>CM061531.1:152603785-153055453 GCA_030545055.2 Neoaliturus tenellus
CACTAAAAATGAGTAGGCCCAAACTAAAAACAACCCACAGTAATACTAGGCTAGTACGTAACCTTAAAAGTAATTAGAAATACACTAAATTGCCGTCACGAAAGCAAAAACAGCACTCTGACTCACCCATGTGATGTAGATGTCAAAATACAACCCCCGCCCCTGGTGGCATAATCCGGAAAGAATAGGATAGTGTACAGCAAGGTCAAACTATACCTTTCCCAGGAGCAACAGCAGTAGCAAACATATCACTTGATTGCTGGCCCCACACTGGATTCATTTGTCAACAACAGCACAGCGTTGTACAATTACAACGCTCACTACTGACGCAGGGTACGCATGTTGTAAAAGTACAATGCCCACAGCGAACGAGTAAAAGTGTAGCCTTTTATTACGGTACAAATTATCCTTAACTTAAGTTCATAGAAACAACAAAAAAACTGACCCAACACATAGTCTATCCAATAAATATGACGATAGGCACCTACAGTTGGTTGTACGAGACAAGAGACAGCTTGCCAGGCTTTATGATATATACATAGGCAGTTTAACAGCTTGAATTTAATATGAAGACCTTAGTAATGATTTCACTGTATATCATTATAATGATTAATCCATGCCATGTTGTACAATAGAGCCAACCTTCCCATAGCCTATGTAGCCTAGTACTAATTCTGGCAGACTCTCATATCTTGTACAACCAACTATTAATTATTATTATTCATTATAAATAGCCAAATACTTCAGTAGAAAAAAACACAAGGATTATGGATCATGTGTTGAGACAAATGTGGTCCATGAGTGGCTTGCAAGTACTTTATGATAAGTTAACTTTAACTTCAACCTTTTCATTGTGGAAATGCCTTGATGGCTTTTGAAAAGTGATGAGATTGAATACAAAGCCAAGGTGTAAAGATATATCCCTAACCATGGAATGTAGGTTTAAGATTAGCCCAAAACTTTATTGATTCTCTACACCAAACACATCACCAAGATAAAGAAAACATATTTTTACTTACTTGCAAACGACCACATCTTCATTGCCCATTAGATAAATTAATTGCTTCGTTATGTTTCTACCCACAAGCTACGACAAATTTAACTTCTTTATCAATAAGTATCAACAATTTTTTTCCAAACCAGCTGCGATTATGCTCTGATTATCTATTATTCTCATGCACTCAACAACACTCACCACGCACACTGACACAAGTAGAAAAACAAGTGCAAGTGCACGAGACGAGTACGAGTCAGCTGTGCTCGATACAAATATCAGGAAACTACTAAACAGCGGATTGCAAAACCATTAGAGACAGTATGGAGGCATAGATAGATAATGTTTTATATGATTCTATTATAGTCAATGATTCTTTATAAATACATATGTATGTGTAAAAAAGTGTGTTTTTTTTTAGTCGTTGGTTTGTTTAATCTGTATTAATAAAATTATGTTTATGTCTGTTCAATGCTTATAATATAGAATATATTTGTTATTTTTACGTTTTATGCTTAACAGGATAAAAAATCGGTGTTTTCTAAATCTCCGTGTCTGCCTTGCTGTCTTATTGTGACGCTTATGTACGGTAAACAAACAAAGAGGTTAAAGTTGTACATAGAGCGGTAGACCGGTAGACACACGTAAATGTTTTGTTCCATGTTGATTTGCGAAATTTTACTCACGATTCTCGCTGTTTCCTTGGTAACCATCCCATACTCAATCCTCGTTTCTTTGGTTACCAGTTTTAGTTATTTCTATCTATTTCTTCCGTATTATATTTTATATAATACTCTATTTAAAAATATTTTTAATCTGATTATTTGTTGTATTGTTGTTTCTTTTTTTTAAACACTTTGATTTTTACTGTCTGTGCACAGGCTATTGAGTTTTTATTTGCCTTGTATTGTAGCATTTTGTTCTTATGTAATATATGTTCCCAGTGCACATTTCGCAACTGATGTGTGGCATATATTATCTACAAAATGTATTTCTACAAGAACAAAATGTAACAATACAAGGTAAATAGATACAATAATGTTCTTGTAAATGGGTTAAGTAAATAATATCGAGTTTTGTTGCCATAGCAACGTCGGATATAGGTATGGGTATTGTCGGGAGATGACTTGTTGGCCACTGAGGGGGTTGGGGGGGCGTGGGGAAATTTACATCCAAAAACTACCGGTCATTTGGTTTACTAAGGAATAAAAGCAAACTTGGATTGTACTATTCTACATCAAAAATTGCTAAAAAGTCAACAATTATCTTTGTTGACTAACCAGCTAGCCTAATTCAATTTAGTAATTTAATGTAGAGAAAGACAGCTGACTGCAAAATAAAAGAAAACATCGAAGGGATGTTGTATGTTTTTTATTTTGTTGTTAGGTTAACATGGTGGAATATAAAAAAGGCAAATTGTTTTGGCCAATGGCATGCTTCAGTTTCCTCCTCACCCCGCAACCCCCTCACTAGCCAACAAGTCATTTCCGGACAATAAAATGGCAAATACCAAAGGTGAAACTGTAAACAATGGTCTGTTTTGCATGCTGGAATCATGGGTTAAGTGGCTTCAACCAACAGAGTGAGAAAATTTCCCTATCTTCGTAGCGATTAATACGTAGTTTAACCGAGTTTGATCCTACATATTGTCCCACGCCACTCCATGACTTACTACGGTATAAGGTTCACAAAAATAGTCTGATGGGAGCGGATGCATTTTGTAGCCAAATCTAACCAGAAGAGAATTGTCTTAGCTTCTGGTTCTAGTTCAATAATGCTCTGCCTTACTGCAAGAAATGCCGTGTTAAATCTTATGGGGATATTTAATTATTAGATCACACTAAAACGAATATGATATTATACTTGTATGTATGCTCACCAATCTCGAAAACGGCTCGAACGATTTTCCTCAATTTTTGCAAATAACCAAAATCGGTAGATGAAAGCATAACTGTTTTTCAAGATAATATATGTCGAATACCTTTTTTGTATTAAAAGTTCTCGAGTTACAATATTTAACATTACTCATTTCATTATATGGCGGCGGATGTAAAAGCGTTGCTACAAGTACGGTAGGCCTATATGTATCGTAACCACCCCATATTAGCTCCATTTGAGATTTGTATTATTTATTAAATAGCAATATTAGATAAGTTATCAAATTAACAATTAATTATCAATCAAGTTAAATGCAACGATAAATTCTACCCTATAAATTCCTTTCTTTGGTAACCGTTAAGACAATAAACAATCTCCCACAAAAAAGAAAACAATTGTTGTTCTTGTATCGTTGGCAACACCTGCAGGTAACAACGAGATAAATGTATATTATTTATTTTACACTTATTTTACCGTTCTAAACTTATTGTAGTGGCGGCAACCACGTTTATTGCAGAAATTGGTACCATTGCTATTATATGGGTTCTAGCTTACCCTGTCCAGGAGACTACAGTCATCTTCACAAATAATTTAGTTCTAGGGTAAAAATATTATTAATAGATGTCTATGCCATAGATATAAACATGAACATCTGGATCGCGCTTGTACAATGCTGCAAAAACGAGCCGTTCCCCCCCCCCCCTCCAATCGGTGCACCGAAACTGCGATCTTAGTTTTAAGGCTGCGGTCTACCCCAACCAAAACAAAAACAACAACAATGCCGAATATGCCGGCCTCGCGGCCGTAGCGCTAGGCGAGTTTGATGGCTGCAGAGGTTTACGGGGATCGTGTTTCAGAATTAACCAATTAAGATAGAGATTGACTCTTAACTTTTTCTAAAAGTACAAAAAAGGATCTCGTCGGCTATCATTTTAGAATTTTCAAATAAAATTTCTAATTTCAGTTATAATTGTGTAAAATTATCTGTTTTTGAGTTTTAAAGATGCAGAGGTTTACGGAGATCGTGTTTTAAAAATAACCAATTAAGATAGAGATTGGCTCTTAACTTTTTCTAAAAGTAGAAAAAAGGATCTAGTCGGCTATCTTTTTAGAATTTTAAAATAAAATTTCTAATTTCAGCTATCCCGGTCTAAAATCATCTGTTTTTCTCGATTTTTAACTGAAGTTTTCTATTGGTTTTAATGAACTAATTACAAAATTGTAACAGACGAAAACTAGTACCGTTATTCTTCTTTAATATGACACCTTATTTATAGCTCTAGGCTTCATTTGGCAGAAGATAACACGATTCTAAAAAACCCTTGCATTTGGGTGCGCGCCAGGGGTAGACCGCAGCCTTAATCCTCAAAAGGGTTTGCTAATCCCACAACCGAAACTGCGATCCTGGCACAGCGGCCCATCAGCAGGTAGCGGAGGGTCCAGCGGGGATTCCAGCGTCCGTGGCTCTAGAATGTTTCGCCGTCCGACGTGTAGCTCAAGTCACTTTTAAACTAATAAATGTTAACTATACGGCTTTTAATACAAAACATGGTATTTGATTCCCCTGTTTCGGACGCCGTTTTCCAACAGATTTTCTTTAAACTTGGTAAGTGTTTGGTTGAATAGTTACATTAGGTCCCTCATACCTCGAAATTTGGAAAATTTAACAAATATTACTAAGGAAAATCGAGTTACTTTGCGACGTCACAGAGAGTAATATTTGTTAAATTTTCAAAATTTCGAGGTATGAGGGACCTAATATAACTATTCAACTACACACTTACAAAGTTTAAAGAAAATCTGTTGAAAAACGGCGTCCGAAACAGGGAAATCAAACACCGTACCATGTTTTGCATTAAAAGCCGTATAGTTAAAATTGTCGACTGCGCAACAATGGGCTACCGGCCCAGGGGTGAAGATGACTCTTAACCTGGACCAATAAAAGAAGACTTTCAGGGTGTACATTCCTTATTTATTTTCCCCCACAAATGTATCAGTCAATCTCAGTTTGAGAGCAAGAGCAGCAGTATCGTCTTATGTACGGTATCGTCAGTATCGTCCCGGGGGCGTCCTCCGTGCCAGGATCGCAGTTTCGGCGTCTGCCTGGGGTCGCCCTTGGGGTAAGGATCGCAGTTTCGGCGTCTACCTGGGTTTTGGATCGCAGTTTCAGTGCGCCCCCCCCCCCCGCCAATAGTAGGTGTTAATTTGGCAAGTAAAAGAAGGTAAACAAACAAAAAATGCAGTGGATGCAAAAAGGGACGATTTTAGGTGAAATAAAGGAATGTAGGCAAACCAGACACACTAATAATAACGATGCCACCTGACATAAGGCGAGGCGTGGCGGCGGCGGTAACCCCTACTAGTGGAGGGGGAGGCCGGCTCGTTTTTAGCGCTATCCCACCATCTCAGTTAGTGATCCAGATGTTCTTGTTTATATCTATGGTCTAGGATAGGAAAAAATCATATTTCATTTTAATCTTTAAATCCAATAAAAATTTATGGATTTATCTTATTAGATTGTGGAAGGCAAGGTCCCCATATTGGGCAGGCTAAGTTAAAAGTGGTCTAAAAATTCATTAATAGAACACATTTAACTTTAAGAGAAGAGCTTCTCTTTGATAATAGGAAACATTTAAGCTAATCTTGAATTTGCTTGGTTTTATTTTGAATTTATATGCTGCTTATAACTAAATTTCGTGTCTAGTCAAACACCCAGATATTTGATCGTTGCCTTCGAAGGAGCCAGTGACTGAATTACTAAGTGATACTATAGTAAAAATAATTTATAATCTTTTAGCGAATTTCCCTATAGGGAATACGCTATTACGGTAGTAGCCATGGTAAGACCTAAGACCCTAACCATGTTACTTTTTCATTTTGAGGTCTCCAGAGGCCAAAAACACCGTTCTTTCATTTTCATATATATGTATATACATATATATATATATATATATATATATATATATATATATATATGTGTGTGTGTGTGTGTGTGTGTGTGTGTGTGTGTGTGTGTGTGTGTCCGTGGTACTGATAACTTTTGAATGGGACCTCCGATTTTGATGAAATTTGGTATGAAGGTGTAAGACCAGGTCTATTTTCATGAGTTCGCAAACCAGCATGATCGGGTTATGGAAACGGGGTTTTATGGTGTTTCAAGGGGGTCAAATATGTTTTTTTTTCATTTTTGGACCTTAGTTTTTAAAATTCAACAATTTTAACTGAAAACATTTAAAAGAGCTTAAAAAAACAAACAATAAAGTATTTTGAATTTTTAACATGGCTTAACAGGTTACGGAGAAAATCCAAAAATAGTTTTTCCATGTTATTCTTATGGGGAATTAACAAAACCCTGTATCTCACTTATTTATTGGAATAACTTGATAAAATTTGGTATGTACATTTACTAGGTAGGGTTTAACTGATATTTGCTTACAACACCCATATGGCGGCAATCCTTCATACTCACCCCCATGGGGTTTATGGGAAAAATTTAAAAGTGTCGAATATTTATACAATTTGATATTTACCTTACCTAACTATTACATTTTCTAACAAAACTAACGTTTTCTAACAACATCCCATGGCAGCAAACCTACATACTCATTCCTATGGTGTTTATGGGGAAAAGTCAAAATCTCAAGATCCTTTGGAAATTCGCTGAGTACGCAGGTCTGCTGCGACGGGGGGTATTTTAATAAACTGTAGTACTTTATACTCAGGACTATGGAAAACTGCTGTAATGTAATAGACAAGGGCTGTTTCATTAGCGGGTAAAACGATGTAAAAATTAGGACCCAAAACGTCACTAGCCTGATCAGCTGGTACATGTTATTCTTATGGACATCAGATTGATTACGTCACCGGCCTGACTCAAAAGCGGCATTTTCCAACATCAAAGGAATGAAACAGCCCTTCTTTTTTCATATGTTCTCCACAGTCCTGCTTTATACTGGTAATTATGACTGTTTAGTTAAATAAACCTGATGTAAAACAACAACAAGCCAACACCACCTAGAATACAAAGCCGGAGTGCTGCCATTTTTGTTTACCTTTTTAGCATCAGCTGATACCGAAAACAAAATGATTTTAAGCTCAACCCTAGAGATGTACCACAATGTATCTATATAATATATAATACGTGATGCCCTTTTTGTCTTTTTGTTGTGTTTTTTGTTAACACTACTCCTCCCTTATTTCTCGACCAATTTTAAAGTTTGAGGTGTCAAAAGAATGGTCTCAGTTTGTAGTTTTGCAATAAGGTTTTAGATTTTTGATATTTTAAATCTGAAGCTCACGGGAAGCCCTCAAAGTTCATTTTTTGTCCATAAAATTAACATGGGGAACAATTTATATTGAATTTATCTTCTTATTTCTATAAGGGTTTCGCCTGTTACGTCCCTGTTTCTCTTGACCTACTGAACCGATTTTTAAGATTGAGGTGTCATTTTAGTAGTGGAAAAAGGGGGCTGCTGGCTCACTTCAAGGTCACCTGAGGGATGACGTCATCGAGGTCAATGACCTCACCGATGACGTCATCGATGACGTCATCGATGATGCAATCGATGACGTCATCACTAATGACGTCATTTCGATGACGTCACACCCATGACGTCACAGAAATGACGTGCTGATGACATCATCACCCCTTACGTCATCAAAACGACGTAACCGACGCCACTAAGGTCAAGGTCACGCAGAAACTTAAAATTTTTTGGCACTTTTGCCGTTTCTCGCACTACGCTCCGAGTTTCAGTCAGAGTCCCCGTGACCTCGACCACTTGGAGCGAATTTTCGACGAGAAACGGCAAAAGTGCCAAGTTAAACCCGAGTTTCTGACATGACTCTGCCTAAATGGGCAATCGGTAATCCCTCAGGTGACCTTGAACTAGCACAACACCCCCAATTTCATATTACTGTGACCTCAAAAACTTAACAACGGAGCGCCGACACCGATGCGCACCCCACGACAGCCACCGAGTGACTGACTGTCAGGCTCTGTGTATGCTAGGTATATTGGCTTGAGAGACTAAGACTCTAAACTGTCAGGAATGGGAGTAACTAACTGAATTTTGCAAGGAAAAGTCATTTCATCCAATATTTTAAACAAATCCTCATCAGTAAAACTGACATTAGTCTGTTTTGTATAAAACTTAGGGTGTCCGCGCAACAGTTTGCGCCACTTAGCTAAAGTTGAAACTCTCTTAACTTTCAGTGGTGGACAGTGAGCAACTAATAAAGTCTTAACACGGCTAAGTTTCTTACCTAAAGCGTCCCGCGACATGGCTTCCCCTCACAAAAGTCCGCACAATACTGAGAGACTGCTTGTAGCGCATGAGTCAAGGGAAAAGAGGTGGGGGAAACAGCAGGAGTGGGGGAAGGTCACAGTGGCGGGGGAAGGTGAGGTGGTACGCTGGAGTTTCGCATCACTTCACCATGAGCTGTCCTACAGTCAACACACTGTTCTCTTGGCCCGAGTTGGCACTAGAAGAAACATTTCTGTACAGCTTAGGCTGTGAGAGCCGAGGAAGCAAAGTCAAAGTAGAAATTGTGTTAAACTCCAAGATGAAGAGTCTCCTAAATAAACTAATTGTATCCTTGCAATCTCCTATAACTTTAGAGAAATACCATTTTATTAAGCGACACCTTATACTTTGGCAAAACGAAGCAGAAATGGAAAAGATTACAGTAAAATTAATTTAACTTAAAACTTGGACTGGACACTCATGGCGATACCACGTGGCGTGCAAACGCCACCCTAAACATTACAAGTTAGGTTATTGAGCACCTCTGGTATGATAACCGATGTGCTAGAGTTAAAGTGTGATGACCTTGAGTCAAAACACTGAAACACTACAAGTCGATATCGTCCCAGAGTCAAAGTGTAGTGACCTACATTCTGAACTTGTAAAATTACTTACATATAGAGAGCTAGAGAACAGCGAGACGCACCGCATGGAAGCCGGAGACATACTGGCGAAGCGGTGTTGTGCAGCCTAGGGACCCAGTTGTGGTGGGGGTATAGCCAACACTTAGAGTACAAGTGTTGTGGGTGACCTTGACCCACTTAACTTAGTCAACCCCCCCCCCACCCCCCCCCACCCCCACCCCCACCCCCACCCCCCCCACCCCCACCCCCACCCCCACCCCCTCCCCCCCACCCCCCCCACCCCCACCCCCACCCCCACCCCCACCCCCACCCCCACCCCCCCACCCCCCCACCCCCACCCCCACCCCCACCCCCACCCCCACCCCCTCCCCCCACCCCCCCCCCCACCCCCACCCCCACCCCCACCCCCACCCCCACCCCCACCCCCCCCACCCCCCCACCCCCACCCCCCCACCCCCACCCCCCCACCCCCCTCACCCCCCCACCCCCCCACCCCCCCCACCCCCACCCCCACCCCCCCCCCACCCCCACCCCCACCCCACCCCCACCCCCACCCCCCCCCCGAGAACTTTTTTTTCGAAAAAATTTTTGACCTTGACCAAAAAGTTTTTTGCTCCGGACGAGAAGTGCCCAAACAAAAAAAAATTTGTACAAAGTAGTGGATTTAGACCAAAGATCATTGGTTTATCAAACCTGTTGAAGAATAAATTGAAAATGGGTGTTTAAAAGCCAAATCTACTACATGATTGATAAACTGGATGTATATGACGTCACCTTCCCCCACCCTTAAACCTCGGGTATAAAGGGACCCAGTTGAGCGCGCTGCTCATTATTGCGTGGACATTCACCGAGTGCACACTCATAGCCAAACTGTAAAAATGGCTCTTTGCGATATTTGTGGTGAGTTTTTTCAAGACGAAGACATCTTTGTTTTACACCGAGAATTGTATCATGAAGAGGACAGAAAAGAAGAGATTGTTGTAAGTGAAGAAGACTTGGAGGCGTTTGATCGGTTATTGGAAAACTACCAGAAGCAGATGGACGACTGCGATAGCTATCTACAGTTACACCGAGAATTGCATCGTGAAGAGGACAGAAAAGAAGAGATTGTAGTAAGTGAAGAAGACTTGGATGCGATTGATCGGTTTTTGGAAAAACCCCAGAAGCAGGAGGACTGGGCTAGCTATTTACAGTTAATGCAAAGAAGAAGACCAAGTGTTATTCAATTTGCCGGAGCTGGACCATCTACAGCTGGAGGATTTATTGAAAAGGAAATGGAAGAAAAAAAAGTGGAAGATGTAAAACAACTGCGTACCCAAGAAGAGGATATGGAAGAAGAGGATACAGAAGAAGTGGAAGATATAAGACAACTGCGCACCACAGCCTTGCCAGGACCAGTTGTAACTCATTTCAAAATTAATAATGTGCAATTGGAATTGGAAAACTTTATAACCCAAGCTAAAAATTTAGTTGTAAAAACATTGATGGAAGAATTGGCAAGATTGAACTTTATTAAATTTGGATTGGTGTTGGAGGCTATGTTTACTAATACCGATGGTGAAAACTCACCAAGAGCATTCATTGCTAAAAACCGAACCCTTACAACCACATCTGATATCAATGAAATTCTAGAAGAATGTTTGAATGAACTGCTAATGAAACTCCAAGAACATGAAGGAAGAGGATCTGGCTGGACGCTATCATCGATCGAAGGTATGGATGTGAGGGTTCACAAGCATGGATATGGTATGAGGGGTAGCAGCTTTATCCCTCTACCAAAGAAAATTAAAGACACCAAATCTTGCAGAAATGTTACAAACGGGGATAATGAATGTTTTAAGTATGCGATGCTAACTAAGTATGTAAAACATAATCCTTGTAGAGTTGGTAGGGAATATTATGAAAACGAACACCGCTACAACTTCCGAGGAATGTCGTATCCTGTGAGTCTTAATCAAATTGCAAAATTTGAGAAACAAAATCCAGGTGTTTCTGTTAACGTGTTCGGCTTAGATGATTCGAACAATGTGTATCCACTACGAGTTGGAAAAGTGAAGCAAAGAAACCATACTGATTTATTATTGATAACTAAAGGTGAAATTTCACATTATGTGTGGATAAAAGATTTTGAAGCTTTGGTTGCACGACAATTAACCAAAAAGAAGATTAGAGTGACAGTGTGTAAGAGATGCTTTTGTTTTACAAATAAAGATTTAAAACATGGAGGATCGGACTGGTTGAAGGAACACCAAAGACTTTGTAATGACAACTATGAAGTGAAGATTAGTCTGCCGCCGCCATCTCGAGCGTTCATCAAATTCAACAAAACAGTTCACCAATATCGGATTCCAGTAGCTGTCTACGCAGATTTCGAATCCACGTTAGTACCACAGGAGCTTCCGGATGGTGAGGTGACTAGAAGAACCAAATATCAATTGCATCAACCTAACAGTTTTTGCTTATTGGTGAAATCAACTTTGCCTGAAGAACAGTTGCAAGACTATGGTTTAACATCCACTCCGATACTCTACCGTGGGGAAGAAGCCGCTAAGCATTTCGTAGACCAGTTGTATGACATTGCTGAAAAGGTGCAACGCTTATACGCTAATGTTTTACCTATGGAACCTTTGAATCAAAATCAACAAGAAGAATACAATTTGGCAACAAGATGTTATTTATGCAAGAAGAGCTTCAGTGAAGAAAATCAAAAAGTAAGAGATCACGATCACCTGACAGGGTTATACAGAGGAGCTGCTTGTAATTCATGCAATATAAATTACAAACTGCCAAACTTTATCCCTGTCGTGATACACAATCTTAGCGGCTATGACTCCCACTTCATTATCCCAGAGTTAGGACGGGATGATGGAAGAATCGAAGTATTAGCTGAAACATTGGAGAAGTACATCAGTTTCTCAAAAACAGTAGGTAAAATTAAACTTCGCTTCGTAGACTCTTATAGATTTATGTCAACTAGTTTAGCCAAATTGTCTGAGAACCTAAGAAGAGAAGATCTAAAAGAAACCAGCAAAATTGTACATGAAGATAAATTGGACTTAGTAATGCGTAAAGGAGTGTTCCCCTATGATTACATAACTTCTGCAGAAAAATTTGAAGAAACCAGTCTGCCACCGATTGAAGCCTTCAATAGCAAGTTAAATGAAAGTGCAATCACCGTTGAAGACTACAATCATGCTTGTAATGTTTGGAACCAACTAAACATTCAAACCTTAGGGGAATATTCCGACTTTTACATAAAATTGGACGTAACTCTGCTGTGCGATGTGATGGAAGAATTTCGAAACACCTGCTTCTCCGCCTATGGACTGGACCCTCTACACTCGTACACATCTCCAGGATTAGCATGGCAAGCTATGCTAAAGTCAACCAACTGTCGATTGGAACTTCTAACAGATATTGATATGGTGCTCATGATAGAATCTGGTGTACGGGGCGGTTTGACACAAGCTGTAACACGTCATGTCAAAGCTAACAACAAGTACATCCCAGGCTTCGACGAGAGACAACCATCGGTCTACCTTGGCTACTTTGACGCAAACAACCTTTATGGTTGGGCAATGTCAAATCCGCTTCCCTACGCTGACTTCAAATGGATCGACCCGGCCACCATCGGTGACATCTCACAGATTCCAAAGAATGGTCCAAAAGGCTATATTTTGGACTGTGATTTCGAATATCCGGAGCACCTTCATGACCATCACTACGACTTGCCTCTCCTAGCCAAGACTGAAGTTTCACCGACAGGAAGATGGCCAAAATTGATGATGACGTTGGAGAATAAAGATCGGTATGTGGCTCACTACTGGGTAGTTCAACAAGCTCTTGAATTGGGTCTACGTGTAGTGAGAATTCATAGAGCAATTGAATTCACCCAGTCTTGTTGGTTGAAACCATATATTGATTCCAACACTACAAGAAGAGCTGCAGCGACAACGGCATTTGAAAAGGACTTCTATAAATTAATGAACAACGCCATCTTTGGGAAGACCTTGGAGAACAAAAGAAAACACAAAAATGTAAAATTAGTGAGTGATCCTAGGAAATTGGAAAAATTAGTGCAAAAACCAAATTTCGGAACATCCATGATTATAAACGAAAATCTAGTCGCTGTCAGTATGAAGAAAACAACAATAGTCATGGACCGTCCGTTATACATAGGTATGTCGATTTTGGACATAAGTAAAACCCTGATGTATGATTTCCATTATAACAAAATGGTTAAACACTACGGAAGGGAAAACATTGGAGTCGCATACATGGATACGGACGCGTTTATCTACTGGATAAAGACTTTGGACATGTATGAAGACCTAAGGAGTTTCCCATACAAAGACGATTTTGACTTCTCTGACTATCCGAAGAACCATCCAAATTACAATGAAAAGAATAAAAAAGTAATCGGAAAATTTAAAGATGAAGCAAATGGAATGCCTTTAGAAGAAATAGTGGCACTGATGGCAAAATTGTATTCATTTAAAATGTACAACGAGAACAACACACCGACAGTCAAGAAAGCAAAAGGAGTTAAAACATCGTACTTGAAGAAACATGTGACGTTTGACCATTACAAGACCTGCTTGTTTGAAGATTCTACAATGTCTGCAACGTTCAACACTATCAGAAGCTTTAAACATGAGGTCTACAGTGTCACTGAAGTTAAAAGAGCACTATCAGCTCGAGATGATAAAAGGCATATTATGCCGGATAAAATTCACACTCTTCCTTTTGGCCACTACTCTCTAAACCCTATCGACTAGTAACCTATTCTTCGTCCTTCTACAACTTCGACCTTATTCCTTTCTCCTTCCGTAAAAAAATGGGGAACACGGCAAGTCAAACGCCGTGTTCCCCATTTTTTTACACAAGTTTGGATGACCTTGACCTATATAAATGATGTGAATATTTAAGACAACATTCATTGTGATTATACATGTGATACATGAAACATTCAAACCTGCAATATGAAGAACTTGAAGCAAGAAATTGTCAACGAACTTCATAAACCTGCAAGAAGAAAGTTTCCACGAAGAAATACAGTTATAAAAGGAATAAATGATTTATATCAAGCGGATTTAATCGAAATGATTCCTTATAGTAAACAAAATAGAGGATTTAAATACATATTGACTATTATTAATTGTTTTTCAAAAATGGCAGATGCTTTACCACTAAAAGATAAAAGTGGCAAAAGTGTTACAAAAGCAATGGAAACAGCTATACAAAGAGACAAACATACTATAAAACATTTACAAACTGATGATGGAAAAGAATATTTTAATAAGGAATTTGCAAATTTAATGAAAAAACACAACATTAACCATTACTCAACCAATTCAGAGGTAAAAGCATCAATAATTGAAAGATTCAACAGAACTTTAAAAGGTGCGATGTATAAGATGTTTTCTAACAGAGGATCGCACGTATGGATTGATATGTTACCAAAACTTATAAGCGATTACAATAACAAGTTTCATAGAACTATCGGTATGAAACCAAGCCAGGTGACTAATAAAAATGAAAAACTTGTATTAAAACGTATAAAACTGAATACTAAACCAAGAGTTGAAAAACTAAAGCCTAAAAGGTTTAATGTTGGTGATAAAGTGCGAATAAGCAAATACAAAGGTGTATTCAGTAAAAGATATCTTCCAAACTGGACAAATGAGGTATTTACCGTATTTAAGGTGCAACCTACAGTACCAGAAACTTACATTTTAAAAGATAATAAAGGACAATTGCTTGAAGGAGGTTTTTATGGACATGAAATGTTAAAATCAACAGTAGGTGATGTATATCTAGTAGAAAAGGTGTTGCAACGCAAAAAAGATAAGGTTAAAGTACGATGGTTAGGATTTAATAAAACGGAAGATTCTTGGATACCTAAAAAGGATCTAATATAATGATAGAGCATCATTTTGGGTTGAACCATTACAAAGGATGGAGATAATACCGCAAAAAGACAATTTTACTATTAATAATATAGATGAACTCACAGTGGATGGTTCTCAATTCAATACTGGGAAACACGGTGTTTTGTTACCAAACACGGTGCGTTGTCTGGTTACCGGTCCTTCCAATTGTGGAAAAACAAATGTAGTATTCAATTTGATTACAAACCCTAAAGGCTTACGTTTTAATAATTTATATGTATTTTCAAAGTCACTACAACAACCAAAATATCAGTTATTGGAACAAATACTCAATAATGTGCCTGAAGTTAAATATTTTAAATTCAACGCGAGCGAGAGTGTCATGCAACCGCAAGAGGCTAAACCATTCTCAGTATTCATATTTGACGACGTATCTTGTGAAAATCAAAATACAATAAGAAATTACTTCGCCATGGGTCGACATAACAACATAGATAGCATTTATATTGGTCAAACTTACAGCAAAATACCGAAACAGCTCATTAGAGACAATGCAAACATGTTAATTGTATTTAAACAGGATGAAACCAACCTAAAACACATATATTATGACCATGTAAGTGCGGATATGCCATTTGAACGATTTAAAGAGTTGTGTGGAAAGGCTTGGGCTGAAAAATATGGGTTTTTAACAATTATGAAGGAACAACCGCTAAACAATGGTCGATACAGGATAGGATTTGATAAATTTATACTAATACACTGATCATGATGTAAAACATTCATTGTTGTACAACACGTCTTGCTACAAACATGGTTAACCAAGAAAAGTTAATAAAGGAAATAAAATCACTTAGTGATTCTATTCGAGATAAAAACAGAGCATTAAAATTAGGTATTAGCGAAAGGGAGAAATTTCTTGAATCTACTTTTAAACCTATTACTGAACCCTTGAAACAATTAAACAAAAAATTTGCTAAACCCGTTTTGGAAGGAGATGCAATTGCACCTATTACAAAGTTTGAAAGAGAAAATGTAAAATCAGAAGATTTTAGTGATGAAGACCTGGAATCCTCTACATATAGTGGTTTTACCGGCGGAGAACCTGAAAGAGAGCTAGAATCACCAGACTATAGTGGTATAAGAGAATTATATGAAGTAAAAGCTAAAAGAGGACATGAAGATGTATCAACTGCTAGTGAAGAGGAAAAAGAAGAAGAAGCAAGGGAAGGTCCGTCAAACATAAGCTTGTTGGGTGAAAACATTCATAACAAAGGACCTTTAGGAAGGAAATACATGATAAAAATGTTAGCTGGAATAAATCCTAATAAAAACTACCATAGTTATGGAGTAAGATTAACAGAAGAAGGTTTAATGGTGGTAATAGCCCGGTAAACATTGATGAAAATGATAATATTATTGTTGGTAATCAAAGATATAAGGGCACAAGAGGATTATTTGAATTATTATTTGAAAAAAAGCCTTTAGAATTGTTAGTTAAAGAAGAAGACATGGAAGCATATAAACAGATTTTGGAACACACCAATGCATACAGGAGAAAATATTTAGCTGACCAACCAGTTTTTAGATCTAGGTCTTTAAAATATAGAGTATTTGTATCCAAGTTAATACCAACAACGAGAAGACAACCAATGCCGATAATGCCAAGAAAACCTGTAAAACGAAGGTTTGTGTCATCCACTTTGGATATAAGTGCTCCAGAACCAAGAAAAAGAAACAAATCTGTTACAGGTACAGGTTTAATGAAGAAACTATATAACACAAATGTGATTTATTACAATAATATCAATAAATTGGTGGATAGAATGAAACTAATACATGAAGCTAAAGAAGCGGGTCATACTGGATTGGAAAACGAATGGGTGGCTTTAGTGGATGAACTCCGAAACCGTGGGGTAATCTCATAAAAAATGCGTTACTCACTAGATTACTATTCAGTTGCACCATGAGTGTCGACAAGTTCGGACGTTACTCCTCGGATGGGTTATATTACGCAAATAATTTAAAAAGAGGAGCTGGTTTACCACAAACACCTGATGGGGATTATGATATAACTAATAAAAGGTTAAAAAACATAAAAGATCCCACAGATGAAAACGATGCAATAAATTTAAAAGTATTAAAAGAAAAGATATCACCAACATTAAGACTACAGAAAAACACATATGACGCAGGTAATCATAGAATTGTCAATGTTGGTAAGCCAAATCAAAACGCTGATGCAATAAACAAAGGTTATTTATCATCAGAATTAAAAAATACGTTAAAATTCAATGGAAAAACGTATACTGCTGAAAATAAACGTATATCCAACGTAGATGACCCTAAAGATGCAAAAGACAGCGTAAATAGACGCTATTTACATTCATTAATACCTGAAAAGACAAAAGATGGTTTTTCTTTTTATAAATTTGTTATTAACGATATAGGTTATCCGAAAAATGAAAATGATGCTGTAAATTTAAAATATATAAAAGATCATTGTATTACACGTGATGTAGGAGTTATTGATTGTCTAGGTAATTGTTTAGCGAATGTTAAAGATGGTTCGGCACCATCAGATGGTGCAACAGTGGGTCAAATGAAGGAAACTTTAAAGCAAGAAACATCTGGATTTGTAAAACAGGATCAAGTAGTATCACGGTCGGGTGATGTGTTTGTACAAGGAAATGAAAAGTTTATTTTACTTGAACAAAAAAATAATGTTTGGGATTGCAAAGACATGAAATTATCAAATGCGCATTTAGCTACAGATGCTCATGATGTTCCGATTTTATCACAAGTTTTACATACTAATCCAAACAATTATCATAGAAGTTGGTTGGGTACAAATAGAAGAATAATTGACATATTTCCAGGTATCGATGATTACGATTGTGTTGTAGTAAAACAATCTTTAATATTAGACAAACCAAAAGGTAGTACTTTCAATGCGAAAAATAAGAAAATAGGTAATTTGGCACAAGGAACAGATCCAAAGGATGCTGCAACTGTAGGACAAACATTACAATATGATAGTGCAAATCAAGAGTTTATTTATAATACCAAAAGATTTAAATTAATGGATGTAAATGATTATCAAAATATATTAATTGCAGATCCAAATTCATTTAGCGGATTTAGAAAATTGTCTGGTGAGGAATTTATTCATAAAAATCATGTATTTAGAAATGAAGCAGACAGATCATTAATTAGTGCAGATTTAAAATATTTTAAATGTCCCGGGAATGATGCAAATGTAACTGATGAAGACTAAGAATTTGTATAAAAACTGATATGGGTTAGAAATCGGGACTAATATTATAAAAATGGGTTACACTCTAGAATGTTATTCAGTTGCACCATGAGTGTTGACAAGTTCGGACGGTATTCATCGGATGGATTATATTACTTTAATACTTTAAAAAGAGGTGTTGGATTACCACAAACACCTGATGGAGATTATGATATTAGTAATAAACGGTTAAAAAACATTAATGATCCCACAGATGAAAATGATGCAATAAATTTAAAAGTATTGAAAAAAGAGATAGTACCAACACTGAAATTAGATAAAAACACATATAACGCGGGTAATCATAGAATTTCCAACGTTGGTAAGCCAAATCAAAACGCTGATGCAATAAACAGAGGTTATTTATCATCGGAATTAAAGAATACGTTAAAATTTAATGGAAAAACGTATAATGCTGAAAATCGGCGTATATCCAACGTAGCAGACCCTGTAGATGAAAAAGACAGCATAAATAGACGCTATTTACATTCTATAATACCTGAAAAGACAAAAGATGGGTTTTCTTTTTATAAATTTGTTATTAACGATATAGGTTATCCAAAAAATGAAAATGATGCTGTAAATTTAAAATACATCAAAGATCATTGTATTACACGTGATGTAGGAGTTATTGACTGTCTTGGTAATTGTTTAGCGAATGTAAAAGATGGTTTTGCACCATCAGATGGTGCAACGGTGGGTCAAATGAAGGAAACTTTAAAACAAGAAACCTCCGGTTTTGTGAAACAAAACCAAGTAGTAACACGTCAAGGAGATGTATTTGTACAAGGAAATAAAAAGTTTACTTTACTTGAAGAAAACAATTATGTTTGGGATGGTAAAGGAAAGTTATTGACAAATTTAGGTATTGGTGAAAAGCCTGGTGATGCTGTTACTTATGAACAGGTAATACAATTAGAGCCAACTGAAAAAAAATGGTGGAATTGTGATAACAAACGATTAACAAATGTTGCAGACCCTGATTATGCCGATAACGCTGTAACTGTTAATTTTCTTGTTAAAGTAATAGGTAATTTATTATTTGATATGCATAATTATATTGTAGCAGGACAACATAAACCTATTGACGAAAAAATGAGAAATACATGGATTAAACAAGAAATTCTTTATAAATATTTTTTTAATCATAACACACAAAAGCTTAGATCATCAGATTGGGGTACTTTTGATATTTAACTAAATAACACCATATATTACATCATTTATGTGCAACCTGTCATAGAGGTAACACATGGGTTACGCTTTTCAAATATAAAAGACAATCATGGCGTTTCATTACACCAGTCCATATCGAGACACTATACGGAAAGGAGGCGGTATCACGTCCACAGCGGTTTCTCTGTTAAGTAAAGCTTTAAATCGTATTCCAGTAGGATCTATCGTAAACAGAGCAATAGACGCTTTACCATACGAATTTCACATACCGGGAGGTTATCAGTATTGCGGACCAGGAACTAAATTAAAAAAACGACTGGAAAGAGGTGATCCAGGCATAAATAAGTTAGATCAGGCTTGTAAAGAACACGATATCGCATATTCCACGTTTACCGATTCAAAAAATAGGTCAATCGCTGATAAAAAGCTAGCGAATATAGCTTGGCAACGAGTAAAGTCTAGTGACGCTAGTATTGCGGAAAAAGCAGCAGCTTTAGCGGTAACAGCAGGTATGAAGGCTAAAACAGCGGTAGGAGGTGGAAAAAGGAGGGGTAAGAATAAAAAAGGATCAACCAAGAGAAAACATGGTGGTAATATTAGACTAAAAAGACGTTCTCCGAGGAAAAATAATAAAAAACCGACAATATGGTCAATGGTAAAAAACGGGGCTGGTCTATACCTAAGACCGTATCGTGCATATTAAATAAAAGAAATCAATTGGTTATACCACATAAAGCGTTGACTAATGTTGAATTATTTAAATATATTTCCTGTTTAAAAATACCATTTTTCCGCGGAGTATTTATGAAAGACAGTTTACCAAAGAAAATATGGAAAAATGAGACTGGAATCGTAAATTTGGATAATACTGAAGGGTCCGGCACCCATTGGGTGTGTTATAAGAAACTAAATAGTAATGTATATTATTTTGATAGTTTTGGAAATTTGCCACCACCTAAAGAACTTGAACATTACTTTAAATCTGCTAAAAACATATATTACAACTATAAAAGAGAACAACCTGATAATACTTCAATATGCGGCCATTTATGTTTGGAATTCCTAGCTAAAAGTATCAGTCACTATTGAGATGTCTTCCTATACGGTATCATTAACAGGAAAATCGTCCACTTTACGAAGTATCCTTTTTCCAGCGTTACGCTTGCAAAAAGGAAGATTTTGGGAGGCAGCACTGTTGGATTTTACAACTTACAACTCTATTCCCAATGTTACGGAAGGTAAAAATAACTTATTGCATTATTATAAAGGAAAAGATGCCAGTGGTAAGTTAACAGACTTAGAAGAGTGCAGTTTACCCACAGGTTCTTATGAAATTGATCATATTAATGAATTTTTGCAAAATAAAATGGGAAAAGACAATATATCGCTAAAAGGTAATAATAATACAATGAAAGCTGAGCTTACTTCAAAATATTATATAGATTTCACTAAGCCAAACTCAATTGGTGATTTATTAGGATTTCCCAAAGATGGAGCAATTTTAGAACCAAATAAAACACATTCCGGTAAACAAACTGTAACAATATTAAAAGTCAATAGTATAGACATAACTTGTAACATTATACAAGGAGCTTACAGAGATGGAGCAAATACTCATATAATACATACTTTTTACCCCAGTGTACCACCTGGATTTAAAATTGTTGAAAAGCCGCAAAACCTGGTATATCTACCTTTGAACACCACTTTCATTTCAGACATCGTGTTGAACGTATTGGATCAAGACGGTAACTTGATAGATTTCCGAGAAGAGCCTATTACGGTTAGATTACATTTAAAATCAACACTTTAATACAAAATCATGGGTTTAACATTTAAAAGCGAACAACCTACGGGAATCCGCATTAGTAGCTCTTCAGCTGTGGAGGAGTTAACACGCGAGAACATTCGTTTCTTAGAGAGAATTGGATTAAAAGTAACCGATAATGGATATACTGGATATAGCTCAGGGTCCAACATTCGACGAAACCCTATGGGAAAAAGAATATCACACCCACAACCCTTACACTTCATCAAAATTAAACAATAACGATGAAATTCGTATTCCCATACAAAATCAAGACATTTACACGCTACCATGTGAAAGTTACTTGTATATTGAAGGAAAAGTTACTAAAAAGGACGGTACTACTACTGGTACAACAGTTCCATTTATAAATAATCCCATGGCTTTCCTGTTTGATGAAATTAGATATGAAATATCAGGTGTAACAGTTGATTCTACTAAAAAAGTAGGTATTGCAACAACTTTAAAGGGATTAACATCTATATCACCTAATGAAACCAATTTAATACAACCTGCAGGATGGGTTTTACCTGCAAAAGACACAATCACTCCAGATACAAATGGAAATTTTGATTTTCATATTCCGTTACGTTTGTTGCTTGGTTTTGCTGAAGATTATAGGAAAATAATATTAAACGTTAAACAAGAATTAGTTTTGTTGAGATCTTCAAACGATAAAGATATTATTAAAGCTCCAGACGGTACAACAGATGCAACTTTAGAATGGAAATTAACATTAGACAAAATTGTATGGAGAGTTCCACATGTAAAATTAGCTGACGAGCATAGAATGCTACTATTAAGAAAGTTAAAGGCTGATCGTGATATTGTAATTCCTTTTAGAAGTTGGGAATTTCATGAACATCCCAGCTTGCCAACTACGGATCGACACACTTGGACAGTTAAAACATCTAATTATGTGGAACGAGCCAGGTATATTATATTTGGTTTACAAACAGGCAGAAGAGACACCATCACCAAACATGCAGGCCAATTTGATCATTGCAACTTGAAAAATATTAAAGTTTATTTAAATTCACAATTTTTTCCATACGATAATTTAAATGTGTCATTCGCTAATAAAAAGTACAGCATATTGTACGATATGTATGCAAGATTCCAAAGTTCATATTATGGTAAAACGAATGCACCTTTACTATCACCAGAAAAATACTTAGATGGTTACCCTATAGTTGTAATCGATTGTTCTAAACAAAATGAATCGGTAAAATCATCAAGTGTAGATATAAAAATAGAAATGGAATTCAACGCGCCTATATCGGCTAATACAACTGCATACTGTTTAATTCTACATGATAAAATCGTAACATACACACCTTTAACTGGAATTGTTAAAAATGTATTGTAAAAGACCGGTTTTCCTACATTCCAATGCATTCCGCGAGTATAAAAGCAGAGCGTTCAGCTCGCTCCTTATCAGTTTGTTGCCTGTTGTTGTATGGGTAGCATCTTATTCAATATGGCTTCTCCTAGTGGTACACAAGAAAATGTAGTAGATATTGAGAAGGAGATATCCGACTTTTTAGATCTTCAAGGTCAACCGGAGGGAGATGAACACAACGCTTGCGGACAACTCCACGCCAGTAATAATGTTGAGGAAAAAGGTAAAAGAAGAAAGAATGCACACAAGAGGAAAAGGGATATTGAAGATAATATTTCTCCTAACATATTAAGTGAGGTATTCTTGCGAATATTTTACCCAATCTCTTCCAGTTTGGACAAAAGTGTTTTAATAGGTGTTATGAAATCTACAGATTATTCCCCTACTGTAATTTTAACTCATGGACCCAAAATGATTTTGTTTACGGACACTGCTTGGGAATCGTTTATGAAACACTTGCATCTGCTAGAATGCTATTTAAGTAGTAACATGTTTGGAAGAAAGACAAGAGTAGGCCTTTTGGATTCAAATGTGGAAATCGATATTGTTAAACATCGTGGTGATCATCAGTTGCGGTTTAGAGACACAACAAGACATGATAACAAGATTCAACTTAATCGAGAAGAGTTTTTTATTCTAACTTGTGCAACTGAACCAATAACGAGATACTTGAGACAACTGGTGTTTTCAAGTTCAATTATTAAAGATTATCTGGAAGACACTTTGGACAAAACCGGACGCACCTATATTGTACGGACCTGTAGATACTTCTATATTCAATAGGGTTCCTCATGAAGTACAAATGTGGAGACAATTGGAAAAGTACGCTCAACTACATAAGAAATCAGTAAAACATGAAAAAGAGGAAGAAGAAGGAGGAGAAGAATCAAGTGTTAGTGATGAAAATGAAAACAAGGAAAATGTAAAGATGGAAACCTAAATGACAATTAACTACACAGCAATGGTTAATTTTTAAAACAATATCAAACACTTTGTGGGGTTAGGCCTACCGGGGACGGTGCCCACGTTAAATATACACCAACGCGCCAACAACTGTACGGCCGGGTATAAAAGTCGTACCTACCGTGGTGTGGAAATCAGTTGACCTTTGGACTTCGTCATGAGCAGACGAGTGATCTTCGCAATGGACAAGGAAGAAGAACAAGTAAAGTCCAAACCTGGTATAATTGAGTTCCAAGCGTTTCGGGGTAATGATGATAGATTTATCATAAAAGAACTTGTGTTTTTCGACATCAATACAAGTGTTCCTTATTCGTTTTTATTTAAACCACCATGTTCTTATTCATCTTTAACCAGTAAAGCCGCTACTACCAACAGATGGATTTCAAAACACTTCCATCATATCGATTGGTATGATGGTTTTACAAGTTACACGGACTTGTATCACATTATGCATCACTTTTCAGACAAGTTTACCAATATTTACACAAAGGGGCTGGAAAAGAAAAGATGGATCGAAGGATTTACTCATGTTCCGGTTAATGATGTGGATTTGGATAAAAACTACAAGTATACGATGGAAAATGTTTGTATTTGTACTAAAAGTCCAGAACATGAAAAAGATAGACATTGCGCTTTAAAAAACGCCTATAAACTCGCATCTTACCTTCAAAGTGGGGAAATGGGGAGTGGTGGGGGTAACGGGGGTTATATAAGTGAGGAGCAGACCGGGACCTGGCATGAGTATTACTCGAGATTCCGAGACGACAACATCTCCCAGCAAGAAGACGAAGAAGACGATCTATAACTTGACCATGGCATCTCACCAGTTCCTGCAAACTTTGGTTGAGCAGTTCAATGCTCACTCCAAATCTACCATACTACCCGTCAAGAAGTGTTCCGAACTTAAAGACGAGAAGCACTACATTATCCACGCCATGAAGAAGATGGAGACTACAGTTGGAGAGGCCATCTGCTGCAGTCTTAGCGAGGCACCATTCACTCCGGGGGATGAGCCCAAGTTCCAAGTCTACCTGCCGAAACGGTTCGTCCATCTCCTCCAGAACGAGGATCTGCGCTCCATCCAACCCGGCTGTCTCTACCTGGTTTCCCACGGTTGCACGGGTAGCAATTCCACCGAGTTGACCATCCACATCGCCGACAAGCAGCAGTGTTAGATTTAAGTTTTACTGTTGTAAATATGTTATTGTAACGTTTTATAAATAAATAAACCATAAAAAACAAAAGACAAAAAATGCAACATATCAATATGTGAAGTTTGTCACATATTGATATGTTGCATTTTTTTTTAAACTTCGCGGGTGACCTTGACCTTTGACCTTTGCATTTCACAGTTACCCCCACCACGCTACAAGTCAAACCTGTTTGAATGCAAACACCCCCACCACTTTTTCATATACCTCCAAGCGCTGTGCCTTGGCTTCATTTCTACTCCAGCAGCCAACCTAGCAACATCAGGATGTCTCTCAACGTAAGCTGTGCCAGCTATAAGGAAGTGACTATCAAAACACAACAGGAGCTGAACGATTTGTACAAGGAGTTGCAGCTAATGGTGGCAAGAGGCTACCGTATAAATGTGCAAGTCTACGCTTGCAATATATGGAACACCCGGCAGCCAAAGGAAGAGCCTGGACATTCATCGACAGCTTCCTCACCGACGTCCATGAAGACCGAGCCGGACAACTTGGATTACTTCAGCTGACTAGCAGTTGTATTTCTTGTTCTAACCATTGTAGAATATGTTTATTTTTTCATTATATTAAAGAAGTAAAAGAGCAAAAACACCTATCTTGTTACTGACATATTAGCTCAGTAACAAGATAGGTTTTTTTAAAACACAATTTGAATGACCTTGAAACTTCCCCCTCCACTGCTTTGCTACCCCCACCACTTCACTATTGGTGTACATGGCACATCACGATTAGAAACCTCATTCCATCTTCAACAGCCAAACCGACAACATCAACAATGGCAAACCTACCAACAGATGAAAGATGTCCTCACGCATGCTGCGACTTCATCCACGAGTTAGAGAAAAGGATGCAAGAGAGGGAGATAAGAAGAAAGCAGATCCACTCAGAAAATATCATGATAGTCAACGGCTATCTTTTATTGTTCGGCCTTATTATGGTTATACTTTTCATACTATATGGTATAGTCACATGTGTCGGCAAGGTTGCAGAAGAAAACGCCCGCCACCATCAGTTGGAAAGTTTCAATGTTACTTTGTAGGTTTTCCTTTTTTTTAAAACTCCGTTTGGATGACCTTGAAACTTCCCCCACCACTTCACCATGTTCCTGCATGAGTATCACATCACCCGTCATTCCTTGTTCGACAAGCAACCATGGCGGACAACACCATCAGCCAAGCTGACTCCACTACTGATGTTGGAACGACCTTGAACTTTCCCCTCCACTCCTTTCTTTTTTAAAACCCAATTTTAAATTATCTTGAAATTTCCCCCTCTACTTTTCGATAATGTTACAACTGACTGCAGCTCACCTCATTCCTTGCTTAGCTGCCATGGCGGAAAGAACTCTTTCTCAAGTTGACTCCACTACGGACGAAGCATTTCCCTTGCGGTGGACTGTTCATTTACAGGATGCGACAGAAGTGGAAGTCTTGTATCAAAAATTACTCAATGTATTAAACGGGAACCCTGGACCTCTTGAATGTAGAATGGATTTGAATTTTGATGCAACCAGGGTCGGCACAGAACCTTCAACTTCAAGCCAGCCTCAGCAACGAGATTTTACACATTTATACACTCCAATATCACCGGAAGGTGTAACTGTCTGCGAAGCTGACTCAACTACACGTTATGTTCAGCCGAAGCCTTGGGTGTTGATTATTAACAATGTGTACAAAGTGGAATTGGTATGTAATAGATTAAAGGAGTTGATGGTACAAGATCCAGGCCTGCGCTTTCAAATAGATATACATTTCATCTGGAGAGCACCTGCGCGGGGCTCTTCGTCTGACAGCTCTCCAAGTACGACGGACGAGGAGGACAACTAGTCATCTTTTTTAAAACTCCGTTTGAATGACCTTGACCTTTCCCCCTCCACTGAGTTTATTTAAGGTGCACTCTCACTGACTACAGCATCATTTCATCGCGCACCTTCACCGCAGCAACATGGACAGTCAACTCAACTACTGTTGCGAACAGAAATGTTTTTCATGGCCAAATGACATTGATGTGGTGGATGGTCTGGCTTGTAGAACATGTGAAGCTTTTGGTCAGTGCATGTGTAAGTGCAAGTCTTGGAAGAAGCCGAAACCGAAGTTGAAGACATTCCATGTGTACCAAATGAGAGGGCATAAGTACACTTGCTGCCCTGAACGTTGCATTGAATTCAAACTAAAACAGCTAACTGGCTGCAAATTGTGCAACAATCATTTTGCAGGTTTTTGCAAACATTATTTAGGAGCGTGTCAATACAGATCAACTTGGCATACCGAAGCACTCACTATCAATGAAATCGCTATAGACTCACAAGAGTAGTCTTTCTACTCTTTGACTTTTTTTAAACTCCGTTTAAATGACCTTAATATTTCCCCCACCACTTCCCTATATATCTAGAGTACGCAGGGCCCGGAGGTCAGTCGCTCGGCGGCTGTCGTAGGATGCACATCCGTGTTGTGCAGTCTGCTGTGCAGTTTTGATTTTAACCAGTTCAATGTCACCACACTTGAACTCTGGCGAAAACGTCAAGCTGTTAAACACAATCCTAAGCCCCAGGTTCACAGTCAACCTCAAGGTCATCACACTTTAACATGTAAATTTAAGGTAGCACCAAAACGGTGCTACCTGGCTTGACATTTTCAAGTTTCCCGAGGTCATCGCAGTTCCCCCACCACTTCCCATATACCTAGAGTGCGCGGGGCCGGACAGTCAGTCGCTCGGTGTCTGTCGTAGGGTGCACATCGCGGTTGTAGTACTGGTCTAAAGGGGGCTGCTGGCTCACTTCAAGGTCACCCGAGCGGTGTCACATGACGGTTTAGGCAGAGTCACGTTGCAAACTTGCAGTTTCCTCAGCACTTTTGCTGTTTCTCGTCTAATTTCGCTCCAAGTCGTCAAGGTCATAGGAACCGGACTGAAACTCGGAGCGTAGTGCGAGAAACAGCAAAAGTGCCAAAAAATTTTAGGTTTCAGCGTGACCTTGACCTTTGTGACATCGATGACGTCATTTTGGTGACGTAAGGGGTGATGACGTCATCAGCACGTCATTTCTGTGACGTCATGGGTGTGACGTCATGGATGTGACGTCATTGGTGATGACGTCATCGATTGCGTCATCGATGACGTCATCGATGACGTCATCGGTGAGGTCATTGACCTCGATGACGTCATCCCTCAGGTGACCTTGAAGTGAGCCAGCAGCCCCCTTTTTCCACTACTCATTTTAAAACTTAGGATATACCGCAGTGACGAATTGTAACTAGAAAGGTCCTATTGTTTCGGGCTTCGCCCCCCTCGCCTTTGATTTATTTCTAGGGGGCGCTTTAAAATGTTGACCAACTTTTATTTCATGTTCTTTAATGTGAATTGTAATTTAACAGCTGATTACCTTCAGATGAATTTTCAAAGCCAGATAGTAAACAAAAATAGATCTCGGTCCCTTCACAATCAACATTCACGTACTGTAGGTGATTTTTATTCATACAAAATCACAAAATGCGCAATTTGCGCATGGGCCACCTCGTTGCTAAATAAAACAGCTGTTGACAATTAAACAAACACACACGTACAAAAATGTTAAAAGCTGAATAGAAGCAAATTAAACTAGTACTGAAATATCAAAACAATTTCATACTTTAATACGAGGAGTGTCTAATCTGAGGTTTTAACCTTTTCTCAAAATGTATCAGGTAGATTTTGCTTGAAACTTTTATTTACGCGTATTTAGGCACAAAAATAAGTTTTGTAACTTAACCCTGGAAAATTTCATTTTTGTTTACGAAAACAATTATTGAAATTGAAATTTTTGACATGGGTCTTATTGGTTGTCCCACTGGTATTGAAATAATAATGAAAGGTAACAAATATTAAAATAGAACACTAAATTTGTGTGCATGGGTTTTCAAACTGCTGTAAACTATAAGGAAAAGGGATAGTTCGTTGTAAGTGTAATAACCTTTTTATTTACTATTATAGTATAAACATGTTTTATGCAGAACACTACACATATTTAAAAACCTGTGTAAAGAGAACATTTAAAAGTTTTTAACCTCCAGTATAGAAAACTAGGTTATTACAAAAATGGTTTTTATAAAGAGAAATTTTAACCAAAATAAAAATGCCACTAAGAACAAAATGGACCACACCAACAAAGATGTAGATTCTCAAAAATTTTCCGATTTCTTTATTTAAATTTTGTAATGTCATGGAAAGTTAAGTTAAAGATGATTTAGGCATGAATAGTAATGTGGACTCATTTACTATGTCATTGACTACCTCATACAGTACCTCATACTACAAAAATAGCCACAGTGAGTGCTGTATAACTCATACAGGACTGGGGAGTAATGAAATGTTGATTTTTATTCTGTTGGCATTTACGTTTCATGTTTGATGAACTATGTGGATCCAACATCTGTGAATTTATTCTAAATTTTATAGGAGGGTTTAGATAAAGGCCCTTAGACATATCGGCAAAAGAACAACTACGTAATCTAAGCTAATTTAGACCTAAAAGAACAAGCACCACATCTCAACACTATCACATTGGGAATGTTGGAGAATTGGTAATGAAGTTCGCTCGATGAAACACCTATAATGTTCCAACTGATTTTCACTATAGTGAAAATTTCTTTCAAAGTATTACCATGGAGCAAAGCTTGATCGCCAGGTACCCTAATAAATGCAGCGCATTGCGCTGCACAGGCCCCCTAGTTTGTTTAAAATATTTGAATTTTAAATACCCCCGTCGCAGCATACTTGCGTACTAATCGAATTTCCAAACGATCTTGAGATATTGTATTTTCCCCATAAACACCATAGGAATGGGAATGTAGGTTTGCTGCCTTGGGATGTTGTTAGAAAATGTTAGTTCTGTTAGGAAATGTAATAGTTACGTTAGGTAAATGTCAAACTGTATCAATATTCGGCACGTTTTAATTTTTCCCATAAATCCCATGGGGGTGAGTATGTAGGTTTGCCGCTGCATGGGTGTTGTAAGCAAATATCAGTTAAATCCTACCTAGTGAATGTACATACCAAATATTATCAAGTTATGGTGTTCTTTTCATTTTCCCCATAAACCCCCTTTTCTACGTATTCACCCCTATGGGGTGAATACGTAGGTTTGCCGCCATATGGGTGTTGTAAGCAAATATCAGTTGAACCCTACCAAGCGAATGTATATAAAAAATGTTATCAAGTTTTTCCAATAAATGAGCGAGATACAGGGTTTTGTTGATTTCCCTTAAGAATAACATGGAAAACCTATTTTTGGCTTTTCTCCGTAACCTGTTAAGCTAAGTTGAAAATTCAAAATACTAAATTGTTTTCATATATATATATATATATATATATATATATATATATATATATATATATATATATATATATATATATATCAGTTATATATATGTATATATATATATAAATATAAATAAATAAATAAATATATATATATATATATATATATATATATATATATATATATATATATATATATATATATATATATATATATATATATATATATATATATATATATATATATATATATGAAAATGAACGAACGGTGTTTTTGGCTTCAGGTTACCTCAAAATGAAAAAGTAACATGGTCCCGGGCTTAGGTCTTACCATGGCTACTACCGTAATAGCGTATTCCCTATAGGGAAATTCGCTAAAAGGTCTCGACCTAAATACTATGACTTTCATTTGCTTTCATTTTGTGAAAACGTTTAAACAATTGTCTAACTCAAATTATTTTATATCTTAAAATAATGTTTTTGGACACAAATTGATACAAATTTTTGCAGCAATTAAAAAATGAAATAGTTGCCTAGCGGTAACTATTATTTTCCCTATAGTGAAATTGTTCGCAATACCATTTTATTTAGCCTACATACTTTACTAAACTATTAGTATAAAAAGTGTACAAACATTTATAATACCACAACGATTCAAACATTTTACTTAAAAATAACATATTAACTGGTAGGCTATTCGTTATAATCAATGAAATATAGGCTAGTAATGTAATTATTTTAACTTGTGTTACTTAGATTGAAAAATGTCTGTCTTTGTTCTAGGTCTACAATTTCGTCACTTCTAAGTAAGGTTATTGGCGTGTCATTTTAATTCTTATTTACAGCGACATAATCGATTGTAGTTTCTTCATTAAAATCTATAAATCAGCGCCTGATGCTTTCCATTAATTTTAATTAGTAGGTTTGAAATGAATCTTTACACGCTCAATCTCGGTACCCATGATAGTTTCATGATTTTCTCGAAGAAAAGTTGCTGGAAGGCAACCCTGGCTTCGTTGCAATCATCGATGTTAAGAATAACGTTTAGCCTAACCATCTAGAAATTACTTTCTGATTATTAGATAAATTAAATACGCTATTTTCTTCCTCAGGGTTGTCAGTATAATCTTTCTAATCTTCCGAATTAAAAACTGTTTAGCTTGGTCATAATACGGTGCAGTCCCGATAGATCCGAGTCCCGGTAGATCCGATTCCCGGTAGATCCGAATTCCAAAGTAACCCTAATTAGTCCGGTCGCTACCTCGGGGGAGAGTCCCTTTTAGATCCGCGCTCTCCGTGAGGGTGATTAGACCAGTCCCGCCTTCTCGGAAAAGCGCTCAGCAGCAGAGTAATCGGGTATAAAATAAAACTTTCCTTTTTTCACTGGTGGGCATAAACTTTAAAAATAGTTGCCGATACAGCAATTGAACGCGAAATTGTTTAAATAGTTTTTTTACACTTAGAAACATAATTAAGGAACGAGGAAAATTAAAGAAGTACTATAAGTTTATTGTTAGCACCAACCGAGATTGCGTGCCCCTTTGTGAAAATGGTACCCCAATGAGGCGGGCCTGTCGTATAGTCTAGCACAAACATACACACAGGGGATATAAGACCCACGGACGCCATGAAGCCGCACGGATAACCACTTTTAATCCAGTATATAAAGAAAAGTTTCATAAAAAATCTTTCCTTTGTAGCTAACAAATTAAAAAAAGTTTAATGACATTTAAATCAAGTTATTAGTTTTCTGGATGTCTAAAGTAGTGTGTTTTGGTTACCGCTGGCTCAGGTCAGCAACCCCGGAAGCCATGCGCCGGGGCACACAGCTTCCGGTCGGTTAGAGAATGTATTAGAGGAGGGGGAGGTACGCATAAATTAAAAGTTAGTTCAAAATTGAAATTCAATTTGATAAGTGGGTTACGGAAAGTATGTCAAGGTCATCCCGAGTAAGTTTTAAAAAAGCCTATCCCGCTACCACAGGAAATAGTTCTGAGAGTCGAACTACCCGGTGATAGCGGGATAGGCGGATTCAATTTTCTTTGAACTTTATTCGTAAAAAAAAAAAGAACAGATACAATCAATGTGCAAAAACAAATACAATCAATGTGCAATACAGGTTGAATTCTTGTGATGAAACACGGAGTTGTAAAAGCAAACGCCGACGACGAGGATGAGGTAGAGGCAGAGTCCCCAGATGACGTACTTGACGAGCTTGAAGAAACGGAATACCTCGAGTTGGTTTTGCCGTTCCAATTCCAATCGTTTAATTTCCAATTTCAATTTTTCTTCTTTCATCTTTTCCTCTTCCATCCTTGTGACGAAGGAAACTTCATCCATCATATCCATCATTAGTGTTGTTATTTGGTGTTTGAAATTTGGAAGCAAGTGATGTCGATAGTTCAAATGTTGGAGACGAAATGAGAAATTAAAGCGAGGAACGTTAGTTAAACGAAGAAGCGGTGGGGGGAATTTAATTACACCGAAGCGGTGGGGGAGTTGATTTACAACGAAGTGGTGGGGGAAGGAGGTTGCTCACCATTTGTTTCCGTACTTGCTGTCGTCGTGTCTGATTGTGGAGGTGTTAGCGGAGTAAGATTTAGCAAACTATCTTCATCAGAACTGTCAACCTTATCACAAATAGGACAGGCGTAAGTTATTTCCAGACTCATTTTAACAGTGTTGAATTTACTAACAATTTCGTGTAAAGTATTAAATATCTCTTGCAAATCTTCTTTAGAATTTACTTCGAAACTAGAATTCATTCGTGCCAACGGAGAGTTGTTCATCGTGCGAGAGTCGGTGAGTGAATGAAGATCGGTGCTTAGGAAGGAGGCCTATTTTTCGGTGAGCATGAGCTTGTTATTAAGTAAATAGCTAAGTTCCTCTTCTTCGTCTTTCAATTCAAATATCTTAGCTGAAGTAGTAGCCCTTGTTTCGTCTTCACTCGATGACGAAGAAAATCGAAACACCCTAGCTGAAGTAGTCGTTGTTTCGTCCTCACTCGATGATGAAGAATATTCACGAGGACGTAAATAATGAACATCAAGTCTGATCCATCTCATAGGATATCTATCCATGACAGAGAGCAAATTTTGAAATATTTCCTCCAACTCTTCCCTGTCAGTTATTATATGTTGAAACTTGACGAAAGGCGATCCCATGTTGTTAGTCGGAGTGTTGAAAGTGAAATAATTTCAAAGGTGGATTCAATAAGATACAAAATTTAAACAAATGGTGGGGGGAAATCTAAAAGACTTATGGTAGGGGGAAATCTAAAAAACTAATGGTGGGGGAAAGCTCAAGGTCATCCAATTGAAGTTTTAAAAAATAGTGTAAAACCGAACTTACACATTTGATGGTTCTACAGGATCGGAATACCAATCTGATCTGTATTTACATCTCATTATCATATGTGTACAAAAATCATTTTGATGAGACATGGTGCGTTGACAATGAGCTAGATCAAGAGGATGAAATTTGAAACATCTTTGAGGACAGCATGTATGAAAATATCTTGATTTGTAAAATTTGAAGGTTCGCAATTCTGGTGGCGGTAGTTGTTTTGTTTTGCACTTGCAGTAACAAGATCCAAAGAATTCACATTTAGTGCAAGCTAACCCGTCCACCATCATTGGTCCTAAATCTGTACATTGTTGTTCACAACAGTAACGGGGTTCGTATTTGTATTTTTGTTCTTCCATGTTGACGCTGCTGTGTCCAGTGAAAGAATAAGAGCTTATAGTGTTGAATAGCGAGTTTTATGTACTACAAAAAGTGGTGGGGGGTAATTTCAAGGTCATCCAAACGAAGTTTTAAAAAATTATACCTTACTAATGTAAGGAATGTTGATACTTAAGAAGTTTATTTCTTTTTATCTTCTTCAGACTTTGTCTGTTTGTTTTCTTCAGACCTTTTCTCTCTCTCCGCTTTAGCCATAGCGATAAGTTCTTCAGTTGATAGTGGATGTACTTCAGGAAATTTCAAAATTAACTTAGCTTGATATCCTTCTTTAGTTAATATTTCTAAATCTTCAGTCATTTGTTCAACTGTATTGTAATCTTTTCCATAGATTTTTCCATCAAGTTCAATCATCATTCTGTATAACATCTTTAAAAATTAGGTGTTGACGCAGCGACAGTCGGGAAGCGAATGATTAGTTTTTACAAAATATCACCCCACTTGACGTTGATCACGTGATTCCTTAGTTCTATTTGTTAAAAGTTATTTAACATTGGTAATACTTGTGGAACTTGATGTTATGTTGACCAGTCGGCGATGAAGATGTTGTAGGTTGTGTAGAAAGAAATACTTCATCATCGCAATATTTTGTTTTAGTAAACATCCTTATATTAGTAGCACTAACATCAACAGTTAAATGATAACCACCGGTAAGTAAAACTCGCATTTCGTTTGTTAAATCTTCAAGTTGTTCAAAACTTGTAATGGTGTTGGTATCGTAAGATGCACACTTAACCTTTAGGGACATGTTGAAGTTTTGTATTTAGTGATAGAGAGCGAGATGCGTACGGTACGAAAGGTAGTCGTAGACTGATGAATTTCACAAGTTAATTTTCACTTTTATTATCACACAAAATTGGGTCAAGGTCATCCCGTGGAATTTTTAAAAAAGCAACATATTGCTATGTATAAAGACATAACAATATGTTGCTTCTTTTATTTTTTCTTTTCTGTTTTATATTATCTTTATTGAGAAACCATTACAAACACATATATTTACAATACTATGTACAAACTAATTAGTAGAAGGTGTTACATGAATAGTTAGTTCAGTTGAGTTGTTTCCACTCGGTCCGTGTGAAACCAAATAGAGTGCGCCGGGTTGAATAACACGAAGATCTTCATTCTGTAGAAGTTGTACGAATCGTTTCGGTAGGAATATCTGAAACTTCGGTTCGTCACCAACTGTATACGGCGCCTCGCTCAATGTGCAATTAATAGCATCGCCCACTGAAGTGTCCATCTTCTTGATTGTATGTATGATATAATGTTTTTCTTCTTTTAGTTCCGAACATCTCTTCGTTGGTAAGATTGTTGACTTCGAATGAGCGTTGAATTGATCAACCAAATTCTGAAGGAAGTTCTGCGATGCCATCTTAATGTTATTGTTAATCTTGTTGTTAATAATAATGTCCGTCGGAGATGTTGTCTCTTCGGAGGTTCGAGTAATACTCATGCTGCGTTATGGTAGCGCTCTCGCTTTTATTGTCGATGTTACCCCCACCATTCTGTTGAAGGAAATTATTCAGGCGGTAAGCATTCTTCAAAGCGCACTGTGACCTTCGATGTTTAAAACTCTTTGATGAAATACAAAGTTCATTAAAGTAGCATTGGAAATCTCTATCCATCTTTGCATTAATCACTTCGTTAGTTGTAAATGATTGTATCCAATTAGCTTTTTCCAATCCCCTTGTGTAGATAGTTTTGAATTCTTTGCAATAATGATTCATAATGTGCGGCATCATGTTATAATTAATAAAACCTTCATCCCATCTTAAGTTGTGAAAATGTTTGTTCAACCATTTGTTTGTAACTTTCGCTTTAGTTGTTAGTCTACTGAATGGTAATGGAGGTTTAAATAAGTAATGATAAACTACAGATGTGTTCATATCCAAAATTACTAATTCTTTGATAATAAAGTTTCCATCATTACCTCGAAAAGCTTGAAATTCAATTATACCTCTTTTAACATCCATTAAATGTGGCGTATTAGAAAACGAAACCCGTTTGTTCATGATGAAGTCTCATCAGCAACTGACTACATACACGATTGTTCTTCTTTAACTTCTTGCGCTTCTTCGTCGATATTAAAGTTGGTGTGATAGTTGTTCAATTGTCTCCACATATCCACTTCTTGAGGTATTCGATTAAAAATAGAAGTATCCACAGGACCGTATAAAAGTGGAACGAAAGGTTGTCTGTCCAATGTATCGATTAGATAGTCTTTGATTATTGCACTTGAAAATATTAGTTGTTTTAAATATCTGGTGACGGGACCGGTAGTACAACTTAAAGTGTAAAATTCTTCTTTTGTCAAATGTAATTTTACATCATGTCTAGTTAAATCTCTGAAGCGAACGATATGTCCTCCACGATGTTTGACTATATCAACTTCAATATTTGATTCTAATAAACTTAATCTTGTTCTTCTTCCAAATGTGTTGTTACTTAAATAACATTCCAAAAGATGTAGATGTTTCATAAATGATTCCCAAGAAGTTTCAGTAAATGAAACCATTTTATTTCCATGATTTAAAATAACAATCGGTGAGTAATCCAATGTTTTTAAAATTCCAACTGATATATTTTTCGTCATGCATGCAGAAATGGGGTAGAAAATTCGAAGAAATACTTCTGTTAAAATATTTGTTGTAATGTTAACTTCAATCTTCTTTCTTTTTACTTCTTTTTCAACCTCTTCTTTTTCTTCTTCTTTCTTCTTATGTTTGTTAAACTTGAGGAATTCATCCATTTCTCGTTCAACTTGTTTTTCTATATCAGAACTATTATCATCATCAACCAGAGGTGTATTTTCTTCTCCGTTAGTAGAACTCATCTTGCGAACGATGCTTCCCATACGACGGTCGAAGATATAATGAAATTTCTACTCATTATTTTCTCTCTTTTATGTTTTTTGTTAAATCTTAAACTTTATACAATTACGTTGTACTAATTCTTCTTAAAGTACATTCTTCACAATTCCGGTTAGCGGTGTGTAAGTAACTATTTTATCGTGTAAAATTAAGCAGTATGCCGAAGTTCCATCCGCTACTGGTTCTTCAAATTCCATTTCAATTTTTATATCCACACTTGATGATTTTACCGATTCATTCTGTTTCGAACAATCGATTACAATTATCGGAGCCTTGGAATAATACTGGTCAGGTGATAATAGCGGTGTATTAGTTTTTCCATAATATGACGATTGAAATCTTGCATACATATCGTATAAAATGGAAAAACGTTTTTTGCTGAACATGACATTTAAATTGTCATATGGAAAGAATTGAGAATTTAGGAAAACCTTACAATTCTTTATTTTACAGTGATCAAATTGACCAGCATTTGCAGTGATAACATCTTTTCGCTTAGTTTGAAAACCAAGTATTATATACCTTGCTCGTTCCAAGTAAGTTGATGTCTTGACGGTCCATGTTTGTCGTTCTGTCTGAGGTAGTGTAGGATATTCATGGAATTCCCAACTTCGGAATGGCATTACAATATCACGGTCAGATTTTAACTTCCTCAATAATACGATTCTATGTTCATCGGCCAATCTTACATGAGGTACTCTCCACACAACTTTATCCAACTGTAGTTGCCATTCTAGTTTATCTTCTGTAGTTGCAGGTTCTGCAAGTATCAAGTCCTTGTTAGTTGAAGATCTCAGTAATACCAATTCTTGTTTGACATTTATTATTACTCGTTTGTAATCTTCAGCAAATCCCAAAAGCAATCGTAAAGGTACATGAAAATCAAAGTGACCGTTGGAAGCTGGTGTTATAGTGTCTTTATCAGGGGCAACCCATCCGGCGGTGACTATTGAATTTTTCTCATGCGGTGTTAATGATGTTAATCCTTTCAATGTCGTTGTTATACCAACCTTTTTTGTTGAATCAACCGTAACCCCTGATATTTCATATCTTATTTCATCAAAAAGGTATGCCATCGGGTTATTTATAAAAGGAACCGTTGAAGCAGTTTTTCCATCCAATTTAAATACTCGTCCTTCAATGTACAAATAACTTTCGCACGGTAACGTGTAAATATCTTGTTGTTGAATGGGAATCCTTATTTCATCGTTATTGTTTAATTTTGATGAAGTGTAAGGGTTGTGCGTGTGATATTCCTTCTCCCATAGTGTTTCGTCGAATGTCGGTCCTTGAGATATATCCAGGATATCCATCGTTGTTAAGTTTCAATCCAATCTTCTGTAGAAAACGAATGTTGTCCGATGTTAACTCTTCCAATGTCGAGGAGCTACTGAGCTCCCGACCCTTCCGTTGCGGTTTAAATGTTAATCCCATGTCGACTTTTATGTTGCCGCTCTGATGTGTAACCGTATAGTAATTGTTTCTCCTCTAAAGTCAACACTAACACCGTCTTGATCCAATATGTTCAGTACGATGTCTGAAATGAAACTGGTGTTTAACGGTAGGTATATTAAGTTTTGTGGCTTTTCAACAATTTTAAAACCGGGAGCTACTGTTGGATAAAATGTATGTAAAATATGCTGATTCACTCCCTCTCTATACGATCCGTGTATAATATTACACGTTACATCGATACTATTTACTTTTAATATTGTTACAGTTGTATTACCTGAATGAGTTGTTCCAGGAGTTAAGATTTTTTTTGTTGTATCTGTAAATCCAAGTAAACTGCCAATCGAATGTTTCAAGCTGACATCAATATAGTATTTCGAAGTTATTTCTGCTTTTAAAGTATTATTGTTTCCTTTAACGGTGATATTTTCTTCTCCGAGTGTTTTCTGTAGTAATTGGTTTATATCATCAATTTCATAAGCTCCAGTTGGAAATGTAATTATTTTCAATTCTGAATATTTTCCTGAAGCATCCTTAGTTTCATAATAATGTAGTAAATTGTTCTTTCCTTCCGTAACATTAGGAATTGAGTTGTAGGTAGTCAAATCAAGTAATGCCGCTTCCCATAATCTTTCTTTGGATAGACGCAATGCTGGGAACAGCGTACTTTTCAATGTGGATGAATTTCCACTCAGGGACACTGTATACGATGACATCTCAAAGCTGACTGACACTCTTCGCTAGAAACTCCAAACATAAATGTCCACATATTTCAGTATTGTCAGGTTGTTCCCTTTTATAGTTGTAAAAAATATTTTTAGAGTTTCGAAAATAATGTTGAAGTTCTTTTGGCGGTGGTAGATTGCCAAAACTGTCAAAGTAATAAACGGTTTGTCCGAGTTTTTTATAGCATACCCAATGAGTACCTGGACCATAGGTGGAATCCAAATTTACTATTCCAGTTTCATTTTTCCATATTGTAATTGGTAATTCATCTTTCATAAAAACTCCTCGAAAGAATGGTATTTTTAAACATTTTACATAATCATTTAATTGATGATTTGTTAAAGCTTTATTTGGAATTATCAATTGATTTTTCTTATTTAGTACACACGGTATGGTCTTAGGTATAAACCTGCTCCGTTTTTTACCATTGACCAAATAGAAGCTTTCTTTACTTTTGCTTTACGAGTTCTACGACGTCTCTTCCTAATGTTTCCTCCTCTTTTGGGAGCTCTTCTCTTTGCAGGTCTTCCTCTGCGACGTCGTCGTCTTCCAGCACCAAATTTAGCTTTCGTCTTCATGGCTGTAGTTACTGCCCAAGCCGATGCTTTTTCTGCAATACTTGCGTCACTTGACTTTACTCTTTGCCAAGCCTTTTCCGCTAGAATTTTATCCGCTATTGATCTATTCGTTGAATCTTTATACTTTGAATATGCTATGTCGTGTTCTTTGCAAGCTTGATCTAATTTATTAATTCCAGGATCTCCTCTTGCTAAACGTTTTGCCAACTTAGTTCCAGGTCCACAATATTGATAACCTCCGGGCAGATGTAATTCGTATGGTAAAGCGTCTATCGCTCGATTTACAACAGCACCAACAGGAATCCGTTTGAGCAGGGATAATGCAGCTGATGTTATACCACGTCCTCTCTTGCCAACGTCTTGACGACGACTGAGCGATACGGTCTTCATTATGCTGTTTTATGTAACCAACGTCTTCACTCTATGAAATACTTTATGATAATGAATCCTTTTTTTGTGTATTCTATACTTAAATATTCATAAGTTTTACTGGTATCTATCAATGATTTCATCTTTAATCCATTGGTTTCTCTGAGAATCTTCGATTTTATTGTGTTTCATCGATGCATTAATCAAATGATTATGCATATCAATAACTACATTACCTACAAGATTCATTACATACTCTACATTAGTAGCATCTTTGTTACGTGTAGGATTATCAAGATATGTGATACGTTTACCATTACATGTATACGCAGATGGATCGTTTGTAGAGGTTGCTATAACTTGATTAATAGTAGCTACATCATTCGGAGCTATTCCTGCTGATATGTTAGATATTCTTTTATTTTTTCCATCATATACGTTATTTATTTTATCTCTAACTATAGTTTGTTTTACAACAACACAATCCTGATCATCTTTACCAGATTTAACTTCGGTTAATCGTCTGCCTCCACATATAAAGTTAACACCAGTAGCTGATAGTTGTGGCACTTGTGTTAAAATAACAGCATCATGTTCTTCCGTGCCTAAACTTATATTTGACAATCTTTTATTTTTTCCATCCCACTTGTTATTTTGTAGTTGTAGTAAGGTAAACTTTTCACTTCCTTGCACAAACTCATCACCTTTCTTTGACACCACCTGATTTTGTTTAACAAAAGCGGATGTTCCTTTCTTCAAGCTTTCATTCATTTGTCTCACAGTAGCAGCATCCGATGGAGTTGAACCATCTTTCAGATTGGACAACACTTTTCCATGACAATCAATAACAGCACCATTATATAAAATACAATTATCTTTAATGTATTTAATATTAACACCATCACTTTCTTCTTTAGGATATCCAATATCGTTTATAGTATATTTATAGAAGGAAAATCCATCTTTTTTCTTTTCTGGCATTACAGAGTGCAAATAACGCTTATTAATTGTATCTGTATCCTCGCTTGGATCTGCCACATTAGTTATTTTATAATTTAAAGCATTGTACCTTTTTCCACTTTTAGTCTTTTCCAACAGTAAAGCGTATTCCATCGCAGTTAGAAAATAGCCTTTATTAACAACATCTCCATTGTTGACTGGTTTTGCAACGTTAATAACCCTGTGAGATTTTGCATCATACAGTTGGTTATTGTCAAGTTTTAAACTTGTAGATGTTTCCTCCTTTACTGTTTTTAAATTTGTTGCATCTCCATCTTCTTCTGGATCTTTAACAAACTTTAAACGTTTATTATTTATGTTATAGTCACCTTCGGGTGTTTGCGGTAATCCACTTCTTTTTCTGTTTTCTCCAACTTGAACTCCTAACGCGGAGTATCGTCCGAACTTGTCGACACTCATGTTAGAACTGACACATTATACTCCTGTAACTCTTATATATCCGCGGATAATTATACGATTATGCCGCGATTCCTGAGTTCGTCAATCAGAGCTACCCATTCATTATTTAAACCTGTATGACCGGCTTCCATGGCTTCATGCAATAGTCTCATTCTATCAACCAATTTATTGATGTCGTTGTAGTAAATCACATTCGTATTGTATAGATTTTTCATCAATCCTTTGCCAGATGTTGAAGTATCTCCTTTACTCTTTTTACCATGTTGTTCAAGAAGTGATAAATCCATAAGTGATAAAGATTTTCTTTTCAGTGGTTGTCTCACCGCTGGTGCAGTACGTAATGTTGGCAATTTTCGTGGAGGAAACAACTTTTTTATAACGATGTTATATTTTGTTGCACGTGAACGATTAATCATTGCATCCTTTAAGTAGTTTCTTTTATGAGCGTTAGTATTTTGTAGAATCTCCTTAAAAACACTTAAATCTTTGGATGAATATCTTAGTGGTATGTTTTTAAAAATTAATTCATATAGTCCTTTTGTTCCTTTATATTTATGCTCACCAATAATGATGTAATCGTCTTGTGTTATTTCAAGCTTTGAATCGCCGATCTTTAATTCATTCCCATCAATTCTTGCTCCGTATACATGTGATCTACTCAAATTCGGGTTTGATTTCATGTCATGTAGCATTTTCATTATATATTTTCTTCCAAGAGGTCCATGTTGTAATATATCGCTACTCAATTGAGTTAAATTTGGAATAGATTGTTCAGCTTCAGGTATTGGCTGTTCTTCTTCCTTTTCAACAATTGGTTCTTCTTCTTCTTTTGTTTCTTCTTGTTCACTAGCACTTGTATATGAATCATCATCTTCTTCTTTTTTTATTGCTTGTACTTCTTGTTTAGAAACTGGTAGTAAAACATCTCCTTCATAACGAGGTTTACCAATAGTTTCTGATATTTGTTTTAAAGGTTCCGTAATAGGTTTAAATGTAGTCTCTAGAAATTCTTCTCTTTCACTTAAACCCATCCTCAATGCACGATTTTTCATCCTAATAGAATCACTGAGTGATTTTATTTCTTTTAATAGTTTTTCTTGATTCGCCATGTTTACACTGTGAAGTTCAACGTATAACTAGATGTAGCACTGGTAGTTCAACGCATAAATACAAATTTATCCAACCCTATACGATATCTACCATTTTTAATATCTTCTTCCTTCATAATAACGAGAAACCCATATTTCTCATTCCATGCTTTGCCGCACATCTCTTTAAATTTCTCAAATGTCATATCCGCATTTACATGATCATTATATATATGTTTTAAATTTGTTTCATCTTGCTTGAAGATGATCAACATATTTGCATTGTCTCTTATGAGTTGTTTTGGAATCTTACTGTATGTTTGACCAATATAAATGCTATCGATATTATGATGTCTTCCCATAGCGAAGTAATTCCTTATAGTGTCGTGATTTTCACAAGACACATCATCAAATATAAAAATAGAAAATGGTTTTGCTTCATTTGGTTGCATAATTGTTTCGCTGGCATTAAACTTGTAGAAATTCACTTCAGGTACACTTGCAAGTACTTTATCCAATAATTGATATTTTGGTTGTTGCAATGATTTTGAAAAAATGTATATATTGTTAAAACGCAATCCTTTAGGATTTGTTATAAGGTTAAAAACAACATTAGTTTTTCCACAATTTGAAGGACCAGTTATTAGACATCTTATCGTATTTGGTAGTAATTCACCATGTTTACCATGATTTAACTTATCATTGTCAACTGTCAATTCATCAATATTATTGATATTAAATCGATCTTTTTGTTGTACAATCTCCATCTTGTGTCAAGGTTAAACACACAATGAGCTATTAAATTACTATACCAAGTCTTTTGAAGGAATCCATGAGTCTTCACTTTTATCGAATCCTAACCACCGGACTTTAACCATATCCTTTTTCCTTTGTAAAACCTTCTCAACAAGATATACATCACCGACATTTGATTTCAACAATTCATGTCCGTAGAATCCACCTTGAAGTAATTCACCCTTGTTATCCTTCAATAAGTAAGTTTCAGGTATAGTTGGTTGCACTTTATAAACTGTAAATACTTCATTAGTCCAATTTGGTAGATATCTTTTACTAAATACACCTTTGTATTTGCTTATACGAACTTTATCGTTGACCTTAAACTTTTTTGGTTGCAACCTTTCCAATTTAGGTGTTGTATTATTTCTGATGCGTTGTAATACAACTTTAGCATTAGCACTGTTTACTTGGATAGGTTTCATTCCGATGGTACGATGATATTTGTTGTTATATTCTTTTATAAGTTGTGGTAATATGTCATACCACACGTATGATCCTCGTTTTGAAAATTGTTTGTACATCGCTCCTTTCAATGTTCTATTGAATCTTTCAATTATTGAAGCTTTAACTTCAGAATTTGTAGAATAATGATTTATTTGATATTTCTTCATCAAAGCTCCAAAGTCTTTATTAAAATATTCTTTTCCATCATCGGTCTGTAGATGTTTGATTTTGAATTTATTTCTTTGTATCGTTGTTTCCATAGCTTTAGTAACACTCTTACCAGTCTTATCCTTCAATGGTAAGGCGTCAGCTATTTTAGTAAAACAGTCTATAATTGTTAAAATATATTTAAAACCTTTGTTTAATTTACTGTGCGGTATCATTTCAATTAGATCAGCTTGATAAAGATCATTCATTCCCTTAATAACTGTACTTCTTCTGGGAAATCTTCTTCTTGCTGGTTTATGTAGTTCATTTACAATCTTGTCCTTCACACTTTCCATCTTTAGGTGTTGCTTTTACACCGCTTGTAAAAATACTGATCCGTACAATAGTTCATTCTCTTTTATATAGTTTGAATATAGGTCAAGGCCATTTTCATATTAGTGTAAAAAAGAGGAAACATGGCATTGAGCTTGCCATGTCCCCTCTTCTTTACGGAAAGGAAAAAGGAACAAGGTAGAGGACGAAGAACAGGTTTACTGGTCGATAGGGTTCAGGGAGTAGTGGCCGAACGGTAAAGTATTAATTTTATCTTCTAAAATATGGCGCTTGTCATCTTTGTAGCTTAATGCCCACTTTGTTTGTTTGACACTAAAAAGTTGATGATTATAACTTCTAATAGTGTTGAACGTTGCAGTTGTTTCAACATCTTCAAACAAACATCTTTTATAATGTTCAAACTGTACGTTCTTCTTCAGGAAAGAGGTTTTTATTCCTTTGGCCTTTTTTGTGACTTGATGTTGATTCCTTTCGCTTATGTACAGTTGAAATGAATATAGTTTGGACATTAATGCTACAATCTCCATCATCGGTACACCATTTGTTTCATCCTTAAATTTTCCCAATACTTTCTTGTTTCTGTCGTTGTCGTAATTTGGATGGTCCTTGGGATAATCTGAAAAGTCGAAATCATCTTTATATATAAAGGTGCGTAAATCTTCGTACATGTCATTTGTTTTAATCCAGTAAATTAGTGCATCCGTATCCATATATGCAATACCAATGTTCTCTCTTCCATAATAGTTAACCATCTTCTTATAATGAAACTCGTACATGTGTGTTTTGGAAATATCCAAGATTGACATTCCAAGATACAAAGGACGATCCATTACAACTGACTTCTTGTTCATGGAAATAACAACTAGATTTTCATTAATAATTACAGATGAACCAAAGTTTGGTTGTTGCACTAATTTCTGTAATTTTACTGGATCAGTTACCAATTTGATATCCTTATGTTTCCTTTTGTTTTCCAAAGTCTTGCCAAATATTGCGTTGTTCATTAGTTTGAAGAAATCTTTTTGAAAACTTGATGTAGCGGCAGCTCTTCTTCTTGTGTTATTGTCAATGTACGGTTTTAACCAACAAGATTGAGAAAATTGTAGTACTCGATTAATTTTTGTAATTTTCAATCCCAAGTCTAAGGCCTGTTGTATCATCCAGTAGTGTCCAACATACCTAGACTTGTTGGTTAAAGTCATCAATAATTTCGGCCATCTTCCAGTTGGAGAAACTTCAGTCTTCGGGAGAAGTGGTAAATCGTAATGTTCGTCGTGAAGATGTTCGGGATATTCAAAATCGACGTCAAATATGTAACCCGTTTCTCCATATTTCGGTATATCCATTATGTTTCCAATTGATTCTGGGTCTATCCATTTGAAATTATCATATGGAAGAGGATTCGACATTGCCCATCCGTATAAGTTATTTGCATCAAAATAACCCAGGAATGTTGTTGGTTTTGATGCATCATAATCGGGCAAATATTTGTTGTTTGCCTTAACATAACGTGTTACACTTTGCGTCAATCCTCCTCGAACTCCTGATTCTAACATCAACACCATATCTATATCTGTAAGAAGTTGTATTTTACAATTTGTTTCTTTTAACATGGCTTGCCACGCTAGTCCAGGCGAAGTGTACGAATGTAGAGGGTCTAATCCATATGACGCAAAACACGTATTTCTAAATTCTTCCATCACATCACATAATAAAGTCACATCTAATTTAACATAGAAGTCTGAATATTCCCCCAATGTTTTAAATCCTAATTCGTTCCATACTTTGCATGCATGATCATAATCATCTTGAGATATATCCATGTCGTACAGTTTACTTTTAAATTCTTCTTTTGGAGGTAGTGATGTTTCATTAAATCTTTCTAAACTGTCTATGTAATCATATGGGAAAACTCCTTTTCGAAGTACCAGATCCAGTTTATCGCTGTTTACAATCTTCTTCGTTTCGATTAAATCTTGTTTCCTTAGGTTTTCAGAAAGTTTGGACAAACTCGACGGCAAAAATCGGTAGGAGTCCAAGAATCTTAATTTGACGTTTCCAACTTCTTTGGAAAAACTTATAAACTTCTCTGAAGTTTCAGCTAACACATCGATTTTACCGTCGTCTCTTCCTAATTCAGGTATTATAAAATGAGCGTCGTACCCACTGAGATTATGCAGAACCACAGGAATAAATAGTGGTAAACGATAGCTCAAGTTGCATTTATTACAAGCAGCACCTCTGTAATAACCTGTGAGGTGGTCGTGATCTTTAACTTTATAATTCTCAATAGTAAAATCATTTTTGCACAAGAAACAGTGAGTCGCATTTTCATGTTGAATTTCTTCTTCTTCGTCCATCGGTTTCATTGGTACAATATCTGTATATAAGCTTTGTGTATTTCTAGCTATTGAATATAGGTGATCAAGAAATATTTTTTCCGCATTTTCACCACGATATACTAGAGGTTCTGAAGTTAATCCATATCTGTTTAAATGTTCTTCTGATAATGTTGATTTGACCATTAAACAAAAACTGTTTGGTTTGTGCATTTGATACTTTACACTTTTTCTTGCTTCACAATTTTCATCTTCAACTGGAACAAGTGTTGATTCAAAATCTGCATACACAACTAAAGGGATACGGTATTGATGGTGAACTTTTTCAAATGAAACGAATGCTCTGCTTTGCGGAGGTAAAATAATCTTTGCTTCATAATTATTGTTACATAATCTTTTGTGCTCTTGTAACCATTCTCTTCCTTGTCTTCCTTCTCGTTGAAAATTAAAACATCTCTTGCAAATCAACTTTTTATTTCTATTTTTTGAAAGTTGCTTATTAACAAGAGAGTCAAATTTCTTTATGTACACATAGTGAGACACATCTCCTCGCGTTAGTAGTAGTAAATCCGTATGATCTGGTAGCTCTTCTTTTGCAATACGTAAAGGATACACTTTGTTTGAACTATCTAATGCAAAAACATTAATAGACGTGCCGGGATTTTTCTTTTCAAACTTTGATATATCTTTTGTAGAAACGGGATACGTTATTCCTTGAAAGTTATACCTGTGTCTTGCATCTTCATATTCTTGGTTGGGTCTACATGGATTTCGTAATACAAACTTTGACGTCATAGCATAGCGAAAACATTCATTATTTTCATTTTGAACATTAATACAAGACTTAGAATTTTCAATTCTTTTTGGCAAAGGAATATAACTAGATCCCATTAGTCCGTATCCATGTTTGTGAACTCTTATATCTAATCCTTCAATGCTTGTAAGACTCCATCCGGATCCTCTTCCTTCGTGTTCCTGAAGTTTGGTTAATATTTCTTCTATACAATTTTCTACTATTGAATCAATGTCTGAACTTCCTATGATGGTTCGGTTTTTTGTTATGAATCCTCTTGGTGATAATTCTTCTTGTACATTTATAAACATAGCTTCTAGTAATAAACCAAATTTAAGAAAGTTCAATCTTTTCAATTCATCTTTTAAAGTTTTACTTATAATTGGTTTTGCTTCTTCAATAAATTCTTCTAGATTTAAGTCTTCATTTTGAATTTTATGATGCATTATGACTTTACCAGGTAATGCAAATACTTGTAGATTTGGTAAAGTAGTTGAAGGTCCTGCTAAAATTTCATCTTGTTCTTCTTGTTCTTCTTGTTCTTCTGCGTTGTTGTGAAATAGTTCTTTATGTATTTCTAATAGAATATTATCGTTGAACGATTCCGAACATTTATCGCAACGATACATGTTTACTCTTCCAAACTTCGCCGAGAAATGAAATGGGCTCTTTTGTTCCTCCTTTTATAAAGGTTCCCCCACCACTGTTTCATCTTCATCTTCATCTTCTTCACTATCCGAGGAAAATAGTCTTCTACAAACCGATTGTTCATTCGTATTTTCTATTCCAGTTGGAGTTTCAGTTTGTACTTCTTCATATTCAAACGATGACGAAGATTCTGATATTACTACGCTTAAATCTTCATTCTCCACATCATTGGTGCTTTCAACTTCTGATGTTATTAGATCTATATCCATATCATCTACGCTTTCTACTTGTGATGTTTCACTGATGTTATCCTCTTCTTCCATATTTAAATCTTCTAGTTGAATTTTATACAATATTTCAACAAGAGGTTTCCTTGGATAATCGGTGTTGTCCACAGGAGCCATTTCAAGTAAATGAGGAATAACTTTTTGCGATTCGGCTTATATGATATTTTGATAAGTATGTCAAGGTCATTTTAGATTAAGCGAGAACTGGGAATAGATCACTAAGCGGCATGTTATTTCATTAGCACAAAGTGATCTATTCCCCATTCTCTAAGAAGTGTTCAATCAATAGCCAAAGTCCAAATCCATTTCCTTTTTTATTTTAATCTTTTGTTACATAGTTTATTGGTTGACTGTTTGAATTTTCAATGTGTTGTCTTATTATTTGTTCCAATTCTTCTATTTTTGCCTGTTTTATCATTAGTTCTGTACGTAATTCATTAATGTAATCAGCCGCTTTGTCCACCGTTCTTGTTCGTATTTCACCTAACATAACACCAGGAATCAATCTCTGTAATCTGTAAAACTTAAACTTTATTCTAGACTCTCTTGCTTTAGCCATTTCTCGAAGCCTTTGTTTCTTATTGTCTTTACTTGTAGTCAAGTCCATACTCGTTACAAGTTCGCTTTCGGAATAATTCGACTATAGTAGGCTCGTCCTTTATACATTTTCCCCCCACCACTTTCAATTTCCCCCCACCCTACTAATATAGGTCAAGGTCATCCGATATAACGCGAGAACGAGGAATAGAGCACTAAGTGGCATGTTAGTCCATTACCACAAAGTGATCTATTCCTCGCTCTCTATTCTACATCTAATTTTTTTGGGTTTTGCTAATTTTTATACTTTTTTTGTTGTTTTTCTTTGGGAGGAAACGTGTGTGCAGATGTTACTTATGAGAATGTCCATTCTTCTTCAACTCTTCGATAGTGTCCAATAATTTTATCAAATATGCGTTGGTTTTCTGTAAAGTCTGTATTCTGCTACATCCAATTTCAATGGTAGGCACCATTAATTGTAATTTTGTCAATTCTATCTTTTCTCTCTTATATCTTTCTTTCATTCTTAGGTTTTTTCTTAGTCTTGCTGAAGATGGTGTTATTGGTTCATACATACAACTTGGATATGGCTTTGACATTTTCAACACTGATGTAGAAGACACTTGCAGCTGTTGATCTTCATAGTAGTTTGGTGTTGGAGTAGAAAAACATTTTGATTCTGAATTTTGTTGCCAATCTGAAGTTGAAAATACAGGTGTTGCAGAAGGATCAGCCATCTTTCACTGTTGCCGTACAAAGTGAATTCTTCTCTAAACTTCTGCTTCTTTTATCACACTTCCCCCCACCACCGACTTATATGTTCTTCCCCCCACCATAATAATACATACTTGTTTCTCACACTTTGTACCATACTTCTAATGTGACGTCCACATCTTCCTCCTTTAAGTATTTTATAAATTCCGGGCTTCTTGATGACACGCCAGGCATATTTAGATAGCTCATCACTTTGTGATGGCTTTCTTCATTATGTATATAACAATATACTTGCATCAACTTATGTTCTTGTTCTTTTGACGATACGAAATTTGCAACTGAAGTCCATTCTTCATATTTGATCTTGTAATGACGCACTTCAAATTCCATTATGTTTCTTTTAATTCCGAAACAATAATAAAACTCTCCTCAGACAACCTGTATTTATACACGTTTCCCCCACCTAGCTATAACCCCCCACTACTTTCCCCCTCTCCTTTATACGTGGAAGGGGTATTATGGTTTGAATGCACGATACTTAATAAATTCAAACAAACACTGTGCACAAATGTTGCAAATTTTATTACATGTTTGGAATTTCATTATTTGAGCTTTTACAAAATGAACTAACCTACCTCCATCATCTTGGAATTGATCAAAATCTAAAACAGACGCTTTTCCACAATCATGACACATTTTTGTACCGTCTTTAAAAGTATAAGCAAGATAAATAGCAAATCCATAATTTTCTTTCTTAAATTCAATGAGCATTTCACGAATTGCTTTAGGTATTTCACACTCATTTGCTCTTATGATGTAATGGTAAAGAAACCCATTATTGATAATTTCTTGTAAACACAGAACTAACAACCTATCCATCGTGTTAGACTTAAACTGATAGTCACATCTAAAACCTTTTTATTATATGATTTTCCCCCCACCACTTTTATATAGGTCAAGGTCATTGGATATCAAGCGAGAACTGGGAATAGATCACTAAGCGGCATGTTATTCCATTACCACAAAGTGATCTATTCCCCATTCTCTAAAAGGATTGTTTTGATAATTTAGATTCCTAATATTTCTTTTCCTTCCTCCTCACCTTTTTGAACTGTAGTATTACCAGACATGTGTGATATTAATTTCTTCATTTCCCGATTTTCCATTTCCAATTTCTTCAATTTTAAATCTTTTGCTTCGACTTGTAGTTTTAAATACTTGATGTAACTTCCAGCCCAGTGTAGAGTTTTCAATTTCGGTGCTCCCATTGCAATTCCGGGTATTTGAAATTGTAGTCGATTAAACTCCATGTTCATATCTTGTCGGTCTTGTTTTTCCTTTTCTAGTCTTTTTAATCTTTGATTCTCCCTGAACAAAGAGGTTGGATCACAAGGAATAGGACGAAACATTTTGGTCAACGATATCTTGAAGAATGAGCTTCTACGCAGAAAACCAACACATTTATGCACTTCCCCCTCCAACTTTAGGCTAGTAGTGGGGAGAATTACATTAACTTAATACTTATTTCCACTGTTACACTTGCTCCATTTTCAAAAAGGTATGTGTAAAATGGTTCTGGATACTGGTATTTTTCACGTCCTATATTTTCCTTAAGAAAGTTGAAAGCCAGTCTTTTCGAATATTCATTATGATATACTTCTCTTAAATTAACAAGAATTCCATCTTCCAGGAATTTCACTTGAATCATTGGTATTTTGCTGACATCATCTTTGTCTATCAGGGGTAGCCTGTAAGTGAACGTATTTGGTGGTAGACGTAAGGTTCTATTAAGTCGAGAACAGAATACTTTGAACATTTTCTGATCACTAATTGCAATTTCATGAATACCTATCATTTTATAGTATGAAGGTTCAAAAGGTACAGCACAAAACGTTTGTACTTGACAGTTTCTTGAAGAAGATGGTGCGTTAGGATTGAACATTTTTAGTCAACAGTTTCCTGACGAATAAGCTTCTACGCAAATAATTAACACATTTATGAACATTCCCCCACCAACTTTAAACTAGTGGTGGGGAGAATTTTCCCCCACCACTTCTTCAAGATTATTAATTTCAATTTGAATTACAACAAAAGTATTTGATGCAAAATCCCAAAAAACAGAATATGGAACAGTTTCTTCTACATCTTGAGATTCATTTTGCGCTTCAACTACTTCCATCATTGAAGGTTCTTGATCAATTTCTGTTACTTCTATCGCTTCTTCTACAGGATCTTGTATTATGTCGGTTGTTTCAACTTCATCTTCTTCTTCAACTAACGTAATATTTCGTTGTTTTACAATTTCAATTAATTGTATAAAAGAAGTATCTCTAGGAGACATTCTTAACCATACATGCAGCTCCAACAAATGTTGACTTACTAATAATAAAATTCGCAATTTATAGGACTTATTTAAAAACAATAAAGTGGGGGGACTACCTTAGTCCAATTCGGATTCGGATTCAGAAGACAGTAAAGGTGATATGGGTGAATCCAATGATGAATCTAATATGTATATATCAATTGCTTCTTTAACTATGTCTTCGTCACTATCGTTTATCATTTCTTCAAAGATTTCTTGTTCAAACTGTTCCATTTCTTCTTCATCCATCGTTGAATAATTATCAGTTTCGTTATAATTTTCCTCTATATTGTTTTCTTCCATTTCGTCTGTACTGATATAAACATTTTTAACTTCAAAATAATTAACAAATGGAGTATCTTTAGACAACATATTTGTTCACCACTTCTTTTACCTCAAATAACAAACTATATATTGCTTTCTTAGTCTTATATTCTTTTACTCCCCACTCTTTTGCACAATATAAGGGAAGGTGGGGGGAGAGCGTTTTGTAGTTATTCTTCTCTATCTAGGTTAAATTTCATTGCTAGCACATCTACTATAATTTTCTGCTCTTCAACTTTATCGCGAATAAATATTGTCCAGGGAAATAGTTCATTAATATTCTTGATTGTTACTTTTATATCATACAAATAATCAATATGTCTTAGTAATGAAACAATAACAACAACTCCTATCCCATTGTTCGCCATAATTGTTTCTTCAATTTTAATGCGTAAGTTTGTTATCAAACTCCATATATTAATATCATTGGCTGTGAAACCATCAAGTCTAGTACTCATCTTGACGGTGCAAGTACAGACTAAAAACCTGGAGGTTCATAGTCCGCCTTTTATGAGTTTTTAAAAATGGGGAGGGGGAAGGAATAAGGATTGGGAGGGGATAGGGTGGGGGGTGAGGGAAGGTTTGTGTGGCTATACTAGCCACTACACTAGCCACATTAGACCCAAGAGCCCACTTGTGCTACAAAGTAGCCACCAATGCTAATATTTTCCTCGTGACACCTCAGTATATCACCCCGCCAAATCAGCATACGTTCTCTAGTATTTGATGTTACACAAAAGAACTTACTATCATGATACAGAATAGCTGAACCAATTATAATATTATATCCTAAATTTAACCATTTGTGCGCTTCCGAAATGAATCTGTCTACCATATCAAGGGGATCTAGTTCATTGAAATAAAATGGTCTCATTTGTTGATCAAGTTCAATGCGAATTTCATTGTCATCTTCACTCTCACTGCTACTATCATTTTCATTCTCTTCATTTTCATTCTCTTCATTTTCACTGCTACTATCATCTTCATTCTCACTGCTACTATCATCTTCATTCTCACTGCTACTATCGTAGAAATCTATCGGATCTTCTACATGTTGATGGTAAACATCAGCAAATTCGGAAGGATTGAACTCTTCATTAACGTGAGGAAGCATTTTAAAACACAATAATGCTGTCAAAGACAAAACAAAAAGTGCGGCACGTGAAAGCAGAATGAAGGAGAGAACAACGCTTGCTCCACTTATATAGCAATATGCAAATGAGGAGACTGGCGTGGGGGGAGCGTGACGGGATTGGTTCAATTCAGTCCAGTTCATAGCAGTGTAAAAATAAAACGAAGAAGTGGACGCGGCGCATGCGCAATAACGTGAAACCAAGGTTTGAGGTTAGAACTTTCCAAGCGCAGTAGCACTAAATGGGGTAATACAGACTCGGCGCATGCGCAATAGCATGGATTGTTCCTATCCGAAGAACTCGTTTTTCCAGGCGCAGTAGCACTAAATGGAGTAATACAGACTCGGCGCATGCGCAATAGCATGAATTGTTACGATCCGGAGAACTCGCCTTTCCAGGCGCAGTAGCACTAAATGGAGTAATACAGACTTGGCGCATGCGCAATAGCATGGAGTGATTCCGATCCGTATACTAGGGTTTGAGGTTAGAATTTTCCATGTAAGCTGCCATGTTTAATTCAGTTTAACTAGATGGAGTCAACAACCGGTCATAACCGGCCATTAACCCGAAGGAGTGGGGGAAGGGGGGGGGGGGGTTCCGCTTGAGTGAACACGGTTTCCGCTTGGGTGCTCATGCGGAACGGATCTTCCCACGCGATAGTCAAGGGACCAGAACCTTCCTTCTATTACTACTACACGGATATAATTGGCCGCGTAGCAGAACTTATTTCTGCTAAGTCGCATGTAAGCTAAATAGCTTACATCCCTAAATTTAAGTCTTAGGTGGCCCTGAAAAGGGCCGTTTGTCCCTATGGAGCTAAACTCACACAGGGACTTCGGTGTGTACCCACTTGTATAAAGGATTTGCGCAAATATCGCATTTATCATTTGGAAGATTGAACTTGTATGCCCAATCATAACTTCCTTTGTAGGTTCCACCTTCATTTAAAAAGAGTCCGAGATTAGAATCTGTTGCAGCCAAACCGCACTCACAACACATTTGAGTTCCATCTTGGAATTTCCACCAAAAGTATTCAATGTATCCAAAGTTTTCTTTAAAAAAGGAATACAGAACTTCTTTTAGTGGTGCTGGAAAGTTTACATCATTAAATGCAAATTCCAACATGTCTCCATTTGCAAGGATCTCTTGCAAGCATAATGTAAATAGAGTAGTCATAGCTACGTTGTTGCGGTAATGACCTCTCGGATTGGAATGAAGACTGGAGTAGCGAGTGAGTAGACAACCGGTAATGACCGGTCATTCACCCGGAGGAGTAGTAGGGGAAGGAGTGGTGGGAGGAAGGAGGGGGGGGGGATTTAATCTCCATTTTTTATGGGGGGGGGGGGGTTCCGCTTGAGTGCTCATGCGGAACGGTCATTGACCCTTCCTAACACAGAACCTTCCTTTCATTACTACTACACGGACAAAACTGGCCGCGTAGCAGAACTTATTTCTAAGTCGCAAGTAAGCTAAGTAGCTTACATGCGTAAATTCAAGTCTTAGGTGGCCCTGAAAAGGGCCGTTTTTTTGCCTCATAAGGCAACGCTTACCAACTATGAGCTATAGCTTGGAAGCAAGGGATTGTTTGAGGCTCATGCCGCAATGTTGTGCAAAAACGATCGAGCCACCAGTACAGATCGTCAAATCCTAGAGGTTGTTGAAATAACAAGCTGTGTTGACCTTTGTCGTCGGTCACAAAGCTTGTTATTTCTAGCACATCACCATCCTCTATGATTTGCAACATTTCCCTGAAAACCCCATCAAGAGACAGACGAGGGTTTCGGGGATCCGCGTAAATTGTAATAATTTCATCATACTGGATCCGGTATGGGATCTCAAGCCTGTTGTTGTCACCTTCGGGTTCCGAAACCTCGTAGGTGTCAACAACGTGCTCGTGGAAAACTGGTGTCTCGACCGGCGGCATCGCTGTCTGGAGTCGGAATGAGAAAGCGAGTGTAACTAGTAACCGTGACTGGAACTGTATAATGAGTCCCGGTCATGACCGGTTATTAACCCGAAGGAGTGGGAGAAGGAGTAAGGGAAGGGGAAGGGGTAGGGGTAGGGGTAAGGGGGGGGGGGGATTTAATCTCCATTTTTTATGGGGGGGGGGGGGTTCCGCTTGAGTGCTCATGCGGAACGGATCTTCTCACGCGATAATTGTTGTGTGCTAATGAAGACTAATTAACTTGCAAAACAACAGTCTCTCTCTTTGAATGCTGATGATATTTCATTAACACACAATTCCTTGCACGCTATGTGAACCTACACCGCCAAAACAATGCAAGTCAGAGAGGTCATATAACTGTACATCGACCTCAAAAAAGTAGGTCACGGGACTTAGAGTGTTAAAAAATAATGGGGGAGAAACACAATGCTATAACGCATTGTGTTTCTCCCCCATTATTTTTTAAACAAAATTTGGAAAAGACTATGTGAATTTACTGTTTACGCCCCCACCTTGTAATACGATCCTTTTTATCCCTGAGGAGAAAGTCTTGAGAATCTAAAGTGTTAAATCTTTTCTCTTTACACAAATTGTCACAAACTTTAATTTGATATTTTTTGCCGTTACATTTTGCCAATATGTGTTGGTGGTCAACAACACTTAGAAAAAAATATCTCAAACCTTTCTTAAGCCTTTCTCCTCTGACGGATATTATTTCAGAATCGTCTTCAACAGTGGGGGTTTCTGCCAGTTGTGGTTCGGAAAGATGTTTAACGACATGTACACGGCAGAAACTCTCGTTCTTAACACATTTCCTTCCACAAGCTGATCCTTTCTTAATTCCCCTAGTGAGCATTTCAGGGCAAGTAGTGGGGCGGCTAAATGCCCTACGACGCTCTTCTTTTAATAATTGGAAACGCTCTGAAGGAGCAGACCTGGGTGGTTGATTTTTAGGATAGGTGTGATCTTTAGAAACTGGAAGTGGTGGAGTAGGAGGCATTGGTGAAAGCGGAATAACAGGTGCACTTAGGTGGTGAACTAAGGTTTCAATTGATGGTTCGTTAGATCGAGGAGCTGGCTTCTGCGGTGGCGGCATGGAGTCATTTGAAGACGAAGGCGGTGAAAATATGCTGCGAGATGCGTTATTGCCGGCCGGAGGAAAAGGAGCTCCAGAAGTTGAAGGCGTGGATTGAAGTTGATCCTTACACCAGGCAGGAACATTTTTCAGACGAAGAGTTTTCTTCACCGGAGTTGAAACCGTAGTAGAAGTTGTAGTAGTAGAAGTTGTTGTAGTAGAAGTTGTAGTGGTGGAAGTTGTAGTGGTAGAAGCCGTAGTAGAAGATGTTGGAGGCAGAGATGACATGGTTACAAGTCTGTATTCGCAGCGTAACGTCTGGAATCAGAATAAAACGTTAGCCGTAGTCGGTGCGTCTTTTATAACGGTATGTTAATGAGAAGGGTTAGCGACCGGCCGTGACCGGAAGGTGGAAGGAGTGGTGGGGAAAGGAGTAGTGGGGGAAAGGAGTGGGGGGAGGGAAGGGGGGGGGGGATTTAATCTCCATTTTTTGGGGGGGGGGGGGGTTCCGCTTGAATGAACACGGTTTCCGCTTGGGTGCTCATGCGGAACGGTCATTGACCCTCCCGAAAGTGGGTCAAGGTCGTTCAACATTTATAAAAAACCAAGGTGATGGGAACAGTAGTAACTGTTCCCACCACCCTGTTTGCCTAACGGTTCCCACTCCCAACCCACTAGTTACGTTCTGCAAGGGCCATCGATGCAATTTTGTTTGGCCCGTCCGGGTCCATCCGTAACGGGCCGGTCCGGGTCCGTCCGTAACCGTTAATTCGAAGGGAAACTGGAACAGTTAATGCAGAAACGCAACTCTAACACCCACCCAACTAAACCCACCCATAATATTCCTAAACAAAATGCAAAAACCTAGTCCGCAATTTGCGGATGTCCCACCCCTTCTAAGTGAAGTTCAACGGAACTTCTGAATTTACAGTTAATCTACCCCCTATCATCTAGCTGTAAGGCAAAACAACAGATTATTATTAAAAACAAAATAATTCAACACAATCAAAATACCATCAATATTCTTAAAAATTAATACACCTTAAAGCTAAACACAACTTATAACTAACATCGCAATGCGCATATTAATTCTTAAAATAAGTGCACCTTACAACTAATACACACACACACACACACACTACATTGCATTAAAAAACGCAACGTAGTATAAGAAGTTCAAATATATATAGGCCTACTATATATTTGAAACCTCTTACCGAATCGCCAACGACTTTTCGCTATGAAAATTCGTTGACGACTGACGCGAAGATCAGGCTCGTATCGCTCCTCAGATTTTGAGAGGTGGGGGAAGTGGTAGGGGGAGTGAAACACAATGGTGGGAGGAATTAGCGCATGCGCGGTACGGTTATTTTCACTCCAGTACGGTCCAGTTCGCAGCGGTATAAAAGTCAAATAAGGAGTCGGAGCGAAACCAAGGTTTGAGGTTAGAACTTTCCATGGGAGCTGCCATGTTTAATTCAGTTTAACTAGATGGAGTCAACAACCGGTCATAACCGACCATTGACCCGAAGGAGTGGGGGTAGGGGGGGGGGGGGGATTTAATCTCCATTTTTTATGGGGGGGGGGGGGGTTCCGCTTGAGTGAACACGGGTTCCGCTTGGGTGCTCGTGCGTAACGGATCTTCCCACGCGATAGCCGTTATAAATGGAGATTGTTCATCGCACCGCGACCATTAATTAACTCGCATTTGCGGTGTTCACATCCTTCCTACTCATTATATATACGTTTCGCCAACTTCATTGTACAAGTCTAATTGCTATTAACCTGAAATTTCATTTACATTAGCACATGTCGTCCTGTTTGAATCACCTTCGCGTGCTCGACGTTATATCTCGTTCATCTGTCTTGTTCTCACTCCTACACGTCTGACATACTTCTTGTGATGGATACGCAATGTTTGAAATTGAAACTTTTACGGACACAACATATATTACGGAATAATTCCAAACCATCAGTTTCAAAGACTAAAACGAATTTAACAAAGGTTAGGAAGAAGTTAAGTTTTAACCCGTTATACTCGGCTAGAACTCCGCGGGGGTTAACGTTGACGATACTGTTATTCACAGTATTTTACGTTCGATGTTACGTTTCTACAACTTCGAACTTGTTACACCTATCGACTGTGTTCAACAGGTATTTCTATTTCATCCCCACCATTCTTTATATAACCGCGCCCACGACAATTCCTGCTTCATTATTCTATACGCTCTTCAACTAACAACAACTCCGCTCTAAGTTACGCTACACAAAAATGGATACGAACCAGGAACAAGTACAAGTTCACGAAATATCATCTACTACCCACCCGAGAGAAAATCCTCCGAGGACTTCGCCTCCGCCGAATCCACAGGACCCGTCCAAGTTTCGGATGTATCTTCGACGGCGAGGAATGATCTTGAAGCTATTCTTCGGTCGCTCGTCGGTTTCGACTGACCTGTACGACGGTCAACATTAAACTGAACTCTTAGCAGTTCAGTCTTTTTTAAAACTCCCTCCGGATGACCTTGAAACAATTATCCCCTCTCCTTTTTCAACTAACTTCTACTTGTGTTCAACTGTTGAATTTCGGTTTTGAACTGACTTTTACTTTATGCGCAGGTTTGGTTCAAACGCAAACCCTAACCCCTCCCCCTCATTTAATAGCCGACCGGAAGCTGTGTGCCCCGGCGCATGGCTTCCGGGTTGCTGACCTGAGCCAGCGGTAACCAAAACACACTACTCACGTCTGTTCATTAGCTGAAAAATAAATGCCTTACACAAATGATGGAGAGTTAAATACGGTAGTTGCAAAAATAACATATTTGTACGAATACAAATCCTAATGTAACCCATGCAAAACCTTTTTCTTTTTTTCTTTTGTTAAAGCCGTTTAGCTACTCTACGAAATAAAAACGAATCTACAGAAATTGCTGCAGTTTTTCTAGTCCTAAAAACGCTCACATAAATGTAGAAGGCAATCTCTTGTTAAGAATTATTAATGCACATCTCCAAACGGTAATGTTTTCTTTGAAGAATCTTAAATCAACATATAAGCAAATAACTTGGTATAGTCCGGTTAGACAGCGGTGGCGGCTGAGGGATTAGGACGGCCGGGGAGGCCTCCCTTCTCCTCGCCAACCCTCGGTCGGCCGCTCCGGGCCTGGGCCATGAGTCACCCACTGGGCAAGAGGTGCAATTAGTACAACTTTCGTTATTTCGCAATATATTGTCATCTAAATGCCATTTTTGAAACCTCATAAAATTAGAAGAAAATCAAGCCCAAGAAAGATGTTAATACGGCGGTTGTAAATATGTTAACTCTTAATTTAATTTTGGACCTGGAATACTCAATGTTATCGCATTAACATCATTCTTGGGCTTGATTTTCTTCTAATTTTATAAAGGTTTCGAAAATGGCATTTAGATGACAATATATTGAGAAATAACGAAAGTTGTACTAATCGCACCTCTTGCCCAGTGGGTGTGACTCATGGCCCAGGCCCGGAGCGGCCGACCGAGGGTTGGCGAGGAGAAGGGAGGCCTCCCCGGCCGTCCTAATCCCTCAGCCGCCACCGCTGTCTAACCGGACTATAGACACAATTGCACAACTATGCTGCAAAACTAGATATATTTTAATTTTGTTAAACTTTTCAAGTACAATTTTATTTTATGCTAACAAAATACAAGAGAATCATGTAAACAATATATATTCGCAACAAATTATTCTCTATAATACATTGTTTCTCTACCTATTTGTGTCTGCGTACCACTTAAGAGTCATCTTCACCTTTGGGCCAGTAGCCCATTGTTGCGCAGTCGGTAATGTTAACAATATTTATAACAATAATTTAACAAATATTACTCTCTGTGACGTCGCAAAGTAACTCATTTTCCTTAGTATTTCAAAATTTAGTAAAATTTTCGAAATTTCGAGGTATGAGGGACATAATATAACTATTCAACTAACCACTTACCAAGTTCAAAGAAAATTCGTATAAAAACGGCGTCTGAAACAGGGGAATGAAATACCATGTTTTGCATTAAAAGCCGTATAGTTAACATTACCGACTGCGCAACAATGGGCTACTGGCCCTGGGGTGAAGATGACTCTTGAGCTCTTTAATTTTTTTTGAGTACCACCCAAACTCATACTTACCACCCCCTCCTACTGACAACCTACCTCTTATACAGGTTTAGAGAACCTAGGATATTGTTTTTCTATTTAATACGATTCCCTATAGCGATTGGTGTTCTAAAAAGAAAACACAACTTTACAGCAACAATAATTTGACATTGTTTTTATTGAATTGAGTGAACAGAAATTTGAATGAACATTCTAGTTCGAAACTATACAAAACATGAATTTAATTATAATATAACATAATTAAATAAATAACCAAATTAAAACAATGTTCTGCATTTTGTATCTGCTATAGCTGCATGTTATATTAACAAATTTGAATACAGTTAAATCGAAAAAATATGTCAACTACACACTTACACCACCATAAGAAAGTTATTTTTCATTTCTTCAAAAGTAGCTAAAACAATAAAAATACAAAGCGACCAAACTAATAAATATTGACAAAAAAAAATTGTTATGATGGGAAATTTGCTGCTCTGTTTTGCTCAGGAAAGAATCAATGTCAGAATTAACTAATCACTTCTAATAGTATACGTGAACAAATAACTGACCCAACACAAACTATTATGACCAAAGGGATTTTTAAGATCACTCACGGGGATCACTCTTCATGTTTAATTGTTTTTGCGGAGCGTCTCTCGTAACTTAAAATAGTTCATGGTACTAGATCTCGAACTTAAAATAATTTAAGTTGAGATGACTACTATTGACACAAAATCATTATCCGTTAATTTTAAGTGCTTGGAAAATGGAAGTCTTAATATAATTTACTTTTCTAAGTTATCAATAAATTGCTTTAACCACGCAAATATGCTGGTAGGCCTACCTTTGTCTCTCAAACTAACTATAATGCGTTGTAATCACAGATAACCTACAGATGTACTGTATAATTTATTTGTGATTGTAATACAGAACTGAGCTAACCAAAACATCAGTTGGCGTAACATCGATCAGAAAGTTTATTTTTATTTTTTAAGTATTTAATTTTTATTTCTTCGTTTGTCTCTCGCGTACCACCTGTAATGCTCTCTCGTACCACCGGTTGAGAAACCGGTTGAAACAGTGTTAAGAGGACACTGTTACATATAGAGGATATTTAAAAACATAATTATTATTCAAATCAATCAAGTTGTATACATTCAATTAATATACGTGTAACTGGATTTATTAAAGCATACGAGTGATACTGTACTACAGTAGTTTTAAAATAATGTTAACTTATAACCTCATATAACGAGATAGAAATGATTTGTGTACGTCTGTCTCCAAGTGTTAAATCAACGTTATTAATTCCAATTATGCCTAATAGTCGTCCTGAAAATGTTTACGAAATATTTTTGGACTCCGTATCCACCTAAAAAATGGTTAAGCAATGTCTTCAAAACATTTGCGATTAAAGATTTTATATTAAATAAATAAGAATAAATAGGCAATAGTGATGTTATTGGAATAGTTCACTGCTGTCGTTACAATGAAAATATTATAAATGAAAACGTATTAATTCAAAATTAGATGGATTGGCTTTTAGAGTACAGTATTTATCTATCACTTTTGTGGTCAACCTAGTAACGCTTTACCGTTGCAAGGTATCGTAAAAAAGTTTAGTGATGTTTTTCCTTTAAACTTGTAAGATGATAAAATACATTTAAATTTTAAAGCCCATTAGTACAAGGTAAAAGCGGTTAGAGTTTAAACGTAGGATGCTGATTTTGCCTAAATCTTGTTTGCCATTTTAAATATTTTGAGATAAAGATGACAAATGAGCAGACCTTCAAGGAAATTGAGAAAGTGGGTTACAAACAACTCTAACGCAGATGACACAGCGGAGAATTTTGGGGCGCTATTGTTTGGCATGGATGGATCAGGGGCTTATCCTTCAAAGTACAGGACAATGTTCCCGCTTCGACAGCCACGTGAAAAGATCGGCGACCTTGAACCTGTCGCTACGGGGACATACCGACATTTACAACAGACAGTACGCTTGACCAGACATTACTTGTACAGCAGATTGTAATGCAGTGGTGTACGTGACAATCTGAATAAAGTATTATTTTAAGTCTGGTCACTTTCACAATCACATTTATTTGTGTTTTTATTATAAAGTTTTACCGGCGATATTATAATTTAATAAAAATTAAGAATATATACATTTACTGTATAACTGTTTAATGTATAAGAATATAAACTGTATTTAACTAAAATAATAATTATTAATATAATTAATAAATAGCCAATATAATTAATAATTATAAAATAATTATTGTATAACTGTATTTAATCAGTTTTACTCCATGGCCTGTTATTTCGAAAGTTCGTTGTATTATTCTTAGTGCAGAGATTTTCTTTTAAATACAGATCGTAATCAATTAGATACAACTTTCCTTTGTATATTTGAGGAAGTTTATTTTTAACTTCCGGGTTTTTTAATTTCTTTTTTTATTTTATCGAACAGTTTTAACTGGGCAAAGTTTTTTCTAAAACATTGATTTTTTTCGTGAAATATTGCTAGTTTGACTCGTACACCTGATTCTTACATTTTGATTAAGTTTCAAGTATTTTTAATTACCGTATGTCTTTAAACATTTCCATGGCTTACTAATATTATAATGTAACTCAAAGGTATATCATTTACAAATATTTACTATATCTGAAACAAGAAAAGTGAAGCCGACACCAGAGCCGTATCATCAGCAAAAAGAAATGGTTTACCCCTGATATTTAATTTAGAAATGTTATTAATATAGATAAAAAACAATATAAGTCATTAAGTTCTTTCCTGGATTACACCTTAGTCTACATTAGTCTGATCACTACAGATTCCATTCATTGTAACAAATTGTTTGCAATTTTTAAAATAACCATTGCTTAAAGCACTTTCTTTCACTCAATTATTTCCAATTTCTTTAATAAATTGTTGTATAAACTAAGTCAAAAGCTAGGTCAAAAAACATTATCAAAACTTTGTTTTTGTCATTTATCTTACTTAAAATAAATTTTGTAATGTCAAACAAGGCGTCTGACGTGTTTTCCCTTTCCTGAAACCATACTGGCATTCGGTGATAATTCCTTCCCTAATTAAATAATTTGTAAGTTGGACTTTAATGCATTTCTCTAAAATTTTATCGACGACTGTTAGTAATGAAATCTGTCTTAAAATATTCGTAGATGATTTTGAACCACTTTTATGGATTGGGATTACTGTTGAAATTTTGAAGGATTTGAAATTCCCCTGTTATGATACTGAGATTTAGAATGTGAAGCAAAGGCGCTATTAAATGACATTAATAGTTTTTAATTATTTTTTATGGTATTTCGTCGCATCGAGGAGCAGAATCCCCCTTAATACTACATATTATATCCATTAATTGCGACCGTGTAACGGGCTCCAGTGTGAGGACGGCATCACAGGCGTCTAAAAAAACTAACCAAACTCAAACTTTTTCACAGTAGACCTATCTTATCTAGCCTACTTGCGTACAGTTATGCTGTATTTCAAACCAATATTTTACTTTTTTTAGTTGTTTTTCGTTAATTAAGGGTCTAGTCAAATTCAAATTCAAATTCAAATTTCTTTATTTGGATGCTTTTAAACAGCAAAAAGCCAATTACATAAAAGCATCAGTACAAATACAGTAATTTACAATGAATAAGAGTTAAATAAATCTATAGTAAAGTTAAAGTTAAAGTTAAGTTAAAGTTATTATATCTATAATAAAGTTAAATAAATCGTCTAGTCCAACAGAATACAAAAGATATTGAATAATTAAATTTCAACTAAACTAAAAAATAAAAATACTAAGTTAAAACAAGACATGTTTTTTGTACGGAACTCCTATAATTCAGTTGTTCTCATTTTCCCATTTGATTAACATATTGCGACTGTAAAGGAATTGAAAGCCTTTAAATAGTAAAAACAGTACACTTAGAGCGGAAGACAAAATTATATATACTGTTACATTGTTGCAGTTACGTTGTTATATTTTTGCTACAGTGCCAGAACAATTACATAAATTTTGAAAAGTGCTGGGCAATTATTCATATAACTCTCGAAAGCGCTAGGATTTCCAAGGGGGTGGAGCCGAGCGCATAATATAAAAATAAAAAAAGAGTTAAACCCAAAAGTGCCAGAGGCCTCTATTTTGTATTTCGATCGTATGAAGAATCAGATGAAATCATCGGTGTTTAGAAATAACAATCGAAACAACTGATATTTCCGTTTAAGTCCGCCCTTAAGTGAAATTAATTCTTGCAAAGGCTTAGTGCCTGTCTGTGAGAATGAGTCCTGTTTTAGGTTAAAATACAACAGGCTACATGTTAAATGCAAGAGTTTAATATTTAATTCATTCGATATATACATCAGCTGTTATTAAGGAGTATTCAAATCACAGTTTACTTTTTTACTAGAAGAGAAGCGTGTAATATTAAGTGGAATATCTTTGAAAATGAGCTTCCATTGTTCGTAGTATCTATATATTAATACACAAGCATGTTTCATTTCCTCCTTTTTTCTCAGCTCGTGTACATCGTAGAAGAAATTCGAGCATACCGTTAGAAAGGTATATTCCTGTGGATGAGCAGAATCACATTCTAATTCACATCGGACACTAGGGGTACGCCCCATAGGCTTTCAAAGTTCCAATGTTAATCTTATGGAGGAAAGAGAATTGATTGAATCATCAGACAGCTGTTGTAAAAACAACCGCAAGAAAAACAGGAAAAACAGATGTTTCAGTTATAAAATGTAAAGTTCTTGGGTCCAGTTCAACTGAAATTTTGATCAAATTTTGATCAGGAGGCGATCTCTAGTAATAATGAGTTTCTAATTGCCAAATTTTGAGGTTCACATGATTGTGTGGACAAGCATGATTAGCCTATATTACAAATTAAAGTTCATTGATGGAAGTCAACTACTGAACTTAAGTAAATTATGAAATTTTAATAATTCGTCTTGAAATTAATTAATTATTTTTTTATATTTTTGTAGTACCGTGTGTTGAAAAAGTTATTCTAGTGAAGGTGGGAAAGGAAGTTGAGACGAATATTGAATACGCCATGCTAAGTTCTTAAGTATTGAGTGCAATAGTTGTTCATTCGTTGTTAAATTACATTTATTTCAATGCATTTTAATACAATTATATGCATTGTCTTCTATTTCAATTAATTACTTATAACATTTCCAAAGTAAACTCAAAACTTGCAACTTACTTAAATAGATTAAATATGAATAACCACAACTATTCACTTCTTGTAGTATTTTCATGTTATTAGGTGTGCTATTAAGGCTCCGGTCTACCCCAGCCAAAACAACAACAATGCCGGATCCCGTATCCCATAGCGTTAGGCGTTCCATAGAGTAGGCCATAGCGCTAGGTGAGTTTGATGGCTGCAGAGGTTTACGGGGATCGTGTTTCAGAATTAACCAATTAAGATAGAGATTGGCTGTTAACTTTTTCTAAAAGTAGAAAAAAGGAATTAGTCGGCTATCATTTTAGAATTTTTGAATAAAATTTTCTAATTTCAGTAATAACTGTCTAAAATCATCTTTTTTTTAGTTTTGTAAATGCAGAGGTTTACGGGGATCGTGTTTTAAAACTAACCAATTAAGATAGAGATTGGCTGTTAACTTTTTTTTTGTAAAGTAGAAAAAAGGATCTAGTCGGCTACCTTTTTAGAATTTTAAAATAAAATTTCTAATTTCAGCTATAACTGTCTAAAATCATCTGTTTTTCTCAATTTTAACTTAAGTTTTCTATTGGTTTTAATGAACTAATTACAAAAGTGTAACAGAGGAAAATTAGTACCGTTATTCTTCTTTAATATGACACCTTATTTATAGCTCTAGGCTTTATTTGGCAGAAGATAACACGATTCTAAAAAACCCTTGCATTTGGGTGCGCGCCAAGGGTAGAAAGGCTCCGGTCTACCCCTGTCAATTAAACCCGTTTTCTACCTAAAGTTCGCCGCTGTCTGCTCTCACCGCTATCGGACCGACACCGTTCCCACTACACAACGCCTACGTATTCTAAGAAAAAGAGAAAGTTTTTGGCTTCCTTTTGCCAACAGATTCGCCACATGCTCCGTTAGGGTGTGTATGTGGACTTCACAAATTAAAACTTTGATGCCGGAGTCCACAACTACGCGTCCGTTCTTGAAAATGATACACGTGTATGCGGAGTTCATTAGCGTGCAATTTGTAACAAGTGTGTATGACGATAAAAAATATTAGGTTTTTTTAAAAATGTGATTACATAGTTAAATTCTACTTACAATTAGGAAAATATTGGTGAAAGAAACACTCGTGTGTATGGATTTTTAAGACGGAGTTTATAAGTACGGATATTTTCATACGGAATTCACAAGTGTCGAAGTTTCAGTATGTGTGTGTGTGTGTGTGTGTGTGTGTGTGTGTGTGTGTTTCGTCTGTCAAGGTCATTTCCTATTACGTCGTTCGTCTCGTCCCGCCCCACTTCACCCCTCACCACCCTGACCACTCGTGTATAAATTGCCGTATTTCTCTGCTTTATTGTATTAATTAATAAATCAAATAACAGTATTAACAGTTGATTTATTTGATTAAGTTATTTATTATGATTAACTGCAACGGCATCGTAATTAAAATGACTCGACTCTTTTCCAAACTGTTGAGAAGGAAGGTACTGTTTCCGTGGCTCAACAACAATTTTTGATACAATACGTTGAGAATGAGTCATCCAATGGCGACGCGGACCCTTCCTCTACTCCCGTTACCTCTTCGTCAAAGCCAATGCCTCTAGGCCTACTCCCAGTACATTTTATTTATAATCTTCTAGTTATTAAGGTTTTATAGAGTTTTCTTTTTCACATTCATCAAATTTAATGACGTTGACATGGTTTTCATAATAAAAATATAAACTATTTTTGGTTAAAAATTATAAATCCTGCAATCCGTGATTATATTCTGTAATTTTTCCTCATTTTACTTTTAATTTATTTTCTATCTATGAAGAAATCGTTCAGACTAATCACCATTTTGAATGAACGGGAGCTCTTTGTGAATATAAATCTTGATTATACTGTAATATAAAACTTGAGACCACCCCAGGCAATACAACAATATCATATTTTCGGAAGATTTGGCGTTTGAAACGGCCGGGAATCAGACTGAAAAAAACCGGAAAAAACCGGGAAAGAGCCGGGAATTGAGAAATCAAGTTTGAGTGGCCACCCTGTCTTAATAAACCACTACAAGATGGAAGGGCTTTGGCTGGATTGATTCATATAAAATTCCGTTCAGTGAAGTGTAAACAAGATTTGGGACCTTGGTGTACGTTTAAATTCTTTTCCAACGCAAACAAATATTGTTTCCTGCAACTTTGGTAACACTTACTTACTGGTAACAAAGAGTAAAATATTCATTTTTTAACATTTTTCAACCGTTATTTACTTGGATCGGCACCATTGTCCTTAGTGGGATCCACACCAATTGCCGCATGAAAAATACCCGATTTCGAGGGCCAATCCCCGCAACTCGGACTCAAAATCCCCGGTTTTACCCGGTTTTGTGTTAATCCCCGAAAATTACCCGCACAGCCACCAAAATACCCGAAAACCGGGTAATTACCCGGTTTCTGGCAACACTGGGTTTTAGTTTTATGTAAACAAACATTTTGAACAGACATAGAGTAACAAGATTCATAACTTAACAGAAAATAGAAAAAAATAGAACCATTGACTATAAATAAATACTATAAATAACTATGCATTTATAGTCAATGCTGTAATGGTGTTTAAATAACGAATAAAATAAATAATGAATAAAAATAGATGGTAAAGTTATTCTACTATTATATTTCATATAAGTATAATGGATCCACCATTCCACATATAAGATCCACCAGTACCGATCCAGCAAATTTTGTTGTAAACCATGATGCAAGTTTTGTTCGATGGAAACCGGTATCGCCTGAGACCCTTATTCATATTGTAGCAAAATACAAATCTTCTCGCAGCCCCGACATCTTTGGCATGTCTTCGGTCATATTGAAGGCTATTATTGAGGTTATCGCTCACCCATTAGCGTCTTTAATTAATAACTGTCTGAACATAGGTATCTTCCCAGATATTTTTAAATTAGCTCGCACCGTCCCAATTTTCAAGAAGGGAGACCCGACAAGTTTAAGTAGCTATAGACCGACTTCGGTAATTCCTGTTTTCGGCAAGATTATCGAGTCAATTATGAAGGAACAACTGGTGGCTTTCTTCGAAGATAACAACATCTTCTCCGATCTTCAACATGGCTTCAGACGAGGCAGTTCGACAGTCACGGCTGTAGCGGAGCTGATATCTAGGGTGTACTCCGCCTTTGAGAGCTCGGACTCGGTTTCTCTGACCCTAATAGACTTAAGCAAGGCATTCGAGTGTATCCCTCATTTGATCTTGTTAAACAAATTAGAGCGATATGGAGTGGGCGGTGTGGTGCTATCCACCCTGAAATCTTACCTCTCAAACAGACGCCAGGTAGTTTCCCTTAGTGGAGCGCAGTCGGAGGCTCGCAGTGTAACACACGGAGTGCCCCAGGGTTCGATAATTGGCCCCGTATTATTTTTAATTGCAATTAATGACCTGGAGCTGGACGGGAAAGCCCTAAGATTTGCTGATGACACCACCATTATTTCGTTGGGGGAAAACCCGGCTCGAGCACTGGAGCAGGCGGGTGAACTTCTTGCAAGGGCAAAATCCTGGTTCATGACAAATAAACTTAAGCTCAATGAAGATAAAACCCAAGAAATGGTGTGCACTCTTAGCAGATTTGTACAGGACACTAACAATGTCAACCTGTTGGGGTTTACTTTGGATCAGAAGCTGACTTGGGCAAACCATGTACAAGCAGTTTGTAGCAGACTATCAAGAGTTACTTTTCTCCTGCGAAAACTCACGAGACTAGTTAGCGCTCACTATCTACTCGTAGTTTATCACGCCATCTTTCATAGTGTCCTAAGTTACGGTCTCCTTCTGTGGGGCCATGCGTCTGCCTGCCAGGAAGTCTTAAAAGTACAGAAGAAGGCTGTCCGTATTATCACCTTTAGCAAAAGACTAGAACACTGTAAGCCTCTTTTTATCAAAACTGGAATTCTTACAATCTACAGTCAGTTCATTTACATCTCATCAACTCACATTAAATTCCATCTCGATAGTTTCTCAACCAGAAGTGAATACCATAGACACGCCACAAGAAATAGTAACAAATTGGATGTGCCCTTCCGTAGATTGTCTAAGACGAAAAACGCTTATCCAATCCTGGCTCTTAAAATTTACAATCACCTGCCGACTGATCTAAAGAACTTCAACGACAACAAATTCTGCACAGAACTTAAGATATGGCTCAAGAATAGGCCATACTACAGTCTTCAAGAGTACTTTGAAGAAACTTTTAAGGTGCCATCCACCGCCAAGTACGACAAATGTTTTCCACCTAGGAAGTCTTTTACTGTTTGACGCGACCCATCCGGCGACGCTGGTCTTGGTCAAGAAGGAGGTAATTATCAGGTAATTATCAGGTAATTATCAGGATAATAGATTATGCTTTAGTCCTGTGATTCAATTTACCAAGCCAGGATGGGTAGTAAAAATTGGGGACTAATTAAAAATAGGTAAAAATGAACACTTAACTGAAGCTTAAAGCTACAACCATTGCCTTTACATACTGATTTACATACGTGGTATGGTGGTATGTAAAGTATTTACATACTAAGTATGTCAAGTGTATACATACTTAGTAGGTAAAGTCAATGCTACAACAAACAGGTGTTTAGCACGTGGGGTCTCATAATAGCTACGCTCATAGCAACTACAATTTGAATGTTGACATAGGTACTAAAATGGCAGTGTGAATTAGCGCCTACACTTGTAGGCACTGGTATAACATTTCAAATTTGTGTAGGCGTTAACGAGAATATGACCTATAGTTTTTAGAACATTGATTTTGACTGTTAGATTTGTAAAATATATTTAAATTGTAGCAACTAAAAGTGAAAAAAGCTTTTAGGTCCGACAAATTTCTATATATCTCAATTAGCAACTACTCTACATAGCCACTAAAATTGAATTTGTAACATAGCGCCTACAGAGTCGTTCGGAGTGAACAGCTCTTTTACAGAGCAGCTCTTTTGAACGACTTCCCTGCCATGACATCCGCAACCAGCAGGGTTGCCAAGAGATGGTATTTTCCCTTAATAATCCCCTTCCTAATTAGTAAAATCTCCAACACCCAGAAACATTCCATATTATTTGGTAGAAATCCTCCACAGCTGGCAACACTGAGTGAGCTGTTGCTCTAGGAATGTAAAGATAATGAACGAACCATTAAAGATTCGTTCTTTTACCTACCGCTCATTATTGTAGGCGCTATCGAGAAACTGAGATGTTCGGTGCTATCGAGAATTCAAGAAATCTAATAACAACTACGTAAAAACGAAATAGTCTACTAGCAACTACACTTTAGCGGCTGCGATATCGTAGGCACTAACGAGAAATTTTAATAATTGTGTAGGCGCTAATCGAATATTTAAATTTTCATTTTTCCCGCCTTTTTGTAGTTGCTATGAGAACATTCAGTTTTAGTTGCTACGTTTATTTTCACTTTGTAGTTGCTACGTGCGTAGCTACTATGATACCCCGTCGTTTAGCACATTAGTAGCAGACGAAAATAAATATATAAAAAAAAATAGAAAAATAAGCAGAAGACATTGAAGTTGAAGAAATGAAGACAAACTTAAAAGTCTTCTTAGGTTATGGAATTGTATAATTTTGTGGTTTCATTTGGTGTTACTGCAAGATAATTAATTAAATTCATAGATATGATCAAACAACCGTCAAAATTGGTAGGGTGGAAGTACGCTGCAGCAATAGGAGGCTTTTTTGGATTATTAGGGTTGTTTATTTATCCAGCGATCATTTCACCCATGATTGATCCAAGTTATTATCGTAAGTTGTTCTACTTTATTTCCATAATCTTAAATATTACCATAATCGTTAATATTCATATTATTAATACCTAACCTTTAGATTAATAGCTAATTAAACACGTTCGCTACTGATTGTCAACTAACTATAGTTGACGCGAGAAGTTCTCTCATAGCCCGATGCTGCCGCCATGACTTCTACCTGGGACCAAGCCTATTGAATTAAACTTACCCACAGACCAATTCATTTTAACTGTTTTTTTAGTCTATAAGTAAGTGTCTAAATAATAGTAATTTATATGAACCAGGATTATGGAAAGTCGTTTTATCTATTAAATGCCACTTAATTTGTCGTCAACTATAGTAGTGTCGGTCTATAGCTTTTTATGATATACCTACATAAAAACATGTATTTTTTCTTATGGACCAATGTCAACTATATTTGACGTAGCAAAATCAAAGTCAAAAGTCAAAGTCAAAAATATCTTTATTATACCATTCTTCAAGAATTACAATAGTGTCAAGTAGGTTTGGTTTGAAATTGGCTGATTGCTGGTTTACAGTAAGTCTTCTCTCCTCTCAAGAAATTCATCCAGGGTGTAGAAAGGTCTTGCCGTCTGCCATATCTTCAACTCCGTCTTGAGGTTGTTCCCAGTAAGGTCTCTCATGGATGCAGGTTGGTGGTTTCGTAGCTTGCAGCCGCTGTATGATGGTTTTTTCTCTGCAAGAGTGGTACGGTGAACTGGCAAGTTGAACCTTGAACCGTAACGGGTGTTGTATGAATGGAAGTCTCTGTTCCTTGGTGGTTGAATTTTGTCCAAATGTATTTTATAACAATAAATAATAGGAAATTTCAATCAAATAAAATATATAAATTCAAAACTTATGTTTATTATTAACACAAAATCGGAAAAATACCTTTTTCAAAGATATACAAATTATGGATCTTCTTTGTTTTCTTCTTCTAAGTCTTTGTGCCAGTTGGCAAAGCATGGAACTGGACATAGTCCTATTTTATTGCCTCTGTTGTCTATGCACGAACTGCAGGCAAAGGTCTTCCTCTTCTTTTCAGTTTGGAAACACTGTCGGCATCTGATTCTGGGGTTTTTTACAAATGTGTGAGGTTTCTCAACCGACTGACGACGATTTGCTCGAGGAGTTGCGGGTGCCAATCCAAGAAGGTGCCTTATTATGGTTTCTCGGAACTGTAAATAGGTACAACTAGTACCCATATTTCTTGAAAACAAGAAGGTTGCATTCCACAAGCATGCATCGACGAGATGGAAGAATACCTTCACATACCATCTGAGGGATTTCCGTGGTGTTGAGTAATAGGACAATATTTGATCGCTTCGATCTATGCCAGACATATTTTGGTTGTATGCAACAACCATTGATGGTTTGATAACATTTCAACCTCTTCTGTCACTGACATTTTGCATTTCGGGACCATGACTTGTCGAAATCAATAACACATACCTTTTGTCCTTTCACTTCATCACCGTAACGTTGTCTTTTTGTCGGCTGATGGTTTTGCCTTTGTTGAGCTTGGCATCGATCACAACTTAGGGATTTCCTGATCTTTTGGCTTGCAAAGTACCACACATGTTAGTTTTATTTTCAAAAAGGTGCTCAACCAGATCAACACTGTTATAAAAATTATGAAGGAAAAGGGTGTGGCCCTTTGCGATATAGTTTTCCATAAGTCATGTTACCACCTCGAAAGAATGGCCTTTTTCTTGGTTTGTGATGGTTCCTTTACCAGTATATATCAGTATATTGAGAATGTAACCGTCTGGGGTGCACAATTCATGTAATTTGATTCCATACTTGTGCCTTTTATTTTTGATATATTGGCGAAACGCCAAACGCCCTCGCCACAAAACCATGGCTTCATCCAAGGACAAACATTCTCCAGGGCTCATAGCTTGTGAAAATTTTTCCAAAACTCTGTCTAAATCGTTCCGTATCTTGAATAGTTCGTCACCATTAGCATTCTTTTCTGCATCGTAAAAACACAAACATCTTGGAAGTACTTCGAATCGGTTCCTAGACATCGTTTTTCCAAAGATAGGGTGTTCGTATAGTTCACTAGTAGACCAATAATGCTTCACGGAAAGAAGATTGATGTTTCCCATCAAAATGCATAAACCCAGAAATTGTTGAAGCTCTATGGGCGTCTATGGGCTTCCAATATCTCAAATTAGAGTATCTACTTGGTGGGTTTCCTTGAAACCGTGCCTGACGCTTATTCATCCAGCCTATTATATCAAACAACAGATCAATTTCATCAGTTGATTCAATGTGAATTTCCTCGCTTCCTGTAAATTCATGGTTGTAAGGAGTATTTTGAGTGTCTTTCCATACACTCTGTGTAGTTTCGTATTCCTGGTTTTTAAAACTCTTTTTTAAAAACTAGTTTTTATCTAGTTTGTGATAAGAGTGAGGTGCTGGCCAGCCCAAGTACAATTTTAATCAGTTTCATTCTGTTTTACTAATTTTATCACTATGATGACAATTTTTAGTTTTAGTGACAGGGACAACCTTTTATTGAATCATTTGACAAACCACAATGTAATAATACATTGGATTATGTGGTAGTTGCATACTATAGACCTGAAGATGTTCTAAGGAACGAAACATGTTGTCTTTTGATAACCAGTGATTGGATAAGGTAATTTTATTTCATTATTGTAAATTTTTGTTTTTTATACTTTTCCTTTTGTCCATCGACTTAGCATTAAATTTTGAAGTTTTGTTAATTAATTAAAATTGACTGTTGAAACAAATCATGAAACTCTTTGTTTAAAACACCTGAAGCAACCGAGAACACTAATTACGATTACTTTGTTTGTAGAAAAGATTCAAGCGGAGACCAGGAAGGGCATTAACCAAGAAGAAATTCAACCAGGAAGTGAGTTATTCATTAGGAATACATTATTTTTTACGTTTAGCTTGCCGATGGACAATGAACTGTATTATAAACTGTATGAACTCATTTTTGTTTTGAGAGAGAAAAGTTGAATTATTTATAAAAATTTGAGAATAAATGATTTATTTGAGAGAGTATTTTTTAAACACTTGTTAAAATGTGGTAAATCAGTGTAAACTTTGTTGATAGTCCATAACTTTTTTATATCAACAATTTTAAAATAGGCTAATTTGAAATAATTTCATTCAAATTACGTGTCAAGGCTAAACTATTTAAAAGCTGCATTTATTTTTATTGAAATTCATTTTTTATTGTTACTAGTAATTTTAATTTGTTTGAAATTAGTAATTTATTGTTCTTTGCATTATTACTGCACATCTAAAAGAGAGTTTAAAGTAGTTTTGTCTGTATTCAGTTGGAGACTATTATTTGAATAAATCTTTAGAAACTCTGTTGCATAGTTATAGTTCTTCTTTGATGGAAAAGTAATTTTATTTGTGAGATGTCATGTAAAGCATAATATTTATTTGAATATATATATAATTTTTTTTCAATGAGCCCTTAACATTATAAATTTGGATTTAAATTTTTATTATTTATCGTGGCTATGAAGTAACACTATCATATGAAATCAGCTGGCATGAGCGCAGCAGAAATATAACAATTCTGCTCCTGTCAAAGTTGAATATCTGATATTATCGTTAAATAATGGAATCCTCCAAGTGTGAAATGAGATGCAATCAGAACAATTGTTAATGAGATGATTGTTTTATATGCAATGAAGTGTATCGCTGCCCTTGGTGTGGTTGATTGGAAACCTATATAATAAAAAAAAATTAAAAACACATTAAATATGATTATTGTAAAAAATAAACTGCTGTGGCTCTTACAACAGATTTTTGTACCATATAATTATAATTACATATTTTTTTGTACCATACTAGAATAGAATGCTAATTCAATTAATAATTAAATTTTGTTTTATATTAAATGTATTGCAGATTTTGAAGCTAATGATTTTATGATTTTTATTCCTGAAATAAGTTTTAAATAATGTAACTTCATAATATATAAAAAAAATTATACTATTATGATATGCAACAGAGAAGAAAAGACCAGATACATGGTTACTCATGGCTAACTCAATGTAGATTTATCGAAAAATTACTAGAAACATGACCTCAATTATGTCACATTCCTTATGTATTCATGTTAAAAAAAATTACTTAGATGTGGCACATTAACAGCCAAATGTTTGGTTGAGAAAAAAATAATTACAATACAAATAAATGTGCGATATTTCATTTGAAGTATTTTTTGAATTTTTCATTTTTTCAATAGAGTAGCCTTTTTTAGGCTACACTTTTGCTCTTGCATAGTATCCACAATAGGGCTATCTACTGAGTGGCTTCAATCAAGTTTTACTTTTCATAAATCCTCTTATTTTACAGATATGAAAGTGTGGTCGGATCCTTTTGGAAGAAAATGAGGAGATGCCTTGTACAAGACAAGAGACATTACGTGTAAATAAAATCAGGACTAGAATTAGTGTGATATTGTAATGTATAAGTTTGTAAATATTTAATTACACTACATAAAGTAGCCAATAGGCCTATGTATGTTTGTTTTTCTTAACCTCTTAACATGGTACTATAGGTATAAAAATACTAATAATTAAATAAAATTACCTTGTCCAATCACTGGTTATCAAAAGACGACATGTTTCGTTCCTTAGAACTTCATCCATAGTATGCAACTACCACATAGTCCAATGTATTATTACATTGTGATTTGTCAAATGATTCAATAAAAAGTTGTCCCAGTCACTAAAACTTAAGTTGTCATAATGATAAAATTAATAAAACTGATTAAAATTGTACTTGGGCTGGCCACCACCTCCCTCTCATCACGAACTAGATAATACTGATTCATTGAAGGTGTTGTCTTTTTTCTTTTTCTTCTTCTTATTGAATACAATTTAACAATTTTAATCAGTTTTATTCAGTGTTATTAATTTGATCATTATGACAACTTTTAGTTTTAGTGACTGGGACAACTTTTTATTATTTTGAATCATTTAACAAACCACAATGTAATAATACATTGGACTATGTGGTAGTTGCATACTATGACCTGATGAAATTCTAAGGAACGAAACATGCCGTCTTTGGAATTCACAAAACCAGTGATTGGACAAGGTAATTTTATTTCATTATTAATATATTCCAATCCAGGGTCACGATGAATACTATAAAAATACTGTAGAACCTCGATAGTTCGACACTTTTGGACTTAAGGAGTGTCAAACTATAGGGAGCGTAAAAATCATGAGTTCAATTTAGAAAACATTACAGTTTACTGAAACCGTCGCTTGAATGTACTTTATCATAACCTATATTCAAATCATTAACTTTATTCACATTTTAGCGAATTTCCCTATAGGGAATATGCTATTACGGTAGTAGCCATGGTATGACCTAAGCCCGGGACCACTTTACTTTTTCATTTTGAGGTCCCCAGAAGCCAATAACACCGTTCGTTCATTTTCATGTATATATATGTGTCCGTGGTACTGATAACTTTTAAAGCGGACCTCCAATTTTTATCAAATTTGGTATGAACCAAATTTCTATTTTCATAAAGTTCTATTTTCATGAGTTCGCGAACCAGCATTGTCGGGTTATGGGAACGGGGTTTTATGGGGTTTCAAACGGGTCAAAATTGGGTTTTTGGCATTTTTGGACCTTAGTTTTCAAAATTCATGAATTTTAACTAAAACCCTTCAAAAGAGCTTAAAAAAACAAACATTTTAGTATTTTGAATTTTTAACTTAGCTTAAATGGTTACGGAGAAAATCCAAAAATGTGTTTTCCATGTTATTCTTATGGGAAATCAAGAAACCCCTATATCTTACCTATTTTTTGACATAACTTAATCAAATTTGGTATGTACATTATCTAGATAGGGTTTAACTTATACTTGCTTACAAAACCCATATGGCGGCAAACCTACATACTCACCCATTCATGGGGTTTATGGGGAAAATAAAAAATTGTCAGACCTTGATACAATTTTGTGTTTACATTCGTCAATTATTGATTAACTTAGATTTTCTACAGCACCCCATGGCAGCAAACCTACATACTCGATCCTATGGTGTTTTTATGGGGAAAGTAAATAATCTGAAATTCCATTGGAAATTCGCTGAGTACGCAGGTCTGCTGCGATGGGGGTATTCACATTTATCAGTCACCAACGTGGACACTATCGGTCGTTCACTAAAGTCGTCACAGGCTATGTCTAACTATTCCTTTAAAACTAATTGAAAAAATTGTTCATAATGTTATCAAAGACTCTGTGCATATTTTGCACAATCATTTATTTTCCAAACCGTTAAAATCATTATGTATTGTGTGCAGGATCCTTGTGGTCAACTGTAGTGACCGTCTGTTGTAAATTTTATTTAATAAATTGATTTCTCTCTCTCTCTCTCTTTAAGGAGTGTCGAACTATCGAGGTTCTACTGTATGTACAGTATTGAAGTACCCCCGTCGCAGCAGACCTTCATACTCAGCAAATTTCCAATAGATAATTTTTTATTTTGATCAATCAACAAAAGATTTTGCCAAATCTCATTCATTGTCCTCTGAAGAAAGTATAAAAAGTTGTCTTTGTATTATATTTTTAACTAGATTTTTTAATATTAATAAGTATAAATTAGTTTTAAGGAATAATAAAGTATATAAAAAAACATTACCTAAAATATCAAATGACAAATGACAAATGACAAATATTTATTGTACAAACATCTGGTTATTTTACATAATGTAATACAGACAGGTACATTGTCAGGAACTAAAAAAGGTACTTACAAAACTAAAAAAAAGAAAAAATACATAAAATATATAGATACATAAAGTACTTAGATACATAAAATATTATAGAAAAACTTAGGCCATTTAGACTTGACTACCAACAGTCATTTAAAAACTCTTCAATTGAATAATATGCTTTTTCAGTTAAGATAATTTTAACTTTATTTGAAAACTGTGTCGGGCTTAGTTGACGGAGATGATTTGGTACCTTATTATAAAGTTTCAACCCAATATAAAGAGGAGATGTTTCATACTTTTTTAGATTGTGTATGGGGTATTGAAATATTTCTTGCTTTCTAGTGTTGTACGAATGATTTGATAAAAATCTATTATACATATCTGGATTATTGTGTACCATTTTTAAAATTTCTAGAATAAATATTGATGTAAGGGTTAGAATGTTGAGATTTTTAAACAATTGTCTGCAAGGTGTATTTGATTTAGTCTGTGTAAGAGTTCGAATTATTGATTTTTGAACTTTAAAGACCTTTTCTACTTCTACAGCTGTTCCCCAGAGAGTTATACCATAACTTATAATTGAGTAAACGTAAGCATAGTACACATTTTTACATACTTCTAATGATGTAACCTTTATCAGAACACTTAGAGCATATCTAGTGGAACAGAGTTTTTTACTTAAGTAAGCTATATGATCTGACCATCGCAGCCTATTATCCAAGCGAACACCTAAAAACTTAACTACTTCTGTGGATGGAGTTGGATTTGAGGTATTTGAGGGTGTGTTTCTTAATTTGAAGTATAAAACATTTGTCTTTTCTTCATTCAAAAGTAGCCCATTGTTTAAAAACCAAGTACCAATCTCGTCAATTGTTTTTCTTACATCTTGTTCTAGTGTTTGAAAAGTTTTGCGTTCGATTATAGCCGTTGTGTCATCAGCGTAAAGAGTAAAATTGCAAATTTGGTGTGGGAAATTTGAAGGCAGATCATTTATATATGTGAGAAATAAAAGTGGGCCTAAAATGGATCCTTGGGGTACTCCATAGTTATTGTCTGACCATGAAGAGTATTTTTTCCCTTTCGCTGTTTTAATGACTGTTCTCTGTTTCCGACTGCTTAGATATGACTCTAGAAGTATAATTGTTTTATTGTATAAACCGAGTCCGTTAAGTTTATTTAACAAAATTTTGTGATCAACACAGTCAAAGGCCTTGGACAGGTCACAGAACACTCCAGCAGTGCACTGTGACCTATCCAAAGCCTCCAGTATGTGGTTAATGCAGTCAATTAAAGCTGATTGTGTATTTAATTTTTTTCTAAAACCAAACTGTTCTTTGCAAAACTTATGGTTAGATTCTAAGTAGTTTGTTAATCTCGCATGAATTATTTTTTCATATACTTTAGATATGTTACTTAATAAGGAAATGGGTCTGTAGTTTAGAATTTCATTGGCGCATCCTTTTTTGTAAATTGGTATGATTTCTGCTAATTTTAGTTTTTGAGGGAAAACACATTCTTTAAAAGATTGGTTAATTAATTTTGCTAATGTGTCAGATATATAGTTTACTGTCCATTTTAGTAATTTTATTGGTATCCCGTCCCAACCACATGCATTACTGTTGCTTAGGCTTAAAATTGTTTTTTTAACTTCAGTTTCATTGGTTGGAGAAAACTCACCAAATGTTGTAGGCTGATTGTTCATATCATTTAAAATTATCCCAAAATTAGTTTGCTTAGGTAGTTTGAGAATATCTACAATGTTACTATATTGGTGATTGAAGAGTTCAGCAACTGCTAAAGGATCGTCTACGATTACATCATTCATCTTAAGTTTAATTTCCTGGCCTACAGATTCACTCTTATTACTAACCCCTAATTCTTTTTTTACAAATTTTCAATATCTAAATATAAAATCTTGTTTCAATATTGAATTGACAGCTGACTTGTTGACTACAACTTCATTGAAAAAAATCTCTTGAAATTATCCATTAATTTAGTAATAATTTATTTGTGATCTACATTTTAAGGACTTCTATATCATTCTGCTCATCAAGATTTCCTTTGGAAATGGTAACCCATCAAATTTAATTAGTATTAACACCATTTTTCAAGAAATCTTCATGCTTAACCTCATTCATACCTTCCATTATATCTCAAAATGGTAAACAAAACACTATATTTTTCAACATTTCTTAAAATCTTTGTTTATCTTAGACTGACAACTTTGATATCTAGTGAAATCGATTATACCTTCCCAAACTGTGTATCTCAGGATGAACCTCTAATAAGCTACCTTTTTTATGAACTACAATTGAAAAAATGGAAAATTTGTACAGCTAATTTTAAATTGAAACAAATTAACAACAAAGCAAGAAGAAAGAAACACCTTAGTAATAATTCTAACATAACAAAAGGGATATCCAAAGAAATTCTACTTCTTTTAATCATTTTGATTTTATTATCTGGAGATGTAGAACGGAACCCCGGGCCACAAAATAGTAAAACAGACTTTAAAGGAACCAAAGAAAACCAGTTAGGTGAAATATGTCCTCATTGCTTCAAAAAGGTCAAAAGACTGGAATCCCATTTAAAGGGATCACATCGGGACTGTTTGCCACTACTTGAAAAAAAATTAACCCTTGAAAATTCCCCCGTTTTAATAAAAACACCTTTACTTTCTGATGTAAACAAACAAGAGCTTTGTAACGATGATCTTAAAGTAACTATTTCAAAATTACAAGATGAATTAAGGAAGACATCTCGTGATATGACTAAGTTAAAATCGGAAAATTCTGATTTAAGAACCCTTTTAAATGACTTAATTAATAAAAACCAGGTTCTAGAAAGAAAAATAGCACAACTGAAATCTGAGAATAAAATGGTCAGAAATAACTTGGATTTGTTGAAAATAAATAAAAGTGATACAACTAGCAGATGGCTTGATGACAATATCTTACAGGCTTACTTCAATTCTATTTCTAACAGCATTGAGGGACGAACTGATATTTTAATAATTGATCCAATGACAGTACACCTTATTAAACATGGAAAGCAGACTTGCATAGATGAAATATTAGAAAGTCTATCCTACTTTAATAAAAAATATGTGTTTATGACAATAAATGATAGTGAAAATCCAGATGTGGATTACAGTGGTAGTCACTGGAGTCTACTAGTTTGTCAACCTAAGGAAAGAAATGCCTTTTATTTAGACTCCGCTTCAAACACAAACTTGGAATCAGCTAACAGGGTTGCACAAAAGTTACATATTAAGAAAGAACATGTTAAGATCTTGGAATGTGTGCAACAACAAAATGGATTTGAATGTGGAATTAACGTGATAGTAAATATGAGACTAATTTTGTTTGACATAATAAGATACCAAATGGTCAGTTCTTCTTATGATGTTGATTCATTTTTAAGACTTAATTATGATAATACGTTAAATCAACCTTTAGAAGACAGTCTTTCCCAAACCACCGGAAATATTGGTGCAGATTTGAAAATTTCAGACACAACATGCCAGGAAATTCATGAGGAAATCTTACAACCCAACTACTTGTGCACTCATAAAGTTAAAATTTTTGGCGATAGCCATGGGAGAGGTCTGAATGACCTACTGAATGAAAAATTATTTACAAACTATAAAGTTACAAGTTTTATAAAACCGAATGGAAGACTTCATGATGTTACACAAAGTGCTCAGTCTGAGACAAAGAATATGACAAAAAATGACTTTTTAATTATTTTAGGAGGTACCAATGATATAGATGAAAATGTAAGTTTAGATGTAATGATTGAAAAACTCTCTAGAACACTAGAAAGTTCTATAAATACTAACGTAATTGTTTCTAGTATTCCTTTTAGGTATGATTATCCTCATTTAAATAAAAAAATATTAAATATAAATTACAATTTGAGAAAAATTGTTGAGAAGTTTGAACATGCTCATTTTTTAACTCTTAAAGGCATGAATAGAAGATTTTATACGCAACATGGTTTACACTTTAACAAGATTGGTAAAATTCGAATTTCAAATTTAATTAAAGACCTAATGTATAATTCTACGGTAGGAAATAAAATACCAGTAATTATAACAAATCGAAATAATTATTATGTTAATACAAAATATTCCAGTTTACAAAATCAAAAAAATAACTATTTTTTAGAGTTAAGACACTTATCAAAAGGAAAAACCTAGTGGTAGTCAGAAAAAAAACCATCCAAAAGAATATATGTCATGAAAACAATTTCAAAATTATTCACCAAAACATTGAAGGATTACAAAACAAATTTGATGTTATAGAGGACTTGATTTCAGAAGAATTCCCAAGCATTCTCTGTTTATCTGAACATCACCTCAAAGATAATCAGTTAAAAACAGTCAAACTATTAAATTTAAAATATGGTACTTCATATTGCAGGGAAAACATGAGAAAAGGGGGAGTCTGTTTATTTGTAAAAAATGATTTAGACTTTTTGAGAATAGATACTTCAGAATTTTGTCTGGACCGTGACTGTGAAGTGATAGCAGGAAAAATTAGCATGTCACCTAAAGACCTTTTGATGGTAGCAATATATCGAAGTCCATCGGGAAATATTGATAATTTTTTTAACAACTTAAACTCATGTTTACAAAAGAATTTCAATTTCAGCAGCAATATTTTAATTGCTGGAGATTTTAATATAGATTGTGCTACAGCTAACCCCAATTCAAAAAGGTTAATTGACTTTATGGCATCATACGGCCTACGTCAAACTATCTTTGCATACACCAGAGAAATAAAAAATTCAAAAACCAGAATTGACAACATATTTACAAATGTAACACATGGTGAAATAACAAGTTATGTTTTAATTACCTGCTTAGCAGATCACCATGCTCAAGTTGCAATTTTAAGGGACACTAAAGGTTGCAAGTCATATCCTAAATATAAATTTTCAACATCATTTAGCGCATCACAAATAGCAAAATTTAAAAATTGTTTATCAAACGAATCTTGGAATTCTTTATATACAACCAACAGTACTGATATTAACGAAAAGTATAATCAATTTATAGATATTGTGAAAAATTATTTTACATCTTCATTTCCTACAAGGAAAATTAAAATAGATAAGAAATCAATTACAGGTAAAATAAAATTATCATGTGAAGCAATTGAACTACGGGAACAGTTGAAAACTCTGTACAAAAGTACTAAAGATTTAGACTCAAATGACCCTCTTAGGAAAACTTATAATAAAATAAAATTGCGTTATCGAAATAAGATTAGAACTGAAAAATCAAGGATGATAACAAATAAAATTAACAATTCAAACAACAAATCAAAAACGATCTGGCAAACTGTAAAAGAATATAATTTACAACAAGGCAAAGAAAAGTCAATAGATTACAGGATTCAGGATTCTTCTGGAAATATAACGAATAATCCAAAAATTATTTCGGATACTTTTAATGAATTTTTTATTAATATAAGCAATGGAATAACAAATAAGATAGACTGCTGCAAATACAAAAATAAAAATTATCCACATTCAATCTACATGAATCCAACTTATGAGGGAGAGATAATTGAAATTATTCGTTCTTTGAAACCATCAATGGCTTGTGGTTTTGATAACATTTCATCAAAACTCATTAAGGAATGTAGTTATGAACTTGCAGCCCCACTGACATACTTAATAAACTTGTCTTTAACTTCCGGGCAGTTTCCTCAGGAATTGAAGAAGTCAAAAATAATTCCTATTTTCAAAAATGGAACAACTTCTGACTGTAGTAATTTTAGACCAATATCAATTCTACCAAGTTTCAGCAAGATATTTGAAAAAGTTATATTGGAACGACTCAGTAATTATTTAGAAAGATTAGCAATTTTATCAAAACAACAGTTTGGATTTCAGAAGAATAAATCTACAGTCGAAGCCATATTTCAATTGATAAATAATGCTGTAAATTCACTAGACAGAAAAGAAAAATCCTTAGCTGTATTTTTTGATATAAGGAAAGCCTTTGATCTAGTAAACCATGATCTTCTGTTGAACAAAATGGAAAGCATTGGAATAAGAGGAACAGCATTAAATTGGTTTAAGAGTTATCTAAATAACCGAACACAAATTGTTGAAATCCCTTATACTGGTGTGGATGAATGCTCTTATTTCCAACATTCAAAAGAATTAATTATTAAATCTGGAGTACCCCAAGGGTCCATCCTTGGACCGATACTTTTTCTTATTTATATTAATGATATAACTTACGGAAACGATCTAAAGCTTACTCTTTTTGCTGATGATACTTCAGTATTTGTGTCCCAAAACAACAAAGAAAACCTTGAAATTCTCAGCTACACCGTTGTAAATAACCTAATGCAATGGTTCAATGAAAATGGTTTCACTATCAACAGTTCAAAAACTAAAATTATAGAGTTTTCACATAATGCTCAAGAAAACATTAACAATCTCCTTCTGGGTGAAGATGTAGTGGAATCAGAATACGCACTGAAGTTTTTGGGACTAAGTATAGACAACAATTTAAATTTTAGACAACATATTGATAGTCTATGTGCAAAATTAAACAGAAATATTTTTGTTTTGAGAAGACTTTCCAAATTCAATGATTTAAATCTACTATTAACAGTATACTACGGCTTAATTTTTCCTTTTTTACAATATGCCGTCCCAATTTGGGGAAATTCATGTGCTAATATAAAAAATGTTTTTATTTTGCAGAAGAAGGCAATAAGAATTATATTTAAAAAACCAAGAAATTATTCATGCCGCAACATTTTTAAGGAAAATCATATATTAACCTTCCCCAGTATATATATATTAGAAACCCTAAAGTTTGTAAAGAAAAATTTACCTCTTTTTATAGTTCAAAATACACCTTGTTATATTAGGCACAACAACAACCTCAAAATTCCAGTTCATAACACTACTCTATTTGAAAAACATCTTTTGTATAACGGCATAAAAATTTATAATAAACTACCCAAAATTTTAAAAGAAGAACAAGACTTCAAGATTTATAAGAAGAAAATAAAAAATATATTATTACAGAAAACCTATTATAAAATTGAAGATTATTTTGAAGACAAAGCAATCATATAACTTAGTAATTTAAATAAATTAAGAATAACGTAAAATTGTCATATAACTGCCTTGTATCCGATGCAATGTAAATTGTTCAGGAAATAAATTATTATTATTATTATTATTATTACAATATTCCACATTGCCTTGGATTTATTTTTAGCTTGCACAATGTATCTATTATTAGCGTTCCGCTTTGCTTGTGCAACTACTTTTCTAAAGACTTTTTTGTATTGTTTTACATAGTTTAAAAAAACAGGGTCATTACTATATTTTGCTAGATTATGTAATTTTCTTTTGTTCATTGATGAAATTATTATTCCCCGAGTAATCCAGTTTTTATTTCCGCCCTTATTTTTTGTTTTAAGCTCCCTAACTGGGAAATGTTCCTCCATACTTAGTCTAAGTATAGAGAGAAATTTGTTATAATTGTCTTCTACTGTGCCATCTAAAACTAGACCTTCTAAATTTGATCCTAAGCTATTAATAAAAGGATCTATGGATTTTTCAGGAAAGAGTCTTTTTTGAGATTTTATTAGATTTTTATGTTTTATTTGTGGATTATTTTCTGGAGGAAATTGCAAAAAGAGTGCATTATGATCAGAAAGAGCCAGATCTACATTGTTACAAGGGACTTTACCATAATTAATAGAAGTTATAAAATTATCAATGCATGTTTTAGACAGTTTAGTTATTCTAGTGGGTTCGTTTATATTAATAAAAAAGCCATAGTTCCGGGTAATACTTTTGAATTCTTTAACTAAATTGTTGTTTTTTTCCAGAAGATTAATGTTAAAGTCGGCAGCAATTACAACTCGTTTCTTTTTTGACTCTTTCTGTAGTGCATTTAATAATTGTTTGAATTTTATAAGAAATAATTTTGTGGTTTCATTTCCTGGTATTCTATAAATTGAGACAACTATTAAATTAAGACTCTTGATTTCAATTGATGAACTCTCCAAAACACAATCGTCATTGAAAGCTTTTAAATCTTGTCGTAATGTAGAGGATAATGAGTTATTTACTAAAATACATGATCCTCCCCTAGAATTATTCCTGAAAAAACCATCTCTTAAGCTAAAATCAGGTATTTTATTTAATAGAGATTTGTTTGATTCACTGATGTTGTGTTCATTCAAGCATATTATTTTGACATTTTTTTTATCTAACAAAATATTAAATTCCTCAAATTTTTCCTTAATACCTTGAATATTGTAATGTATTATGCATTCTTTCAAGTTTTTAGATGGCTCAGTTACATTTAAGTTCCTAACACTGTTTCTTGTGCTAACAAATTTTTTGAATTATTACTAGGGCTAGGGGTAGTACTACTGTTAATAGTTGAGCTATAGCTAATGTCTGTTTGTGCTTCACATTGGGAAGTGTAGTTGTTGACATAGGTCCGTGGTGTAGGTGTAGGGGTGTCTGTAGATTGAGGTGTTTCTCTGGTTCCTGTCATCAAGGAGATGGTTTTGTTTAGCCGTTTGACAAAATTCTGATGTGAGATGCCTCTTCTAAGTCTTCCGTTTGACTCTTCATTATATGTAATGATCTGGACTTCAGCTCCTGTGTGCTGCTGGAATTGGACTAATTTCATGACAAAGTGTTGGGTCAGAACTCCATCCCTGGTACATCCTAAGGGAGAGCAGATTAGCTTCTTCAGACCTCTTTTTTCAAAGTCCATTGCCATATCTTCAAAAGGAGCATCATAGTCTTGCATCCTTGGTTTGTGGTAGTACTTGGGTTTTGTTACCAGTCCATATATCACTGCAGCATCGGTCTTCTGACAGGTGAGGTGGGGAGTGGTGCAGTCTGAAGCCATAGGTTTTCCTGTGAGCTCTGCAAAAACTGTAGCCACCCCTTCACTCATATGTTTGCTTTCTCCAAAATCTGCAGAGATGCAATGAGCAAAAGCTGTTGTCTCTTCGTTTCTTCTCTCCTGGATGATATTTTCCATGTTTTCTTCAACAACTAGTATAGGCTTAGTTTTTGTCATAGCATCTTCTATCTGAGATGTCCTTATGCTTTGGGAATTTGGTGGTCTTCTTATGCACTCAAGAATTCTGCTAACAATTGCTTCCTTGCCTTTTTTGTTAAAGTGCAGGCCGTGGTTAGTATAATGGTGTCGTGGAAGATCATGTAGTGTTAAGATTTTAGTTTTGCTGGATGACTGCTTTATAATCTTCTCAATTTCCTCATTTATTATAGTAATTTTTTTGTCTAAATATGGACAATCGTGGCGCATTGGCAGGGTTGCAATAGTTAAGTTTGTATGATGTGTTAAGAGGAGAAGCGTACGAACATCATTCAATATCTGTTTTACTTTAGTGTGTTCCACATCATTTGTTCCAGCCATCACTATCAAGTTATCCTTGTTAGACAGATCCCAAACCAGGTCTGCTATGTCCTCAGTAACGCCATTAAATTTGGCCCCTGGTCGTACATAGGCAGTTACGTTTGCAGAGGTTTTTGCCTGCAGTAGATTAGAGATATCCCGCCCATGACTGTCTGCCACAATCATCAGTTTTGGGCTGCTACTGGAAGTCTTCTTTCCCGTCAATTGCTTTTTGTTTGAAATGTAATTTTTATTTTGCAGTTTTGATGGTGTATTTTCTCTTGGTTGAAGAGTCTGTAAAGTTGATAGTTCAGCATTATAGGTTTCTTCAGTTCCTGGCTCAGAGAGAGCCTCATATTGATTATGGGAGAGAACACAGAAGTCTTGTATGAGTGCCTTGTTCCTGGATGTATGTGAAGGTGTTTGCCATTTTGTGTTCATTGTGACAGGTCGATCCAATGTCGGGAAACAGCCTAGACATCTTTGATCTAGATTTCTATCTTGTTTAAGTTTGTTTTCTAAGTATTCATTGTCCTTCCGTAATACACTTATTACTGTGTTTAAGTTTTCAATTTCTAATTTAGCTGATTTTAGTTCTTGTAAGAGGATTTGTGTTTGGAAGTTCATTTTATCATAATCACTCGTTGAAGCCTGATTTGTATTTGGAGTCAATAATTGGTTTTCTGTTATATATTCATTTATGTTTTGTTCTTCTATTAAGCTTTTTTCAAATTCCATACATCTGTTTGTCACTGCTTCTAGTTGATAGTTTAGATCCATGTCAATAGAAGTGTTCACTGCCTTGTCACAGTTAGAAGTGTTAGTAATATTGTTACTGCTGTCAATATTTAGCTGTACATCTGTCTGTGATTTATTTGTGTTAGGAGTTGAGCATTTGATGTTTTGTGAAGTTGTACCATTACGTTTATTTGCCATTTTATTCACAGATGAAGGTGTTCGCGGAGTAGTGTTTCTATTTTGTTTAAGTTTCATTGCTCTTTCAATTTCTTGAAGTGCCAAATTGAACTGAGGATTCCTTTCCTTAGGGATTCCTAATTTGCCTTTATTTTCAGCATAGAGGCACACCTCTGTTTGCTTACACTTGGATATTTCCTTAGTACCAAAAAAAGTGACATAATAATATTTTATCCTATTTTTTTTATATCATGCAATATCTGTTTATCAAGGTAACAGTGGGAATCGTGGGTAAAATGACTCCAGTCAAGTCAACAGGGGGCAAATTTCTCTATCCTTTTAGCACTCAATATCTAGTTTATCCTTTTATGCTTTCAACGCTCTTAATATTCTTTTCCTACCACTGCATGGAAATAATTGCATTGCCACACCTGTAACCCCTATTCAAAACCGTTCATTTCCGGTTTCCGTTTCTTTCCCGCTCTAGAGCGGCAATAAATCTTTACCGCACGCTAGATCAAACAGCAATTTTAAATCAGCTGTTATTACAAACCATGCTACAGCTATTATTCATTGTTGTCGTTTAGTAATTGCTTCTATTTTAGTTTATGTTTGATAGTTAACATTATGTTCCAACAGAAACAAATAAAAAATAATCTAAATGACGTCTTGTATACAATAAAACATGTAATATGTACCAATTATGTTGGTAGGAAAAATCTTGTGTGTATTACGAGCGCAAATAGTCATTGCCGCTCTCGAATTGTTTGGCCGCACTCAGCTGACGTTTTGTGCGGCCATCTACAATTCTCGAGTGGCAATGACGTACTTTACGCTCTTATTACACAAATAGCTATTTCTAGTCAGATGATTATTTCACCGCACAGTAAAAAAACTTGTTCTCAATCATCTGGGTCCTCTTGACCTAAATAATCGCGGTGTGCATCGCATCCATAAAGTGTGGGATACTATATTAAATCAGAATGTCATTCTTGATTGCAACTACTTGGTTTAGATTTGTAGGATAAATGAAACCTCAAACTTAACCGCAAATTGATTTATTAAAAAATGTCTTAACTCTTTTTACAAAACAAAGTTAAAGGTACTATAGTTATTTAACTATTTCTTTTAACAACAATAAATACAACATAAGAATATAAATCATACAATACAAGCAATGCCACAACAACTAAGTAAAATGACCAGTTATGGCAGTAAAAAATACAGGCTTATTGCAGGTGAATTCACAAGAAGACTTAGACTATGGTAAATAAGATAATGCACTTTACAGACAATAGTGGTATTTACTTCTCATGAATCGGAGGAAAAGACAAATTTAGTCACAGCCCTTTTTTGATTTATACAAAACAGAAGAGAACAGTGGACACTAGCAATCTACTTGGTCAAGTTATTTACAACGGGCTGACATTTGAGCTATGAGAACAATTGAGCTCCGCAGAGGCAAAGCAGCGCACAACATCCAGTACACCAGTAAAGTTGCCGTAAGCTCAATAAACATGGAAAAAACTAGAGGAAATATTCCAGCTGTAGCCTACATACACAGTGGAATACAATTCAAATTATTTGGTAAATGTATCTATATTTATAAAAGAGGATGTTGGTGAGTGTTTGTGTGTGTGTGTATTTGTTTGTATATTTGTAATCGATTGACTCGGAAACCGCCAGACCGTTTGCCATGAAACTCAGTACATATATAGAAAATTCCATCGAGAAGGTTTATAAGCCATTAGTTATTGTATAGCCCTCAGGGCTTAGCTCCAGGACAATCATAAACGTGCCCATGTTAGGGTTTAAAACTCTCTTTTAGCTGTTGTCATGGAAACAATCAAACCAATTTTCAGATTGGCATTGCAAAGCATGCCAGGTATCAGCTGCTGTACCCTGTTTAAAATAAATGTGCGGTCAAAAGCCAGAATTTTATTTCCCACCACAAGGAAAATTCCCCTCAACACCTACCTCAATTCCCCGAATTTCTTCACAATAAGATGTTATTTTAAGTTTGCCCTTAAAATCCAGAGTAGAAAATAGCACTGATGATCGTGTTACTTCCCCTACTTGCCGTTGAAAGCGCTTCTTGTTGCATTTCAAACATCAAAATTTAAATATTTATTTACAAAAAAGCAAAACATTGGCATAAAGTGATATAAGATACTAAACAGCTGTAGTAATTCTCAGTGATTCTGATTGGTTGGATTCTTGGCAACGGGAGGAATGGGAAAAATAGGGGAATTGAAATCTGCGTTTAAACCGCACATTTGTTTTGAACTAGGTATATGTGACGATAAGTCACTACATATCTTCAATTAACTAATTCATTAAATTATATAATTGCATATCTTCAATTAACTTATTCAACTAATTCATTAAATTATATAATTTAATAATTATATAATTTAATAATTAAATAATTTAATAATTATATAATTTAATAATTATACAAGAAACCATGCCTCCAGCAATTGTTTCCCAATCAAACTGCTGATTGTCAGCATATAGCACATAAACTGCTAACAATCAGCAATACTTCTAGGCTACAACTGTTGTGAAATATTAAAAGCTTTCCTCTCTTGATTTGAGAACCATTTACAAAATTTTTATATTTTATATAATTTAATGAATTAGTTGAATAAGTTAATTGAAGATATGCAATTATATAATTTAATGAATTAGTTGAATTAGTTAATTGAAGATATGTAGTGACTTATCGTCACATATAGTACATTATAAATTAACAGAACATTATGATTGAATATATATATACTAACATGAATAGACTTCTCAAAACAAAACGCATGTTTGAAACCAATTTACAGTGAGGCAACGGGAGGAATGGGAAAAATAGAGGAATTGAAATCTGCGTTTAGACCGCACATTTATTTTGAACGAGGTATAGTACATTATAAATTAACAGAACATTATGATTGACTATATATATACTAACATGAATAGTCTTCTCAAAACAAAACGCATGTCGTTTGAAACCAATTTACAGTGGCGAGATTTTCCTGGCGAACATGAAGTACAAATGACATATGATAGGTAAATCAGTATTACCGCTCTTTTTAACCCAACGATGAAACTAAGGGTTATGTTTATGTAGTGATAAAGTTTTTTTGCAGCACTGTAAATCGAGCTGAATAATTACAACATCTATTGCAGGAACTCTGGTGCGGCGAATGTGAACCTTCCAAATTTCTATATCAAACAAAATGCATTGGATGAGAAGTCTATTTACGTTAGTGTATGTAGTCAATAATAAAAATGAGTGTGATATGTACAAGAATGGATGCAGTTATTATAAGGGTACAAATTAATGTTTTATTTAAAGTAAGAAGTAATTTTGTAACATTTCCTATTAGGCTTGAAAAATCTGAAACGAAAGATGTTATCGGGATCGGTACAATTAAGTCTCAGGGTAAAACTAATATTAAATTAAATAAAGCAAAGTTTTAGATTAGTTATCAAGAAAAAAGTACTGGATCTCGTAGGTCTATTAGTTTTATTCTAAAATGTAAAATTGGATGGTTGATAAAAAATATTCCTGGTCAAAAGTTGAAATCACTTGGACTCCAAACCTCAAATCAAATTTATCTGTACCTATATCACATTTGAAACTTGTTTAAACATCGGTTGGCCTATTATATCAATCTATACAGAAACAAATAATTAGGGACACCCCATGCTGAAAATTGTTAGTTTCGCCCATGAAACCAGAGGAAATTAAGAGCTGATACTAGGATTACTTCTCCTAATTGCCGTGTGAAGCACTTGTTCTTCCTCTTAAATGTAAAAATGGGCATTTTTGTTGACAAAAAAAATTATAAAAAAATCAAACAATTGCCTGCAAAATTTTTCTATCCAACTGTTTCCATTCAATCAATCAGCATAATCCTTAAATACAAATTACATCTTGGTGCTATCTGTGTTTTGTATGCGATGTTCTCAGTTCTTCACAGGAATGTTCCTACTGATTTATTTCTGTATATATTGATTATACTTTGGTATATTTACTAAACTGCAGCTAATGCTCTGAACTTTGTAGTTCTTTGGATTATTCCAATAACGGGAAATGAAAATTATCATGCAAATGCAAATCATTACTCATGCCCTACATAAGTTTACTGTACACCACTATACAGCTTACATAATCATGGTTTCACATTTAAATTTGAGAGAACATGAATACCTTATAAAAATTATACCCTGATAATATATTTGTTGACAAACATAAGAAATAAAGATTTTCTAACCAAACAGGTAGCAATGGGTGCAGTACTTAGGACATCAGGGAAATGTTTAGGGATGGACGGGTCTCGAAATTACGAGAAATTTTCGAGAAATTTTTAATCTCGTTAACCGAGACGAGATTTTATTTTGATCGAGATTTTTCGAGACGAGAAATAATTCGTGTATAACGATAAAAACGGGTATAAATAATCTACGAATTAAATACTGCCAAATAAATTATTTTGAAGCAATGTGAAGTGTTTTATTTTCCTATCCTCCTCACAACTTCAAACTTAAATTGCCATCATAAACGACGGTTGGACTTCCAAGATTTGGACTGGACTGGAGAGTGGGAGACGGCTCTACGGCTGCATCTGCAAGGACTGTTAGTGGTACTGACGAGTGACGATCACCAGTAGTGGGCGGAGTCAACATAGCTTCTGATTTATAAAATAATTCATTTGACTGATAAATCTTTAGAACATTGGGAAAACTTTATAAACAATGAACAATCATTATTTGACATTTAATTGCTTCAAGATGATTATTTAAAACTGATTCAAATAATTTTTGACAAATTTAAGAGCTGTTTTGACATTAGCAGTAAGAATAGTAGTGACAATCAGATGAATGACAAGAGACAAGATAGGCAATCAGGTTGAATAATGGCTAACCTCAAATATCCCACGTAATACATAATTTAATTTCCTTTCACACTTAGCAGAGTTCAGCTATTTTAAGCCATAAATGCTTAAAATTGGCTGATGGTTGATTTTATTTCAAGGTTTGGATACTAAAAAAAACTGAATAGGCCTATTAACAATAATTGTTGAACAGCAATAAAATAGGTTGTGTTGAATACATAGAAAATCAATGGTCTTACCAGAACCATACAGGCTTCATGGCTACACTAATGCTTGCCTTTATTCAGTTAGGAGCAAATAAATAAAAACCTTACCACTAGCAGTAGCAGACGACAAATGGACAAATCGAGGGCATTACATGAATTCAAAAGCAGTGAAAGTTATGTATACAGGACTTTTTTTATAAAAAAATAGTTTGGAGAAATGAAAAGGAATAACAAACAAAATGAGAGCTGAAGATTGTCTTATAGACAAAGAAGAAGAAGAGAGAGTTGAAAATTAAAATCCTCCAATTAAAAGTTATTTCTTGTTAGCCTCCCGGTCTCTAGGCTTGTGATTCAAAGTTAGTAGGCCTATGCCTATTACAAATCTGTGAGTGAGGAAAAGCTCTTATTTGGAAACATTTTAAAGTAGGTTAATAGTGAAAAGTGAAGTAAGTAACTGTAACAGATGATTCTCTTTTTATGTTTTATTAAACGTAGGTCGGTAGGGTTTATGGTGAGCCTATAACTTCTCAACCTTTTTTATTGGGTACATTCCTTTATAGGCCTAGACCTTTTGTTAAGAAAGTGACTTTTTTAAATTCAGTTTATTAACATAATCAGCAATTTACAAAGAAATATTTGTTCCTTCACATTAATCAGGATTAACCATGTTACAAAATCAGATTAAAATCCCGAACGCACATTTCTCGTAATGTATGAGAGGGAAAATCTCGTCTCGATCTCGTCTCGAAATTATTTGAGGATTAAAAATTCTCGTCTCGTCTCGTCTCGAACTGAAAATCCAATCTCGTCCATCCCTAGAAATGTTTTTGGGAGTATCAGAATAACTAAAGAGAATAATCAAGATTTGTTTACACATGACAAATTGTCATAAATAGACAATTGTATGCAAAGCTGAGTATTACAATGAATTAAAAGACTATGTATAAAGTAGAGAAAATATGCTATCAAAATATTTTGAAACATGTACTTTCATTACTACTGCATAGCAGGATTATGGTCAATATCCATAGGATTTGATTAGAAAGGGTTAGTAAATTAACCTAGTAGTACAACGTAAATACAAATGTAAACAATAAGTAAAAATATGGTTTAACATAAGAACAACTTAACGAACCTCATTAAAAAAAAATTGTAGACCTTAAAGGCATAGGACAAATTAGTTACTGAAACAAAAATATTCACTAACGTTCAAACCATTCTTTGAAGTAAAAAAAAATTACAGATAGATTTCTACAATATAAAGCTAAGGACAACTAAAACAATTGGCAAATTTCTGTTGTGCACTGATTTGCCAATAGTTACACGAGAGAACATATTTATAAACACTCCTCAAACAGAAGAAACAACTGCGATTTGGTCTCTCACAGAATTTAAAACCATGTTTTTTTACTTCTAAATCACACACACAGAGATCTTAGTATTCATCATCATCACAAACGTCTAGATAAACATCAAAGGATTCACGATTACAGTTGCCGTCGGCGTTGAACACATACTTGTGGAACGTTCCATCCAGACATATTGCTGAAACAAGACACAGATCAACATTTAGTATTACCGTGTTGACTTATATACAAGAGAGAAAAAGTTTTAAATCGGTTGAAAATTTAAAGAACTGTTTCCTGCAGCAATGTAACTTATTAGCATTTTAAGAAATGAAAAAAATTGTTAGCATTTTTTTTTACTAGCAAGTAACTTACTAGTCGATTGCCAAGGATATAGTTGATTTTGATCCCAACTCTTAAAAGTTTGAATTTTTGTGCCATTTAACAATTTATGTCTAGTCCCAACACGGATTTCAATTATGCTGTTTTTCCTTTACCAACTGCCATGAGTCCAACCAACCTCACAGTCACCCAACATTTATGACTATATACACATCACTGTTGCATCACTGTTGTTTAATATTTATCATCTATATAACAGGGTGTCCATAAAATAAAATAAAAAAATTCCATTTATTTTCCATATTTTTCCAGGGATAATTTAAGTTTTTCTTGCCTAAATTACAACCAATAAAACATGGTGTCCCACAAGGGTCCATTTTGGGACCATTACTTTTTCTTTGCTATATAAAGGGTCTTCCTAGAGTTCTTTCACCCTTGCATAATGGAAGCAGTAATGTTTGCTTATATGCTGAAGACTGAAACATTCTATTTTCAGGGCAATCAATAGTAAATGTTGAAATTTAATTTTTTTTTTTCTTTGGGATTTAGCAATGATAAAAGACTTTTTGAATCGTAAAAATCATGTTCTAAATTCAAGTAAGTCAATAAAAAAAGTTTTAATAAAAAATTAAAAGGTAACAAGTTCAAATGTTGATTTTGATTCACTTATTTATTGTTTTCACAAAATTACAAGTGTTACACATTTATTCCATTTTTTAGAAATACAAAAAAGAAGGTTCCAATAAGAACACATTGTGATGGAATTACTAATGTCTACAAACATGACATACAGACAGTTGAAGAATGCTCATTGCAAACATTTAGTACATATTTCTCACAGTTCTTCCTGGATTTTCTATCAAGAGCCCTGGGACATAAATGGCAGCGACCCACAGTGTTGGTCTGTCGGTGAGTACGCTGTTCTAGTGTTTCATTTCGGATTCCCAGAAGCTCTTTTCCTCTAGTCTTTAGTTGCACTAGAAGACTGGTGATTAGGATTCTGATTGCAATTTGGGGCTTAATCAGTTCCTAGGCAACTTTTTGGACCAACTCCCTCATTGGCATAGATTCCGATGCAAGATTGTTAGACTTGGATATGCATAAAGCATTTATTGCTGAGACGTTCAGTAGATCAAAGAATATGACAAGTGGCCATCGCCTGGTGTTGCGTGCAACGATCTACTTGGCGCACATTTGGTCAACAACATCTACACCAACTTTAGTTATATTATAAAATGTGACTATTTCTGGTTTTAATTCTGGTCCAGTGTCCTCGTCGATTTGGCTGTCACGGTGCATTGTTGAGAGCAAGATAAATGATTTCTTAGGTTTTGGGCAGTAGGAAACAATAGTTTTCTTTCTATGGGGTGCAACAAGAGAAGATTTAGGTTGTCTTTCTGGGTTAGGTCTTAGCTCATGTGGGACCCCAAGTCTTGTAGATTTTATTGTGCCAACCAATGAAAGTTTCTTTTCTACCAATAGTTTTTCTGCTAGAGGGATTGACATAAACCAATTTTTATGTTACGATTTGTGTTACGGATAGGCTCAACAATCCTTAGAGTAACTTCTTCTGAAGAGTTTGATAACTTGTAAGGGCCTTCAGGTTGATTACCAGCGTAAACTTCAAGATTTACTGTGTACATTGTTTTTGCACACACTAGAGCATATATCTTGATGCCATAAATACCATCAAAGACAACTTTATGAACTTGTATATGAACTGATATGAACTTGTAACCGTAAACTGGTTACAAGTTAAACGATTAAGATAAACACTAGCGTCTCCGACGGTGGATGTAAAAAAACATCAGAACGCATAATGGGTGGATTAAGCCAATAGTTGTTAAGAAAATTATTGCAAATTTAGGAAATTTTTTCATAACATGTCTTTTGTTTCAGATTTAACCCACGTGGAGCGCCTGTAGTTGGGTTTCTGGTTCCTGGATGTGCCGCCATTTTGTTTTGCTGGGGTTGCCGCCATTACGTGCCTGGCATTGGTTGTGTTTGGTTGGCTCCAGTGTGCTGTCTCGTGATTGGTGCAGGATATTTTTCATTTTATGTGCTTTGTTTGACTGCTTTCACAGTTTTCTGTTCAAGCTTTGTGCATTTATTAGTGTTTTATTTAATTTTTGCAACTGTATTTTCTGATTTCAGGTTTGGCTATGGACGTCTTCAGGTTCACCTGGTGTGTTTTTACTAACTTTGTTATGTTCTAGTTGTTATGTTCCACGTGAAGACGGGCTCAGATTCCAGATCCCAAAAGTTGTGAATTTGTAATTTACTAATCAGTGATGGAAAATGTCCGCAATAATTTTCTTAACAACGTAAACTCACCATCACTAACAATGAACTTTAAACAAAGAAGCCAATAGTAATGCAAAGAGGAATTTGGAGGGGAGAGCATTTAAATCAAACAAGTTTGCTGTAATGATATCATAAAAATAAAAATTTCTGTCATTAAACATTACAAGGCGAAACAAGGTTATTCAGCAAGAGTATATCTCAGCTAATTAGGGACTTTTTTGTTTATTATTATTTTTATTATTACCATATTTATTTGTTATACGGGTACCACTAATTTTTAAAGTTATTTTTAACTTGGATCTTTAAAAAGATATAAATTTGAAGAAAGCATTTAATAGACGCTGCTTGAAAATTCCTAGTTTATATGTTGAGAGGTTTTTTTTTTTAGTACTGACTTCCAAAAGGCATCCAAGTCCCCGGGGACCTCAGTGAATGCATCTACACCCTTAGCTGTGATACTAGAACGCAACAGGTATTCTATTGCTTGATGTGTTAAAAATACTTTCAATGTAACACAGCAAACATAACCCACAGACTTAACTACACGTCAAATCAACCGTGACAGCAGGGTGGTGGAAGGATGGTGCTTGGCCTTTCGCCTATAGCTGGACAGCTACGTAAGGTTATCAGGACTGACAACTTTGTATGATCCTATGCTAACAGGAAACTTTTTTTTAATTAGAGAAAATATAGAGCAATCGTAACCTGAACGTTTCCGCTGCAGCATACCGTAAACTAGTGCTATCCATAAAACAAAGACCTAAAAGGCTCTGGAAAATGTTGATCCAGTAATACAGACCTATAACAGAGTTTCTGGAGCCAAACGCGCAGATGCAGGCACACTCGGGAGGCACAGTGAAGGTGGCCAGAGCCCACTGGGACTCCCCATAGTTGCCCAGCAGCCCCGTCTTGGAGAACCTGACACAACAACACAGGAAAGTTATCATCAATTTCCCAACCACTTACCATTGATTTACTTATCTCTCAAACTTTTAAAAGTTTAAACATTAACCAGCCTTAACTGGTCGTAGATCATGAAAAATACTAATATATGTAATAAAAATATTCTAATGGAATAATAATTGATTTAGATTTTTTTAAATAAGAAAACTTAAAGCTTTTTCATCCATAGTCTCTATTTTATTTTTATTTAAGTTCTTATTTTTTCTTTTGTAAAAATATTAAATTCTTGAAATATGGATGAGAATGATTCTTCCCTACGTGGGTGATATGGAGGCATAGTGGTTGGTGTGTCGGACATCAGAACCATGGAAGCTATGTCATAGGTTTTAATTCACTTTCAAATATGATCAATTGAGAATAACAACAGCGCATAAATTCTCTTTTACGAGTGAATTGTTGAAAGATACTTTTATACTTACGATGATCTTCTATTTAAATGAGTGTCCTTCAGAGCGAATATGTGGATGGTGCCCTTGTCACTGCAGCAACAGAGAAACTCGGAGTTCCGACTGAAGTTTATACTGTAAAGAAGTATGTGTGATTAGTAATTAGTTAACTCACTAATTTTTAGGAAAAAAACTCCCTAAAAATAAAAATAAAACTTCAATGCTGTTCATGAATATTGAATCGCAGAACGATTTTTTTTCAATTAGTAGATTGTTTGAAGGTGGTTGATTGTATGAATACTCCAGTCTAAAATTATGACTTCCTCTTCTTGTAAAATGTCTCCTAGGAAATCTAAACAATATTCTATACATTAGTTTAGGTAGCCTATATTCTATGTCTAAAATGGTTTCATAAGTTTTAATTCACTATTCTAGAGCAAAAATAGGAGGAATTAACTCAATCTTTGATATAGCAACCTTCAAATAACAAACTCCTAGATTTAACAAATTAGAACCCCTGAGGAAGTCAATAAAAAGCAATGCAAATTTCATCTGGAGTAATCCAATAAAAATACTCGGTTGCTAAACCATTTTTTATTTTGACAATTTTTTTAACTTATATGTTATTACCCTTGTAATGAGGACCTCAAAACAATTTTTTAGAATATTTTTATCTAGCTCCTTCCAGGAGAGGCAGAAAGATTTAATGTGTGTTTGTGCTATATTGTTTAGTTGTGTGTTTAATGAGTGGTGTTTCATCACTCTTATCAGTTTGCCCTTGTTGCTGACTGTTGTTACTGTGGTTGTTAGGTTAGGTTCGGTGTTAGTCATTGTACATTACCAGTAGAGAGTGGCTGGGTCAGAGCCTCGTCTCAGTTCCACCAGCAATGCTCGCCGAGTCGTGTCCCACACTCGTATCAGTGTGCCCTTGTTACTGGCCGTCGCTACCATGGAGCCCTGGTGGTTCAATGCCAGACACGCCAGCTCCCCCTGGTGAGCGTTGATGGTGACTGGTGCACTTGACATGCCCGCCTCCGTCGACGCCAGGTCCTACACAGCACAACATCACTTGTTGAATACCATTTAACCCTTTCAAAGTTAACCCTAGTTTTGAGTGGCAAGATTTTTTTAGTATTTTTGTATTAAGTTAAATTGTCATACAACGTCATGTTTTTTTATGTAGACTAAATATTGCTGATTTTTTTTGCAATCATTATTGACGCCATTGCATTTCTCTATGTTATGTTAATAAAGAATTTGTCTATTGTCTATTGTCTATTGCTGGGCTTGTCAATAAATAATAAGTTGAACATAACATCAATATAATGCTAATTTTAACCAGAAAGTAGTAATTTTAAGTTTGATTAAATGGAAACTTGAATGGAATAGTGCATCAGCAAAAGAACAACCGTACAATTCTAGACAGGTCCATGCACTCAATATGTACCCACTGCTGTATGTCAGTGGCAACTCACCAACAGCTGTATGCTGCCCTGCTTGTGCCCCGGGAACGCCAGTAGTTGCCGCTCCGACGTCAGCACGGGACTGACCTCGCATAGCCCGAGCTCGTTGTGTCTCGTCTCCAGTGTCAACAACCGCTGCGTTGGTGCCGGGAATGAGAACACATTTATCTGATTGCAAGTCGCCACGACGAGTCTGAAACATGATAAGAAACCAGTATATATACCACTACGTCTTGGGTGGTAACCAGGTAGAATTATACAAATTATAGGTTCGCCACCACCTTTTCTTATTCTTTGGTCCAGAGAAGGTGACGGATGGAGATTTTTCCAAACATTTGACATCGATTATTTTTTGAAGAGGAAAAGTTGGTTTATAGCAGTTTCACCAGCACTCTTGCTAAATAAACTATTGCCTAACAACTCTTTTAATAAAAAATAATAAGATAAAAAATAAACAAACTAAAGTACCTTTAGTTTGTCATACCTACATAATCTAAACGATGTTTGTCTCAAAAGAAAAAGTTGAATGCAAGCAAAATGTTTAAAGAAAAATTCCTGAATGTTACCAATGAAATTGGATCTATGATTTTATTTATTTTACCAATCAAATTTCAAAACAAAAAATAAAGATTTAATAGATAGATTTAGCAATATATAACATATTTAGCCAAAATTACAAAGAAATAAATAAGTTGTTTAATTTCGGTTGGAGCATGTATTTATCTAAGGATCAAAAATATTTTTTTAATCTCATATATTAGACCATATAGAAGATTGAATCATATGTAGTATATTTAGAACATCCCTGATAGTTGTTTTGGCCAGATACCCGGTGAGGTTCTAGGCCGAAGCGCCGAATATCCGGCTTCCGGATATCCGTCTCATATTGTATAGTTTAAGGATGATTCACTTAAACTATCTACATACTCTATCCTATGGTGTTTTAATGGGAAAAGTATTGGAAATTCCCTGAGTACGCAGGTCTGCTGTGACGGGGGTATTTGTGGTAAAAGTGTGTTGTGATTAATGGCGACAGCTAACAAAAGATCACCTATATGGAAGTATTTTAATGTTGATGAACATGACATCAAATTCTCCGTGTGTTTATTGTGTAACAGTAATATCTCACGTGGTGGTGAAGGCAAGAAACCAGGCACTTCTGCGATGACGAATCATCTTAGAAACAAACATCATGAAGAGTATTTTGCTGTTTCTGCAGTACCCTCCACAACAGTAAGTCAATTTACTAGTGTAAATGTACATGTGAGTGCTGGTTAAAAACAGTTAACTCTTTGGGAAACATCTGAAAGGAAATTATTGTGGGACATTAACGATCCTAAATCGAAAGCCTACCACTATTTAATTGATGAAATGATTGCTTTAGATAATGAGCCTTTATCAATTGTTGAACGTACTGGTTTCACTAGACTTATGAATAAAACAGTGCCACAATACAAAATTCCTAGTCGCATTTACATTAATGAAAAAGTTATCCCTGATATATATGATAGGATACATTCAAAGATTGACAACAGAATATCACAATCAGTGGCAGTATCTGTGACTACTGATATGTGGACCTATCAAAGGAATAATGCTAAGTTTCCTAAGTTTCATCACACATTGGTTAAGTCCAGAATCTACTCTTGAACATGGTGTTTTGGCATTGAAACCGTTTGTTGGCTCACATACCGGTGACAATATTGCAAAGGAGCTAACTTATGGACTTATGGGTTGCTGAATTATGGAAAATTCAAAGAAAAGCTTCAATTGGTTGTACACGCCAGCGGAGCCAATATAGTAAAAGGTGTTTGAGTTGCAGAATTCAATTCTGCGAGGTGTTTTATTCATTCTCTTCAATTAGCTGTTAATGAATCATTAAAGATTCAAAAAGAAGTTATGGAGACAGTGGACCCATTAAAACCCATTTTAATCATTCTGTTAATGCATAAGAAAATCTTAAGAAATCCACCAAGAAATTAACTTGCCAGATTACCAACTTGTGCACGATGTCAGTACTAGGTGGAACTCCACTTAATATTTTATGGAACAACTTTTAGAAAAGAAACAAGCTGTATCCTTATATGTAACCGACCATGAGACCTTAAATAACCGGTTGCCAGCTCAGTGGGAATTGATGGAGCAATGTATCAGACTCCTCAAACCATTTGAAGAGATCACTAAAATTACTAGCTCCAATGGTCTTTCATGTATATCTGAAGTAATACCACATGTGGTAACACTGATTAAATACTTGGAAAAGGAAGAAACTGCTGTAGGAACACCAAACTTATTACAAATATGGTTATCACCAAAAACTCAACTTGAGCAACGTTTTGAATTTGAAGAGAATGACAAATACTTAGTTGCAACTTTTAAAGACCCAAGATACAAGGCCAGTTTCTTGGGATTAGCTGAAACCGATAGAGCAAGAAAAGCAATTTTGTTACAGGCTATAAAAATGAGTTATGATTTTGAATGTGGCAATGGATCAACCAACGATATTGATAATGATTATTCTCACCTGCAAAGAAGACTGATAAAAAAAAATGCTAGTGACAGTGAAAAAATACACGACAGTTTTTGGGACTGCTTCGACAAAGTCACAAAAGGATCAGAACAATCTCTTGACACTGGAAAAAGCTCTACAGCAAATGAGATTGACTATTTTTTTAAACTGTTCATCTCGACTGAAAAGAAGACCCTTACAAATTGTGGTCAACCAATGCCAAACAATACCCAATCCTATAGAACATTGCAAAGGTATATCTCTCATCTCCTTGCAGCGGTGTCGTCAGTGAAAGGCTATTCTCGGAAGCAGGACTTGTATACAAAGCAAAACACAACCGTTTGCTGCCAATACATGCTGAAAAACTCGTTTTTATTCACCACAATTTGTCATTAGTTAAATATGACTTTTGTACATACATACAAAAATAGTGTCAACAGTGTAGCAGAGACATATAAAAACTAGCAAAAACTAGCATGCAAGTAATATACAATACTTTCAACTACACAAAACTATAACTAATAACTCAGAGGAGGTTTAAAATTTTGCAAGATATTCTTGAATTGAATATAATTTTAAATTTACTATATTCTGTTTTAATTTTTAATTTTTTTTTGTGTTGTGGTTTTGTTCATTCTTGATTGGTTTTTGTCAATATAGCTGTTAATTGTGTGTAGGATTTATAAGAACATGTGATTAATTTATTAATTATAACAGCTGACTTGTATTTGTTTGTTGTTGTTTATATTGAAAATAAATAGTTTTGTTTTCCATGTCAAACTATGGTGTTTTTATTAACTAAATGATCTTATAATGGCGACGAGAAAATCTAGGAAAACAAATCAAGGCTCTTTTAGAGCTGTAAATGAAATGGATGATGAAGATACCATACAAGAACGGATGAGTAAATTTTCATTCAAGGAGTATAGTAGTGACAAACTGTGGGAGGACTACTTGACTCATTTTGAGCTAACATGCAGAGTAAAAGGCCTGGGAGGTGATGGACAACAGGCACAAGCAGCTCGGCAAGATCTTCTACTGGCGAGTATCGGGGCGGAGCACTTGAGGGCACTGACGGATCAGATATATCCAAGTACCTGGGAGGAGTGCAGCTACGAGGACGTCAAAGAAGCAGCTGAAAAGTTGTTCAGGCCTACTGGGACTCTCTTTGCATCTAGATTTGAGTTTGAGAGAGCGGTCAGAAACGACGGTGAGACTTTTATTTTGTTTTATAACAGATTGAAATCGTTGGCTAGAAAATGTAAATATGGAGATAGTCTTGATGAACGAGTACGAGATAGATTTGCGGTAGGTAGCAAATGTGTAGAATTTGAAGTTGAAGTCAGGCAGAGATGGCCCGATGGAGTTGACAATCAGGGTAAAAAAATCAACTCAACAGTAGTATTAGAATTAGCTCAGTCTATGGAGCGTGCGAGAGAGGGAGTTTCTACCCAGCCCACCAAGGAAGGTAATTTCAAAGTACTTAAGACTAAGGAAACAAAGAAATCAACCACACATTCATCAAGTACCAGTAGTAATAAATGCTACAGATGTGGTTTTGAACATGATCCGAATGACGAAAAATGTCCTGCTGTTTTTGCTGTTTGTAGGAAATGTTCAAAGAAAGGTCATTTTGCTAGGATGTGTAAGAGTAAAAATAACCTTTTTAACAAAAGAAATGGTAGAAATGTGACGAAAATGTAAAACTGCAATGATGAAAATACTAGTGATGATGAATGTGAATCCGAATTGGAAGTTACTGGGACTCAAATTAGGTCGGTGAGGGGTAAGGTTCCCAGGGCAACAATAGATGTGGATTTGAATGGGTATAACATCAGAATGGAGTTTGATTCTGGTGCTAGGGTTAGCGCTATAAGTCTATCTTTGTGGGATCAGATTAACACGCGCAACGAGTCACTAAAACAAACTTCTGATGTGATAACTGGCTATGGAAAAAACAAATTAGAGGTCGTGGGTAAAGCGGACATTGATGTTACTCTGGGTAAGCGTACTAAACGATTGCCTGTCATTGTTTTACTTGAGGATGATGTTCCTTTGTTTGGTTTGCCATGGTGTGTAGCATTCAATCTCAATTTACCTGCAGAGGTAAGGGTCAGGCATATTAAAGAAGAGGGTCGTGATAACCCGGCTTACCAAGGTAATGAAGCGGAATGCAATGGAAAAACACAAAATTACAATGAAGTTTTAATTAAGGAGTTTCCTCAGCTCTTCCGTGATGAGTTAGGAACAATATCTGATTCTAATGAAGTTATCCATTTGAAAAGTGAAGCTAAACCCGTATCTTTTGGAGCACGTAGAGTACCTTTTCCTTTGAGAGGAGGCGTTGAGCGAGAGTTACGACGTTTAGTAAGTGAGGGAGTATTAGAACCAGTGAATCCATCTGAAACACCAATAGAATGGTGTACTCCGACAGTCAATGTGGATAAAGGTGGCGGAAGAGTGCGAATATGCGGTGATTTTCGTATAACTGTGAATCCTAATATTGTTCCTGAAAAACATCTCCTGCCAACATTTGATGACCTAACTTCAAAACTAGTAGGGGGTAAGATTTTTTCTGTTATAGATCTTTGAGACGCTTACTTGCAAATGAGAGTACACCCAGAATCCCAAAAATATTTGACTATAGCTACACACGTAGGATATTTTCGCTACAAAAGATTACCATTTGGACTATCTTCGAGCCCGGCAAAATTTCAAAGATACATGGAGAGATTATTAAATGGTCTAAATGTAGGAATCCTACTCGACGATATAATAGTCTCTAGTAAGGATAAAGTCAGCCATGAAGCCACCCTAAGAGAAGTTTTGAGACGCCTGGAATCAAGTGGAATGAAGGCAAAAATATCGAAGTGCAAATTCTTCCAGAAGTCTGTTCAGTATTTAGGCCACACAATAGATGAAAATGGCATTCATCCCTCAGAAGACAAAGTGGAAAGCATAAAAAACGCACCAAGTCCAAGAAATGTGAAACAATTAAGAGCTTTCCTAGGAGCACTTAACTTCTATGAGAGATTCATACCTAACCTTCATGCATTGGCTGCTAACCTGCACAGGCTCACAGGTACAAAAGCAAAATGGAAGTGGACCGATCAAGAGCAAAACACTTTTAACAAACTGAAAAACCTACTGTCTTCAGAAAGATCATTGGTTCCATATGACATATCTAAGCCTGTTATTATTGAATGTGATGCAAGTGAACAAGGATTACGTGCAGTGCTTTTGCATGTGATGCCTGATGGTACAGAAAGACCAGTTATTTACGCTTCAAGGACACTGACTGCGGCGGAGAAAAGATATGCTACGGTCGACAAGGAAGCTATGGCTTTAGTTTTTGCAGTGAAGAAGTTCAGACAGTATCTTACTGGAAGAAAATTCAAGGTGAGAACAGATCACAAGCCGCTCCAAAGAATATTTGGAACTGAAAGAGATCTAACCAAAGTAGTGAACAGCCGTTTGGTCCGGTGGGCTCTGTATTTGATGGAGTATGATTTTGATATTGAATACATTAAAGGACGAGATAACAAATTGGCAGATTTTTTATCTAGATTTGCACTGAAAACACAAGAAGTGATGACCCCAGAAGAGAAAGAGATTAATGCTTTGACTCAGGAGAAAATTGATGTAGTTTCACAAAATCATGAACTTAAGCATGAATATGACAAGGACAAAGACATGAAAACACTCAAAGATTATCTAGAACATGGGTGGCCAACAACTTCTGAAAATGTGAAAACATCATTGAAGGCTTATTGGAATAAGAGAAGTGATTTGACTCTTGAAAACGGTGTAATCATGAGATTGGGAAGAATTTTGGTGCCACAAACACTAAGAATGGCTGTACTGAAAGAACTACACAAAGGACACCCTGGAATAGAGGCAATGAGATCCCTAGCACGGTACTACGTTTGGTGGCCTAATCTAAATCAGGATGTTGAGTTGTATGTACGTAGATGCCACCCTTGCCAAAGTAACAGAACATGTGATGCAGAAGTCCCCCTATACCCTTGGAACGTACCAAGTGAACCCTGGGATCGGATTCATTTAGATTTTGCGGGGCCATTCGATAAAAGATTCTGGCTGGTCGGAATCGATGCTTACTCAAAATGGATCGAAATAGAAGAAATGGATCGCATTACAACTCTTGCCCTTACAAATAAATTGAGAACATGGTTTTCACGATATGGGGTACCAAAGCAAATTGTCTCGGATAATGGTACTACATTTACATCAAAAGAGTTCCAAATGTTTTGTAAGAACAATAATATCTGTCATATTACGTCAGCCCCATATCATCCAAAAACAAATGGCCTAGTGGAAAGGGTCATAAGAACTTTCAAAAGCAGATACAGCGCTTGCAAGCAAGAAGGCCTGTGTTCATCTCTGGCACTTATACAAGTACTGCTTGCATATCGCAACACACCACAAAAGACTACGGGACAGCCGCCCTCAGTTCTTTTCTTTGGAAGAAGACTTCCTACGGTTTTGGATAGATGGAGATCGGATGCCAGAGAACGAACAGAAAACAATGTATGGCGTCAAAAGCATTACCATGATTTGAAGTCAAAAAACAAAGAGTTTGCACCCAATCAAGAAGTGTGGGTGCAAAATGAAACAAAAAAGGGTTGGAGACCAGGCACTATACACGAAAGAACTGGACAGCTCTCATACAAAGTTTTGATAGGAGGGGAAATAAAGAGGAAACATGCTGATCAACTAAGAGCGAGAGAAGGAGCCGCCGATCCACCTCAGTGGAAAGTAATGGTTGAAGATAACGACGAAACTAGTTCTACTTCTAATTTGGAACAATCTTCTTAAATACGGTGGGGAGAAATGTAGGATTTATAAGAACATGTGATTAATTTATTAATTATAACAGCTGACTTGTATTCGTTTGTTGTTGTTTATATTGAAAATAAATAGTTTTGTTTTCCATGTCAAACTATGGTGTTTTTATTAACTAAATGATCTTATAGTGGATCCTTTCATTGCATTTGAATAATATTTCTGCTTTAAACTATGCTAATTTGTTCATTCAAACATTTGTTTTGAAAATTACAACTAGCTGTCGGGCATCATTAGTGTTTTCGGGTAACCGGCAAGCTATTCGAACTATTTGGTTCAAATTTAGAATATTTTCTAAAATTTTTAATCGAATCAAATATTGCGATATTTGTTTCAAAATTATTCAAAGTTCGAATTTTTGCACACCCCTACTTACAATTAACAATATGGTATGTTAATAGTAAGCACTTTATGGTGTACATACTAATTTAATTTAGTCTAACCTCTTTGTTTATCTATTACTTACTTATCCCTTCTCAACCGCACCGCTTTGACTTGTGAAGGAAAGACTAGTTCTAGCACAAATTTTTTCTCATTATCATCGTAGACGAGGACCGTGTTGTTGGCAAACTTGGGACGATAACCTCCGGCAACGATGGCCAACAAGTTGGTGCGATATAGCATCTCGCAGTGGGCCACACTGCCCATCAGCTCCATGTCTGAAAATTGCAATAAACAAACAATTAATATTATATAATCAAGATAAAGCGTAACGTAGACTGGAGTCTTGCAAAATTGTAATAGCAATCATTATATATTTGAAACTGAAGGTTTTATTAAGTCTTACATAAAATGCTTTTTAATCACTCTTTTTGTACCATTAGTCACTCTTTAGTCATCAGCCTAAAACTAAGATAACCCATTTCACATTTCAGCAAAGAGGTAGTTGTATCACATTTCCTGTAATAATGAAAACAATCAATATTTTCATAATTTTGTCTCAAAATCACAATTTTGTCTAGCCCTACCTGTTCAGCATCCAGCCCAGTAGGGCCAATATTACTTTACTTTACTTTTCAGTGGGCCCAATATTATGAAGAAAGTCTCTATAAGAATAACAAGTAAAGAATCAAAACCTACCATAATGAGCTTTTTCCACGAGAGGATCTACATTGTATATCCGCAGGCCACTCTCCATACAACAAGTAAAACAACCTAAAAGATAACATAAAGGCTTAATAACATATGGTGGAATAGCACAGCCTAGATAAACAAATTCAACATCATACAGTAATAGTTCCAGTCCAGCATTAGTAAAAACCCTTAGCTACATTAATTACAGATGACAATGTGTGCTAAGTAGTGATGTGGGCTGGATAAATACCCTGTGGGTAGGTAAATATAAAATGGGTATTTACCAGGGTATTTACTTGAGGCCCAAATAAATACAGTAGACTCCCTCTTAACTGGCCACCTCGGGACCAGGCCACGGCCGGATAATGAATTGGCCGGTTAAACCGATGTTCATTTAAGAACGCCAACACACAATTTTATATGGCCTAAATATAATTATTACTTGAAAACCAACCTCAAATACATTACTGTATATGATTTATAGCTAACATCCACCGCCCATGAAATCCACAATAAACCTACACTCATAACAAACCGTTTCTTTATTGTGGTCTACTGGATAGAAGGTCCAAACGCATTGACTTCCGGTGGCATTCACTTCCGTCCAGGACGTTACATTTTAATTGGTTTGAGAACGTCAATATGAAATAAAGTTGCATTGAATGATACATTAGATAAGAAAACTACGTTTCCGGTGAAACGCGGCCGGTTAAAGCGATGTTGATATAAAAAAATGGCCGGTTAAAAAGATGTTATTTTGTGTCAGGGTAGGCCGGTTAAAGCGGAGACCGGTTAAAAGGTGGCCGGTTAAGAGGGAGTCTACTGTACCCCAAAACTGGGTATTTATAATTTTTATAAAATTTAGAGGAGATTGAGTTGTCTTTTTGCTATTAATTTACTGTAAAGATGCTAAAATGATTTTAAAATGTGTTGAACAAATTTTCTTATGGTCCCCACTAGCATTTTACTTAGGTGCTTGAGCGCCATAAATACCCAGGTTCCGGGTAATTATAATTTTTATTTAATTTACAGAAGATTGAGTTGTTTTTAGGCAGTTATTATACTGTAAAGATACTAAAATGGTGATAAAATGTGTTGTAAAAATTTTTACAGTACACTCCCTCTTAACCGGCCACCTTTTAACCGGTCTCCGCTTTAACCGGCCTACCCTGACACAAAATAACATCTTTTAACCGGCCATTTTTTATCTAAACATCGCTTTAACCGGCCGCGTTTCGCCGGAAACGTAGTTTTCTTATCTAATGTATCATTCAATTCAACTTTATTTCATATAGACGTTCTCAAACCAATTAAACTGTGGACGGAAGTGACTGCCACCGGAAGTCAATGCGTTTGGACCTACTATCCAGTAGACCACAATAAAGAAAGGAATTATTATTAGTGTAGGTTTGTTGTGGATTTCATGGGTGGTGGATGTTAGCTATAAATCATATACAGTAATGTATTTAAGGTTGTTTTTCAAGTAATAATTATATTTAGGCCATATAAAATTGAGGGTTGGCGTTCTTAAATGAACATCGGTTTAACCGGCCAATTCATTACCCGGCCGCGGCCTGGTACCGAGGTGGCCGGTTAAGAGGGAGTCTACTGTATAAGGTCCCCATTAGCTTGGTATTTTGCTGCTAGATCAACATAAAACCTCAGAGTAACCTCAGATTATTCAAGTTTTTCGTCATCCGAGGTAGCTTTGGTTTCGAAGACCTCAGAAATTCTCTGAAGTACAAAGATAAACACAACTTAACACCAGGATGTAGACTGGTTGTTGGTTTCTGTGGTGAATTAACTGCTACAATTATTCTAACAAAAAAGAAAAAGAAAAAAAACTACACAATGTTGTTTTATAGTACTTGTGATAAAAAATATATGAGATCTTAATGTAATATTTCTTATTTTTATTTTGGTCAAACCTGTCATTAAATTATACTCTCAACATAATCATCATTTTGTTTTTCTCACCTTTTGAGTTCATCTCCAAATGATTTGTTATTTTACAAATTATATCATACACTCAAATAATGAAATTTGAACCTTGTAAACTTTGTTGACTAAATTAAATGCATAATTTTGTTTAACTACCTTTTCATGAATTAAAATGTAATCAACAAATTTATTACCAATTCACACTCTTTCACAAATAAAATATTAACCTGAGATAAATACTTGACATAATTGAGTTTTCATTTGATTTATTTCAACACAGCCGTTACAATTTCATAACTGAAGTCTTAGTGTAATAGATTAACATTGAAACTTTGAAAGCCCGTGAGGCATAAGATGTTGTCGCCTCCGCATCTATATTGTCAGATGCTGCCTCCTGCAGGGCCTTCGTTGTGGAACATCATCTTACTCTTGATGGGCGGACTTTGGGACTAGTCAGGATAATTTGTCTTCCTGAGAATCCGACTGCATCCGCCACCTCATCACAGTATTGAGCTCTTCGTTTGATGATAGAAGGATCTTAGACGATGAAGCTCCCTTCTCCAAATGAGCTGCCAGTTGATGTCACCATAAGTTTTTAGGGACAGAAATTCCTTTGTCGACCGATGTTCATCTGGGATCATAATGTTCAAGGACCGGGATCTTGACCCTTTACCTCTGGATCGAACTGCCTGAGATGACTTCATTCTCGGGTGGGCCGGTCCATTTCAACATCTTGCGGTGGGACTGCTTGCATACTCTGATGTCACCCTCCTCTGATGACCTTGGTTAAGCAGTGAAGGTGGGAAGGCATGTGAGTTTACTGCATTCTCGGGTGGGCCGGTCCATTTCAACACTTTACGGGGGGGCTCCTTTAAGACTTTGATGAATTACCTTTACCCAGGGGTGCCCATCCCCCCCAAAGGCCATGGCGCGAATCCCCCCAAAAAGTGTAGGCCCCCCATCAACAACGCATAGGTTGCTTTTAGCGTGCTCTCCTTCCACCACATTGATAACTGTATTTTACTTTAAAATTTTATCAGTTTGTTGAATATAAACACATTAAAATATTACGGCAGCATTGACAAATGTTATTGATTAGGCCAATTTTGACTCAACTTTAATTATTTTAAAATAAATTATGTTTACTTAAATCATTTTACTTAATGATTTCCTGTCTGGATAGGTTACTTCTGGTAAACCTTTTACATTGAAATTGTGATCAATAGATAGAGCGCAACTGGTTTACCTAAAATGGCACAATTTGTTCTTGTGAAAAATTAATTGTGTAGCTTATAAAAGGGGTGTACGGGTGGTCTGGGACACCCGGTATAGTCAACGATTTTAGTTACTGAAATAAAAATTGATGTTTCTCTAAGAAGAATAATTTAATGTTTTGGAATTTGCTAAATTAATGTAAATTAGTTTTATAAATCGCCAAATGAAATACTTTCATTTGAGGCTACATAAAAGATATTTCTGCTTTATTTCTAAACAAGTCACTTAAAAAAATCACAAATCGCCGGAAATCATATACTAAAAAATAACTAACTTATAGATATTTAACACAGTATCTTTTTTTATAGTATAAGTTACATGTTTGTATAAAATTATTACTTGAGGTTTGTCTATTAATTAATACCCCTACTCTTTTGTTTTGAAACATAGTCCTCTTTAGATTATAATAGAAGTATAAAGGTTTAATATAAACTAACCTAAAAATGAAACTTATCCATTATTAGCATTTTTTGCAACCGAGTTGCAGGCCAAATTACTATACAGAATTGAGTCAAGCCTGGTAGATGATCCTCGAGGGGACTACCCACTGTAAAAAAATATATTTCTCTTCGTTGGTCACTGTTAACATTTTACAAAACAAAGCGTCCAGAATGGCAATTTGAAATTGCCACTGATCGATCACGGTTGCTAACCTGCAGAGCGACATGATAAGCTAGGGAATTTTAGTCTGCTTCCAGTGTTGCCATTCCATCCACCGTGCAAGATTTGACAGTACAAATTTGTGGTTTAGATAACCAAAAACTATATGTATTTTACACTTCTTATGTAGTTTTAAATTCAACATTGAGTCAACAAATCTTATTTTCTTCTATGCAAATTTGGAAACACGATTTCCTTTCATTCCCCCCCAAATCAAAAAAATCCCCGCTAATCACAAAAATCCCCCCCAAATTTTGGCTCAACGGCGCAAACTGCGCCATCAATCCCCCCTGTGGGCGGCCCTGCCTTTACCACCATTTCTCATTTGTGCCCACTCTTTTGATAAGCTCAATAGAGCAGTGGAGGTGGGAAGGGAGGTTGGAGGCAGACGTGCCCTGACCTGACAACCTCTGCAGGCCTAACAACCTGGGGACCCAAGAAAATCATTCCATGTGCAGGAGGAGGCCCTCCCCTCGAGGCGGCCAGCAAGAAGCCACGACTACAGCCAACACCCCACCCAACAACAAAGCCCTTCCAAAACGACCCATTTGGGTTCAGATTACACTTTAAATATAGGGAAACTTTTAATATTCAACAGATAAGTTTATAGGCTGGGATTTTTGCAAAACTCAGGAAGCAAGTGAAGCACTATTCATGGAAACAAAAATGTTTTCTTTTTTTAACAAAGATCATTAAAATCATGAGTTTTTTTCAGACTTGCTCTTCTTAATAATTAGTTGCTCATCTTTTAGCGAATTTCCCTATAGGGAATACGCTATTACGGTAGTAGCCATGGTAAGACATAAGCCCGGGACCACTTTACTTTTTCATTTTGAGGTCCCCAGAAGCCAAAAACACCGTTCGTTCATTTTCATATATATGTATATATATATATATATATGTATACATATATATATATATATATATGTGTGTCCGTGGTACTGATAACTTTTGAAAGGGACCTCCGATTTTGATGAAATTTGGTATGAAGGTGTAAGACCAGGTCTATTTTCATGAGTTCGCGAACCAGCACTGTCGGGTTATGGGAACGGGGTTTTATGGGGTTTCAAAGGGGTGAAAAATGGGTTTTTGGCATTTTTTTAGACCTTAATTTTCAAAATTCATCAATTTTAACCAAAACGCTTAAAAGAGCTTAAAAAAACAAACAATTTGGTATTTTGAATTTTTATCTTAGCATAACTGGTTACGGGGAAAATCGAAAAATATGTTTTCCATGTTATTCTTATGGGAAATCAAGAAAACCCTATCTTGCTTATTTATTGACATAACTTAATCAAATTTGGTATGTACATTATCTAGGTAGGGTTTAACTTATACTTTCGTACAAAACCCATATGGCGGCAAACCTACATACTCATCCCCATGGGGTTTATGGGGAATATAAAAAACTAGGGGCTTGTAGGGGCAAAGGCCCCTAAAAATCTAAATGGTGCTGCTATCTCCAAAAGTAAGTTTCAATTCATCACCTACTTGCACAGTTAATGTAATTCTTCCCAAGCTATACTGTGAATTTACACTCTTGAATTTTCTTATAACATATTACCTTAATGTTGATAGAACTTATTGGTGGTATCAAATCGGCAATGACACAATAATTTTCCTTGTATTACGTACAGTAGTCTATTTTGTGGAAAAATTAAAATTCATTACACTACCGGTACTAAACTGCCGGACGCAATAAAAATGGTTTTACCTTAACCATGTACGTGATGAGTTCGTAACTCAAATAAATAAAATACTTCAATACAACATGACAAAATGGTTATTAGCCTCTTAATACTGTACACCACTATATTCTGAACCCCTGTGCTTCCATGTCCCTGTGCTCCCTCCCCAGCTCATCGTGTTCCCCATGCCTACCCCATGTCCCTTGTTCCCCACATGACCCGTGCTTAGTACCCCCATATGCGCCAGGGACCCGCGTGCCTCCCATGCCCCCGTACCACCAGTACCACCTCGTGCCCCTCCCGCATCTATGCTCCTGTGCCCCCATGTCCGCCGTTCTTCCCCATGCCCCCTATATCCAGCAAGCCTTTTCCATGTCTCCACCATGCCCCCCTGCCTAACTACCCATGTGCCACCAAAGCCCCTCATGCCCCTGGTACCCTCCCATGCCCCCGCGCCACCATGCATCCCCTCGGCCCCCCGTTTTCCCCATGCTCCAGTGCCACCATGCCCGCCGTTCTTCTCAGTGCCCCTATGTCTCCCATGCCTCCCCCATGTCCCCTTTCGCCCCCAAGCCTCCCCCATGTCCAACTACCCTTGTGCCACCAAAGCCCTTCGTGCCCCTGGTACCCTCCCACACCCCTCTCCCCCCACGTCCCATACACCCATACCCCCATGCCCCGTGTCTCCTCTGTCCCCCACTCTCCCGTGCCCCCATGCCCACCTTTCTTCCCTTTGCCTCCATACCCCCCAAGCCCAACTACCACCAATACCACCCTATACCACCAAAGCCTATCTTGCCCCTTATACCCTCCCATGCTCCCGCGCCCCCCTTCTCCCATGCCCCCTTGTCCCCCGTTTCCCCCATCTTTACCCCCATGACCGCCGTTCCTACCCTTGCCCCCTTGTCCCCTGTCCTCCATGCCTCCCCCATTCTTCCACGTACCCACATGCCCTTTATATCCACCCATGCCCCAACATGCCCCCAATGTACATGTACCCCCATGCCTCATACCCCCCCCCCCCCCCCCGTTCCATCGACGTCCCTCGTGCTATGATTGTAGTACGTTTTGTCTGTTTGTTCAATGAAAAACACTACGTAAAGAAAAAAGTAGAGAATAAATAAAACAAAATATTCCTCACGCAGAGGTTATTCAATGTTTGTAGTTTACAATATTCAGTTGAAAATAAACAAACACTTTAGTAAAACAATTTAACTGTAACCACTAAATATAGCCAAAATGTTAAACAGTAACATAATAACTAAACGTCATTCACTGAGTAAAGACAATATATTAACTATTATACTAACTGTATCAAGGTTAAGCATCTTTTAATTGCGGTCTATTCAACATACCAAATCATTTTAGTCCTCAGTCCTGATTATATACTAAATGTCATTGATGAGGCCACGAAGAAGAAATACACTGTGGATTTGTAATTTTTCCATGACTATTGGTGTTTCCTTTTTTATAGTGCATTGCCGATTTTAAAAAGTTATAATTAAGGTTATATTAATTCAAAGTAAACAGCTTAGTTGTTCATTTAATATAAAATATTCACCGGAACATCTGCTTAATCACACGTGTAGATCTAAAAATCTCCTCCCCATAAGATTAACATTGGAACTTCGCGGACTGATGGGGCAAAGCCCAGGTAACTTTTGATGATTCTGGTATTTTTCCTTGCGTCCTTGGCCCTCAAGCTTTAAAATGAGCCATAATACGTTGCTCTATCTTTCTCCTAACTCGAGATATTTCGTGGGGACCGATTCGCTTACGGAATTATATATATAGATAGATTGCCATAACTTGATACAATTTTGTGTTTACATTCACGAATTATTGATTAACTTACATTATCAAACAACACCCAATGGCAGCAAACCTACATACTCGATCCTATGGTGTTTTTATGGGGAAAGTAAAAAATCTGAAATTGCATTGGAAATTCGCTGAGTACGCAGGTCTGCTGCGACGGGGGTATTTTTATTAGTTACTTAAGGAATTTTTATGGTAATGGCTCACTTAACTTTGTAAATATGAATTTTATTATAAAAGCTGTTTTTGATTCATTAACGAATTTTCTTATTGGGAATACGAATTTTCTTATAGGGCAATAGCCATGGAAAGACCTAAGCCTGGGAGCGCTTTACTTTTTCATTTTGAGGTCCCCAGAAGACAAAAACACCATTTGTTCATTTTTATATATATGTGTGTGTCCGTGGTACCCATAACTTTTGAATGGGACCTCCGATTTTGATGAAATTTGGTATGAAGGTGTAAGACCAGGTCTATTTTTGTGAGTTCACGAACCAGTTTGATTGGGTTATGGGAATGGTATTTTATGGGGTTTCAAAGGGATGAAAAATGGGGTTTTGGCATTTTTGGACCTCAACTTATAAAATTCAACAATTTTAACAAAAACCAATAAAGAGAGTTTAAAAAACAAACAACTAAATATTTTGAATTTTTACTTAGATTAACAGATTCTGGAGAAAAGCTAAAAATAGGTTTCCCATGTTTATCTTATGGGAAATTAATAAAACCCTGTATCTCGCTTATTTATTGACATAACTTGGTAAAATTTGGTATGTAGGCCTACATTCACTAGGTAGAGTTTAACTGATATTTGCTTACAACACCCATAAGGCGGGGCAAACCTACACTCTCACCCCCATAGTTTTTATGGGGAAAATTAAAAAGTGACAAATATTGATACAATTTGATATTTACCTTAAACCTAACCATCACATTTTTTAACAACTAATATTTCCTAACAACATCCCATTGCAGCAAATCTGGTCAAACTCATTCCCATAGTGTTTATGGGGAAAAATACAAAATCTCAAATCTCTTAGGAAATTTGCTGAGTAGCCTACGCAGTACTGGCTTATGCAGTGCTGAGTAGGCTGACGGGGGTATTTTTATTTTTTTTTTTTTTATGATTATTTGGAAATTAAATTTTTATGGGTTCAAAAATTATAAGTATTTTTATATTGTTTTCAATTTGTTTTAGTTTTGTTTGTCTTTTGTTTCAATACTATAATTTAAAAATAAATAAGGAACAAGACATAAAAATTTTGAGAATTTCTCTTGTGTACCTAGTTTTTACAGTACTCTGTATTTTTACGCAAAGTGCTTGTAGCTTGTAACAATTTTTTTATTTTTATTTTGTGCTTAATTCCAGTTTATATATATATATATATATATATATATATATATATATATCTTTATTCAATAAGGAATAACTTACTTCCCATTTAGGGTTGCCATTAAAACAAAGAAACTATACAATTTTCTTAAAGTTTATAAAGCTTGAAAAATTGAGATATTGTAGAACTTAATGTAGCCTTAACATTAAACATTTGAATATAGATGGTGTCTCACAATTTTGATAGAATCTTTTAAAACACTACTTGAAATTTGGGAAATAATTTTGGTTGAGAGTCCAAATTGTTTGCAAAAGGTCACAAATGATTTTGGCATAGTTCCTCTAGCTCCAATTAGTATTTCAATAATGTTTATATTTTCTAAGTCATATTTTTCTTTATAATATTGTATTGTTGGGGTATAGTTTTTTGTTTTTCGTTTTGTACGTCTTGTGGTTGGTTATTGTTTTTTTTCAAAACGAATTGTTCGGTCTAAAATAGTGCCTAGTTTTGATCCCTCTTTTATTACTATAATGTCAATTCTTCTTGTGCCCCAGTTTTCGGAAAGGCCATGAACCTCTTCAAAGACATTAAATTTAAGTCGTCGGAGGGATTCGGCGATCATTGATCTAACTCTGTGGTGTCTACCATTTATTAAGTTTTCCTTAAACGGGCAAGATCCCAGGACATGTGCAAGTGTTTCATACTCACTCCGACAGTGTCGGCAGTGGTTTCCGTCCTGGGACCTGCTTGGAATAGTTATGGCTGGTATGACGTTTGCAGTCATTTTAATAGCTACTCGCCATTCACCACAGGTTAGATCTCCTTTATTTTTAATCCACCTGTTTGCTGGTGGGTACTCCATGAATAAATTGACCTCTTTTCCTTTATGTTTAAGTGAGCACCAAGATTCATACTCTCTTGTACGAAGGCTTTTTCTCTTCTTTTTCACATCAATTTCATCTACATTCTTCTTCAATAAGGCTGGTTCCCTTGTAATACCTAAGCTAGCCAGGCAGTATTCTATTTCTGGCTTAAGGTCTCTTGTTTTTGAAATGTAAGTATTTTCATTCTTGCCTAAACACTGGCAACCATTTATGTATTGAAGACATATTTCCCATTTGAGCCTAAATAAACCTAAACCCTTGTATTCACTATTAGAGTACAACATACTATCGGGTACATCTGTGGGCAGTTGAAGTATGGCCTTAAGTGAACTTTTTTTATTCTGTCTGCATCTGCTACAAATGATTTAGGTATCTTAGTTGTTGATATGGATTGGAGTGGATAGTTCGTTGCTTCCGGCAATATCCAAAATATTTGAAAGAGCTTTTTGTAACCAATTAGTTTATTTCTTAGAAACAAACAATTTAATCCAAGATTGCCAGCATGGTTTTCGAAAGGGAAAATCCGCTACTACCGCAGCAACAGAATTTATTGAATCAATTTATTGAATCAATTTATCAATTTATTATCAATTTATCAATTTATCAATTCAGTAATCAATTTATTGGATGATAAAAAGAAAACAAAGGGGGTTTTTATGGACTTAAGCAAAGCGTTTGACTCTATATCCCACCCATCCCCTCTAAAAAAGTTACAAAATTTGGGCATAAAGGGCAAGGCATATGATTGGCTTCAATCTTACCTTGAAAATCGAAAACAATTTGTTAAATTAAGTCACCTTGATGGTAAAAATATCAGGAATCATTACAGATCTTCAGTAAAAACAATTAAATATGGGGTCCCGCAAGGCTCTATTCTAGGTCCAATTTTATTTATTTGTTATGCAAATGATTTTCCAAAATTATGCTGCTCAAGTAAATCATGCTTGTATGCAGACGATACAAGTTTAAGTATTAATGCTCTCAATGCTCAATACTCAGTGCTCAGTGCTCAATGCTAAGTATTAATTTGTAAGTTTTTTTTTTGTTTTTTTGACACCATTCAATTGTATTCATGTAATACTGATGAATAAAGAATATTTTGATTTGATTTGATTTGTTTTGATATATGAGGCTTGGAAAAATGGATGAAGATATGATGTTGAATTTTTGATCTGGTTTGAGCAATGGTGTCGAGACAAGTAAATTAAGCTTGATTTTTAACTCTTTCATTATATCTTGTGTTTTAAATATACATTCGTCATTGTATGACAACCCAAGATATTTCATTAATTCATCTCTTTTAATTGTTTCTATTTTTCTGTTTTCTTGCAGATGAATTGGTTCTTCATGAAGTAAGCCATTTGTAATGCAAATACTTTTACAGTCATCAAGATCTCTAGTCCAATTTCTCTAAATCTTTTGATAGACAGTTCGGCAAGTGTAGTTGCAGCTTCTCTCGATTTTCCAATAATCACTGTATCGTCTGCAAAACCGAGTACTGTAATATTTGGGAGACCAGGGACTAAAGAATATCCAAACTTTTCAGAATTATTATGGTTACTAATTTCTTGCAATATATGGTTTGTTGCTAAATTATATAGTGCCGGAGACAGCGGGGAACCTTGCATTACTCCGCGATTGATTTCCATTGGTTAGTTTTCCTATAATTTATTTCAACCTGAGTGGAATTTTTCTTCTGAAGGCTCATAATTAGATCATAATTATTCACAACATTCCATAAAAATATTTGTACTTAATAATGATATTAATATTTTATTAGGGTACTTAGACAATAGACATTAGACAATCTTTATTGATCCATTAAACATTACATGAATGCAATAGGACATGTCAAATTACAGCAAAGTAATATGAGTTCAAGGGAACTGATAGTCCATATATATATTCCGACACAGTGTAAAAATCCAGTTATTAATGGTTGTCTTAAAACTATTTACAGGCAGATTTCTTAAAGCTAAAGACAGTTTGTTGTGCAACTTTAATAATTGGTATACATGACTTTTCAAAGTTCTTGTTCGTCTAACATGGGGAGTGTCAAGGTTGTTTCTAAATCTAGTTAAGTGACCATGGCCTTCACTTTGGAAAGTAAAAGTAGCTAAGTTTTTATGAACATGAATTAAATTACTAAAAATATACAAAGAATCTTGGTTTATAAAGGGAGACCCATACTGCCTCTCTAACTACAGACCTAAGTTTATATCACTCATTTCTATATTTTCTAAAATCATCAAAAAAAGTGGTTAAAAACGTTACTAAGGTGTTTGATACAGTCGATCATGGAATACTTCTCAATAAAATGTGGTTAGCTGGGATCAGAGGATTGCCCTTTAATTTTTTAAAGTTGCTTTAATTGCCCTTACTTTTGGTTTTTTAGTTACTTGAATAAAAGAATCCAGCGAGTAAGAGTTTTTAACTGTTTAAGTGAAGGGGGTATAATAAGTTGTGGAGTTCCTCGAGGGTCAGTTTTAGAGCCAATTCTATTTGTAATTTATATAAACGATCTTTGTGAAGGTAAACTTATGGTAAAGCGACAGCATTTGCTGACGATACAGAAGTTGTAAATATAATGATATAAATTACCTCTATAGTTTCATTCAATCAGATTTAAAATGTTTAGAGTTTTGGTTTAGTAAGCATTTGTTAACTTTAAGTGATAAGACAAAGTATGTGTCATTTAATATATAAAAGGAAATGGTTTTTAATAATAAGTTGATGTTTCATGATTCAGACTGTATTAGCGGCACCAATTGCACTAACTGAATTGAAATTAATAATGTAAAATACATCAAATATCTAGAGCTTATAATTGATTCTAATCTTTCCTGGAAAAAAACGTTAGAAAACTAAAAGGGGAGATGTATAATATGATTAAATTTTACTTTTTTAAAGAGAATTATGTCCTAGAAAACTTTTGGTTAGTCTATATCATGCTCTGGTAGGATCTAGGTTGAGTTACGCAGTCACTTGTTGGGGTGGAACATACCTCTCTACGGTTAAGCCAATAATCACATCACAGAAGTGTATAATAAGAGTAATAATGAAAAAACGAGGTTTGAACACTCATTGCCTCTTTTTAAACATTTGAATATTCTTCAGTTTCAAAGAAATTTGTACATTTATCCTGTTAAACCTTACCAGTTATGTTTTGATCACACTATTGCTCTTCCAAAGCCAAATCTAACACACTATCAACATTTTTACACATTTTGTGCTCCAAGATTATATAACATAACTTTTAAATCTATTACACAAATAAATGACAGCACTAAGCGTTATTTAAATAACCTTAGAAGGTGGGTAATTAGTGTTGAAGATGTCGATGGGTTATTAAAATTTCAAATTTAAAATAATATATGGTTTAAGGTTTCCATATATTAGGAATAATATATGGTTTCTTTGTATGTGCCACTTATTTCATTTTTGCTGTTCGGACTTCATTTTACTGTATTGCATTTTAAAATTTCATCTTAGTCTAATATGACATGCATTTGCAGTTCATATTTTAAATCACAGCAGCATTTTAAAAATATTTGTAAGCTTTATGAGTTTATGTTTGTCAGCAACTTTGCACACCCTTTCTTTTCTAAAAAAAAAATAATAAAATGAGGGAAGCCCGTGTCGGGCCTTAGCCTTGGGGCAACCCACTTATTTATCAATGTTAAATATTTTTATTATTTATTGTAAAACTAAATATGTAAACTATTGTAAGTTGTAAATGTACTTGGTAAACCATATATAGTATTATTTTGTAAACTGTTCGTGTTTTCGCCAATCTTGTTTGTGTTCAATTGTACTGTATCTTATGTATCTTTGATGAATAAAGAATTATTAGGGCCTATTATAAAAAATTTATGACTTTTGGGTATTTACCCTGAGTTTTAAATAATCGGGTGTTTTACATCACTAGAGTTAAGTCTAATGAACTATAGCGGTCCTGTATTAATACACTAGTATTAATCTGTTAATATGACTGGTATTATGACTACAGCGGTCGGCGGTCGCGCGAACATCTTGATCAGTGATCGCGACAATCTCTGGTTGGTAGTCGCGAGCGTCTTCATTGGCGGTCGCGTTTGTCTCCGGAATAAATTTTTTTTTAATTTCAAGACTATAGGCCTACAGTAAATTCAGTACTAATTTCCGACTTTCCCGTTTTTCATGTCGTGCCGACCATGTGGGCAACTGTGTTTAGACTGTAATTCCTTTACTCATCAGATAACATTATTTATCCACAGAAATATAAACTTACACAGTACGCTGTTACGTACATTATTGTTAGTAACCAAGCAACCATTGGAGTAAAGGACGTTGAAATGAGAGAGTTCTTTACCTTGATAGACTAATATATTTAATTAGACAATTTAACTGAAACTTCAAATGCAATGTACAAGACTCTACAATTCAGTAAACATTTCGATCAAACAACAATTTTATTTACTATTGACAACAACAAAATCTCAAAGTGAGTTCATCACTAAAAGGATTTGTTTTAAATGTCCAAAATGTCTAAATCCATAATTAAAGAGAATAGAAATAATTCAAAGTGCTTTTAATGCAAGTCGGTAACCATCGAGATACAAGAAAGAGAACTTACATAAAACCGAGGGTGTGATCTGGTGGAAGCCCAGGGAGAGAATGATACATAGAATTGTACATAGGGATTCCTCCAGTAGGCCCCCACCATGTTAAATCTGTTATCATAATATTCCTTATATGGTGAATCCTTGAAATGAAGTGCTCTGATTGGCTGTGGTTTAACTTGACAGTGGACTGTCTCTCCAGGAAGTCGAGCTTCCTGTGAGTCCGCGCGTGTCAACAGATAATAAGATTTTGGGTCTTTAAACTAACTTTCATTAAATCTCCATAAAACGAAAAGAAATAAGTTTTTGAATTAAAATGGAAATCTGTATTTGGTTTATCTGTTAGTAATTATAAAATAACTGTATAGTGTATATTGCACATCATCACATTCGCACCACCAAAAGAGAAAATCACACCTGAAGGGTTGATTTTCAAAGTTGGAATCGGAATTTAGAATTGAGCCGCCCTGGCGGTAGGCGATTAGAGTTTGTGGACTCTCAGTTATCAGCAGTTAGATAGCGGTTTCCGCCACGCGCCGTCCGCTTTGGTGGTCTATTGTTATCGTTCTTTACTGCGCAATATATCTATGTATATCCATGGTTCCGAAAGACAAAATTAAGTCTACTGAATTTAAATGTAGAGGAATACGCAGATTCCGTTAAATTACTTAATTAGACATCCTGAAAGATATATTGTTGAATTTCCACTCTTACCTAAAAAATATAAAATGCTATACATATATGTTATATAGATTTAATATGTTATATAGAATCATATATGTTTTAAATAGATCTAATAATAACTAAATAAGGGTAGTTTTTCCCCGTGTGAAAAGATTTTTATTAACTTGAACACATTAGCGTCATTATATTTGATATTCTTTGATCTACACATTTTAATTAAACATCTTTTAATTAAAACACCCTATTTGTGGTTAACTTTAGCAGAGGCATTAAAGTTACTAAGCATCATCAGTCCTATATATCATTGCAAAAAAATTATATGGTCTTGATAACCATAAAAAAAGAATAAAGACCATTAAAAATTAAACCATAAAAGAAAAAAACATTACATCTATAATAATGCATCGAGGATATTGATAATACTTCACGTGATACTTGTGCGTATTTGACACCCTATAAACCCAGATACCTTGATACCCAGATACCTTACTCATATACCAATTTTACATCAGCGTCCATACATATTTCCATACTGAATTTATATCAGTGGCCAATTTCTCAAAACTGCTGGGGTACACCATAATAGTCCTTTTGGTTAACGACACACCAATGAGATATGGTTAAGATACTGTCCTGTTCCCCAGTAACACTGATTGAGTCTATAATTCGCCTATTTCTATATAATAAAATTATGTTAGACATGAGTCTTAGAACACTTTGTGTAGGGGGTCGGAGACTGTGGGCTGCAGTGGGAGTTGCTATCGCTTCCAGTTCCTGCTGATAGTCACCCTAACCCGCACTAGTCACTTGTTAGTGTCAGTCCGTCTTGCGCCATGCTGATGGAAATAGCATTCGACACATTCACCAGAGTTCCGCCCCGTGATATTCCTGAGTGGGTCCACGTCGTAGTGACAGTAGATACCGAGTCGTTGGCGGTGCGGCGTCATTTGTATCCGTTCGTTTCTTCGGCGTCGGCTCCCGGGGGTCGGTACGCGGTGCTGGGTCACCTGCCGCTGACCACAGTGCACCGTCCGGAGACACCGTCGGTCGGTCCGTCAAGAGGTCGGGGACGTGGTCGCTGTTCCGATTCTTCGGAGGACTACGTGCCGCCGAACCCTACTCCTGTCATCGGTCGGGGGCGAGGTCGTCTGTGGCGCGCTCCCATCCCGGTGCCTGCTACTCCAGCTCCGTCACCGGCTGGATCCTCCAGGGAGGCTGAGTACGCGGTCATAGAGGAGGATCCATCTCCTCCTGTCACCTCCAGTGTAGCAACACCTCCAACAACCTCCGCTCCGTCGACGTGGAGCCCCTTTCGCTTCCAGCGGAAGTGACTCTAAATGGTATGTGCCCTTGAACTCATGATTAAAGTATTAGTTTAAAATATATATATATTCCTATAAATCATTAAATGCCCCATGATTTAATAACAACATTGTGACTAGCTAATTCACTCGTGGTACGTTGGCCGTACTATTTATCTATTTACAATAGCTCATAAGATACGAAATTATTGATATGCATAACATTTTGGTTGAGTACACGATGAATATATTTTAATCCATTGTCATTGGCTACATAATACTACTATAGGTATTGATGTCTTGAGTAAAAACTTGACATTTTTCTCATGGCATATGCTAACATCATATAGCCCTATTGAGTACTGAAATTCTCTTTCTTTTTGGTTAGTCAACTTGCTTGTAGGATTTTCTATATATATTCAAATATTTAACTCTTAGTTTATTCATTTGCATATACATTTCACAATGTTCATTGGCTCCTTTGACATTACATTTCTATTTTTACATTAATCATATTTTCGATACGCTACCTAATATAATTTGTTTAATAATTATTTACATGCGTACTTCGGTCTGTACGGAGTAAGCTTAAATTAATCTTTGACAAATTATTTACAAACATCCTAATAGTTTGAAGAAAACAAAATATTCGTGTCCTCTACTTATGGAAAATTGTCTGGATCCTTACATTAAGTGGACAAGCAACCGTGATTCATTTACTTTAGTTTGGTAAGCCGGAAGCAAATGGCTCAAAGATGTGTTTACACATTTATGCCTTATTGGAATTGTATTTTTGTATAGTGTTTGATTTTATTATGTATTTCTTCGAGAACGAGTATTGAATGCGGGGCCACTCAGGTCATTTGGAGGGATTTCAGGTGGCACTGGGGGCTCCCAATCTATATCCCGAAGATCGTCCGGTGGTTCAAATATACTGCTCTCGTCAGATTCAAAATTCACGGGTTCAACTTCATGAACTAAGTCGTCTACGAAATTGTCTTCTACCATAATGGGTCCATCGGTCCAGGCTAACTCACCGGGTACTACACCGTCTGACTCGGGTACGTCATCGCCCGTGACGTCGTCACTTATCTCGACCGGAACGCCCGCCGCCGCCTCGCTATCGGCGTTGGCACGCGTCTTCTTATCAACCAGCTGGTTGTCTGGACACTTCTTTAATCTATTTACATGCAAACTAACGATCCTACCATTGATATTTATTTTATAAACCAATTCGCTCAATTGACCAACCACCTCGTGAGGTCCTGACCAGTAACGTTTGAATTTGGATTGTGGACCTCTTTTTATGTCGGGATGATAGACATAAACAAACTCACCTATACTCAATGTTAATAACCGAGTGTTTTTATCGTAGTATTCTTTGTTCTTTAACCGAGCTTCTTCAGTTAATTTTGCGGCTAATTCGTTGGCTTCTTTTATTTTGTGTGCCAGTTCCCCTACTGGTGTTTCATTCTCTTCCGAAAATTGGTAGTCGTCGTCCATTGGTAGTCGCATTTCACGCCCGTACATAAGCGAAAATGGAGTACTTTTTGTGACAGGATGTTTAGCATTCCGCAGTGCCATGAGTATGTAAGGTATGAACGTGTCCCAGTTTCGACCGTCTTTATTTACATAGTGTGATACCATAGCAGCTATCGTTTGGTGTTGCCGCTCGCAAAGGCCATTACTCATGGGATGCATTACGGTAGTTTGCAGTTTTGTGATTTTCATTAATTTACATACTTCCTTGAATAATTTTGAGAGAAAGTTAGTCCCACAATCGGTTAGTAGGTATTTAGGAACGCCTAGCCTAGCAACTATGTTTGTGACAAAGGCTTTCGCCACTGTTTCAGCTGTTTGGTCTGGTATCGCAATGGCTTCTACCCACCGTGTGGCTGAATCTATGAATGATAAGAGATATCTGTTCCCTGTCTTTGTCACTACAAGGGGTCCTACAATATCCATACTAACTAAGTACATTGGTACTTTAACAGTCTCGAACACACCCATTGGCGCGGTGTACCGTTTTCCTGGTTTCCGGAGATTACATGAGTGGCATTTAGTTACATACTCGGTTACGTCCTTGTTTAGTGTCGGCCAGTAATATCGAGCTTTAATCGTATCTAAGGTTCGTTTTATCCCTTGATGTCCACTGAAGACACAGTCGTGATGTGTCTCCAACACCTTAACTACCATCCCCCTGGGTACTACCAATCGGTTTCCTCCTTCCTGTCTCATGTACAATAACCCGTCAAGATCATGTACAAAGTTCTCATTTTGTTTGTTTTTGATTTGTTTTGCGATTTCCTGACAGAAAGGATCCGACTCTTGTCCCTGAAGGACAATATCTCTAGACCATATGGGCTTGCAAAGAGTCCGAATACGTGATAGGGCATCCGCGGCCTGATTCAGTTTACCTTTACGGTGTTCTATTTGAAAATCGAATTCCGATAACTTTAAAGCCCATCTGGTTAAACTGCTATTTGGATCTTTCAAAGAGAAAATCCATTTCAAGGCAGCCCAATCTGTCCTTAGAGTGAATCTGTTTCCATATAGGTAACATCTCCACACCTTGGTCAATATGACCACGGCAAGCAATTCCCTCTCGGTAGCGCCATAATTTTGCTCGGCTTTGGAAATGGACTTAGAGTAGTAAGCCACAGGCCTCTCTCCGTCCTCGCACTCTTGGCTTAATATGCCACCAATAGAGTAGAGACTCGCATCGCTAGTCACGATAAACGGTTTGTCGAATTGGGGAAACGCTAAAACTGGTGGTGTGGTGAGCGCTTGTTTAAGGGCCTTGAAAGCCTCTTGCTGTTGCTCACCCCACTCAAATTTCTTATCTTTACGTGTTAAATCTGTCAATGGTTTAGCTAATTTTGAAAAATCTTCTACAAAGCGTTTGTAAAAAGAACAAAGCCCTATGAATGATCTTACGTCTTTTACATTGCGCGGCACGGGATAATTTACTACGGCGTTTATCTTATCTTCTTCCGGTCGCACTCCGTCAGCTCCGATAATGTGACCTAGGTAGTGGACTTCACTGTGAGCGAACACGCATTTTTCAGGTTGACAAACCAGATTGGCCTCTCTTAACCGTGTGAATACTTCTCTCAGCCTATCCGCATGTTCTTCAATGGTCCGCCCATAGATTAGTACGTCATCAAGATACACAAGAGCACCTACTCCCTTTAGGCCCGCTAAAACGGAGTCCATAACGCGTTGGAAAGTTAATGGAGCTGTACTCAGACCAAACGGAAGACGCTTAAATTGATAAAGTCCTTCCTCTGTCACAAATGCCGTTTTTGGCCGATCTTCTTTCGCGACCTTTATTTGCCAGTAGCCACTCATCAAATCACATACGGAAAAATACTTACAACTGCCTAGGGAATCTAAAGTAGTTTGTATGTTAGGTAACGGATACCTGTCCATGCGAGAGATTGAATTAAGACCACGATAATCTACACATAGCCGAAATTTAGGTTTATAATCTGGTCCAGCATCTACAGGACGTTTCTTGAGACACAAAACTATCGGAAAACTCCAAGCACTGTCACTTGGTTCAATTATATCTTTATCTAACATATCCTTAATTTGTTCCCTAACAATTTCTTTTTGTACATGGGGTAATCGATAAGGTCGTTTCCTAATTGGTGGTGCATCACCCGTATAAATGTTATGCTCAATTTTACTCGTACACCCTAGAGCTCTTTTACCATCATAAAATATATCTTTAAATTCACACAACACGGACTTAATAACTTCTTTTTCTTTTCCCTTTAAATGAGCTACTTTTCTCTCAATCAGTTCATCGACGTCGATCACGCCCTTGCCTAGGACCGCAACCAAAGTATCCGACCTTTCGATCTCGGAGTCATCACCGGACTCCTGAATTTCTTCAGTCACGACCCGTGCGGAGGTTGAGCCGAGCTCCCGTGCTGAAGCCCCGTCACTCACCTCGTGGCAATTCGTATTCGTGCAAGACAAGGTAAGCTTCCTGCTCCCTTTCTGCTCTATTACTGCACAAATATTCGGAAAATCCGCTAGATTCTCCGCTGGGGTCGCTATGGCCACTCGCGCCCCTTTATCTATTACCAAAATCTCTTTACTCGTATTCAACATTTGTACCGCTACATAAAATACCGTGGCGTCACCCTTGACGCCTGGTTCTTCAAAAACTCTACTAACAACATGCGCACCCTGTACGCCTGACATTTCAATTTCAACCGGTTGAACATAGACCATGGCCGGAACTACGGCTCCCCTGTAAATCGGAAACGGTTTTAACACCCCCTTTATTCGAAATTCGCTTTCTGGATCTAATGACAGTTTTTCCGATGTTACCACCTGCCACACGACCCCATCCAGTGGGGGAGGGTTCGCGACGTCCTCGCCCACTGGGGTGTCATCGTCTTCGACTCGCTCGTCTCCCAAAGTTATGCAGTCTCTTTTGAGATCGATAACCGCCCCAAGCTGTCTCAAAACGTCTAGACCCAGAATGCCTCCATAAGGAATTTCCATATTGCAAACCCTAAATATTATTGGAAAGAATTTATTACCCAAATTAATAACCATCTTCTGAGTTTCCATTATCTCTAAGCTATTACCCGTAACCCCTTTTGCCGTATCCCTACATGGTGTAATTGGCTGTTTACTGACGCCCTCTTTCAGCAATGACATTGAAGCCCCAGTATCAATAAGCAGACTGACCTTCTTATTATCGATTACCCCGACTATGGTCAGGTCCCCATTGGTGGTGGCTAGGATACTTGGAACTATTAATTCACTGCCTGTAGGTCCGATAGGTGGACGCCGTTCAAGGCTACCGGACCGCGTCTGTTTTCCGGATTATTTTTTGGTTTCGTGCAACGATTGGCGAAATGACCCTTCTCTTTGCAGTTGAAGCACTCAACTTCCGATTGCGGACGCCTATTCACCGTACCCTCGTCAACTCCGCTTTGCCCTCTACCGGTGTTCTGATATGTCGAGTCGTACCGTCCATTACTTCTCCCTTGTGGAGAGCTCGTGGAGGGATAACGACCTCGTCCTCTAGTTCCGCGCCCATAGTTAGTACTACGGACATCCCTGTTTACTTCTACATTACCCTGTCTCGGGGCCCTACAATCACGTGCTAAGTGACCGGGCCTCCTGCAATTAAAGCAAGTGGCTAGGGTCGAGAACACGGCTTTTTGTTCACGCGGAGGGTGGCTCCTCTCGTCCGCGGCCACCATGACTGCGTATTGAACGGCATCTTCCCACTTTTCGGGAAATTTGTGTCGGGTTACCTGCCCTGCGACGCCCGTCAATCCATGCAGAAAGGCGTGTAGCATCCGCTTCTCTGCTTCTTCGCGCACGATACGCTGTTCCGCAGCGTCCTCTCTCGGTGTAATCGTAAGCGTGCCTAACCGCCTAATTCTATCGGCAAAAGCCTCCACGCTCTCGTTCTTCATTTGAACCGCGTTTGTCAAATTGGAGTAATGGTAGTGCTGAGTGTGCTTCCCTGTGAAACGGTCAACAATATCCTTTTTGAGAGTATCGTACTCGACTCCGGCTCCATACTTATCTAGCAAGGTGGAAAGGAATGTGGAAGCAGGACCCTTAACCTTAAGCTGCAAGATACGCACCATGTCTTCCTTAGCCCATCGTCCCGTCGCAGCTGCACTTTCAAACAGGCGGAAAAATTCTTTTACAGTGGGACCCGTCCCATCACCTCGGAAAACTTCAATAAGGTTCGCAACCGACAGATCGTAGAGTCGGGCGGGCACGAGAGGTGCGGCTACCGGCGCAGCGGCTGGAGGATCTGGGGGAACACCGGGTGGAACCCCTGGTGGGTTTGTTTCATTATTAGCGGCCGGAGGGATGTTATCCCTTTGAGGCGGAAGTGGCAATGGGGGAGGAGTCCTAACCATTTTTGCCTATTGTTTATACAAGAAGTGCTAATTGACTAGTTTCTTCGCGTCGCTAGTGGTGTGGTGTACTCGTAGTGACGTCTCTGATAACAAAGAGGTCACCGAAATAACATGATAACGCACAGCGATAACAACCCAGGGTCACTATAGTCGAGATAGTAAGAATACTAGCCGTGATTAAACCACAGACAAAACAAACCACGTTACAACAAAGCCCCATGTGATGTTACAGATTTATTCCGACGGGCTCCCTAGAAATCTCAATCGAGGTAATCAATGACAATCTGCGTTACTTGAACCCTGACAACATTACTTTCATTAGTGTAGTTGGTATTTCCCCCGTTTATGTACTTTTCTATTATACGTTGTACCAACGAACGTAGTAAGGTTTCGCAGCCTTCTAATATAAGGTCTGGATTTGATACCGGTAGGTAAAACACAGGATTTGGATTTATCTGACTCATGTGTTTCTCTTTAGTTGGTTAAATAGCGTTCAAATATTATCATGGCCCTTACGAACCCTTGTATTGTTTCCCAAAATCCCGGAACAGTTGCTATTAAATTTAGGACGTCGTCGTACACTTCAAGACGCAAGCGCTCTAGATCAACTTCTCCCAACACTCCTGCTATGCGCATCAAATCTTCCTCCGTCACCAACTCGTTTATCACCCACGCAACTACACTGTCCACGTTGGGCAACTGGTCAAACGGAGTCGCCTCAATTTCCAATATTATGTCAAGAAAATCCGGCAATTGTTCACCTGACATTTGTTTTACAATTTGGTCGTTCGATTACTTGGTTTGGGCTCGTCGTAAATTACTTCGGATTTTTCTCCGGCAAAGGTTACTTGTTTTAAGTGAGCTCCACTCGTTACGCCTCCTACTGGTTGAACGTGCACGTAGTGAGCGGTGATAATAGCAGAGCGAGTTCCTATTTTTGTGAAAAGCTCCGATTTCAATTCTTGTGGACCCGAGCCTGCACCCGAATTTGGAGGTCTCCCAAACGGTCTTTTCTCCATGCACACGCTATCGGATTTTGGTTCCTTTGAATTCTTAGAACCCAGCTTGATCTCGGTTAAATCTACTCTCGCCTGAAAACCTCAACGACCCAAGCAGCCTTCCCTTTGCTATACAGCCACACCGATTCTGCCTTAGATTTACCCAATTTTTTCCCAACTATAGCCTTGATATTCACCGCACCTGACTTACAACCAAATTTTGATTTATGCCATCGGCTTCTAGCTGTGATACCCTCTAAAGTAAGTTCCCAGTACTGGAATCCTGACAACGCATTCAAACCTATCCACAAAACCAGTTTAACATTTTTCCCTATATACTTAAAATAAAATTCTTGCTGCACTTTCATTAACTTATTAACTACTACTAAGGGTACAGAAGTCGGTAATGGTGAGAGAGCTATATAACTCATTAAAATAATAAACAATACTTATTAAAACCTTTCAAAGCCAATGAAAATTGTTTCTAGAATTGGATATTTAAAAATTGGAACTTAGACATTTCAAACTTAAAATCCGCCACTTCTGACACCATTAAATGTCGTGCCGACCATGTGGGCAACTGTGTTTAGACTGTAATTCCTTTACTCATCAGATAACATTATTTATCCACAGAAATATAAACTTACACAGTACGCTGTTACGTACATTATTGTTAGTAACCAAGCAACCATTGGAGTAAAGGACGTTGAAATGAGAGAGTTCTTTACCTTGATAGACTAATATATTTAATTAGACAATTTAACTGAAACTTCAAATGCAATGTACAAGACTCTACAATTCAGTAAACATTTCGATCAAACAACAATTTTATTTACTATTGACAACAACAAAATCTCAAAGTGAGTTCATCACTAAAAGGATTTGTTTTAAATGTCCAAAATGTCTAAATCCATAATTAAAGAGAATAGAAATAATTCAAAGTGCTTTTAATGCAAGTCGGTAACCATCGAGATACAAGAAAGAGAACTTACATAAAACCGAGGGTGTGATCTGGTGGAAGCCCAGGGAGAGAATGATACATAGAATTGTACATAGGGATTCCTCCAGTAGGCCCCCACCATGTTAAATCTGTTATCATAATATTCCTTATATGGTGAATCCTTGAAATGAAGTGCTCTGATTGGCTGTGGTTTAACTTGACAGTGGACTGTCTCTCCAGGAAGTCGAGCTTCCTGTGAGTCCGCGCGTGTCAACAGATAATAAGATTTTGGGTCTTTAAACTAACTTTCATTAAATCTCCATAAAACGAAAAGAAATAAGTTTTTGAATTAAAATGGAAATCTGTATTTGGTTTATCTGTTAGTAATTATAAAATAACTGTATAGTGTATATTGCACATCATCACATTCAAGACTACTAGACACCCTGTATACTTTAAGATAACCACATAAATCATATGATTAAATGAAAGAAAATAGCAATTTTAAAAAGTAAATTTTATACATGTTTCGCATTATCTGCCTGGCGCCCCACTCAATCACCACGGACAAAGCTGTTTCATCTGTTCATCAGTTTTAATCTGTTAATATGACTGGTATTAATGACTACAGCGGTCGGCGGTCGCGCGAACATCTTGATCAGTGATCGCGACAATCTCTGGTTGGTAGTCGCGAGCGTCTTCATTGGCGGTCGCGTTTGTCTCCGGAATAAATTTTTTTTAATTTCAAGACTATACGGTAAATTCAGTACAGTACTAATTTCCGACTTCCCCGTTTTTCAAGACTACTAGACACCCTGTATAACATAACCACATAAATCATATGATCAAATGAAAGAAAATAGCAATTTTAAAAAGTAAGTTTTATACATGTTTCGCATTATCTGCCTGGCGCCCCACTCAATCACCACGGACAAAGCTGTTTCCGTCAAGTATTGACTCATTTTAATAAAGTGTTGATTGAAAATATGAAGTTTTATTGTTTTGGCCCTATTTATTAAGAACTTCCTTTTTAATTCGAATTTTTTGATGATTCAAAGTTTTAAACTGGTCCCTTGAGATTCGAATCATCCAAGTTCCACCGTATTACTCTCAGTACGGTCCCTTGCCTCCCAAACAGCCAAGTTCTATGTTTCATTGTTTAGAACAGAGAAACACAGTTTTGATACAGAACAGGGAATGGTACTGATAAAGACTTCCTGGCAGAATATGAATTGAAACCTTAACATTGCTGTCATGGTCCTGAAGTCCAACACATTAGGCCACCGAATTACCCTGACTTAACTGGAAGAAAGACCCATGTGGTCCAAACGTTCACCACAATAAATAATTATTACGTTCCAAATGGATTTATTAAGTAAATATTTTAAGATTTGCATAGTATTTATTTGATTATTAATATATGTATACATAATGTATGTGTATATGTTAAGTGTAAACAGTATTTTGAAACAATCTATCCGGCATTGCTGATCAAGGATGAAGAACTCAAGTATTTCAAGTAAGTTATTATGGAGTGAAAGATGTATAAAATGTACTTTTTTAAATTGCTTATTTTCCTTAACTCAATCAGCTGCTTTACATACTTAAGTAACTTTAAACGATTTTACAATAAAAACTTAACCTATTTTTTTCAATCCAAAGACTAAACAATTGAGTAGGGCCCAGTTTAATAACAGTATAATCCTGTATTATTTATTCTTTCCATTAAAAAATAATACATTGTAATTATATACTTTTTTAGGTACAGGCCATAATAAACCAATCCTTCGTGAGCGTTGGCTCTTCTACTGTATTTAGACAAACTAGTCAACTCGTTGCTCGAAATCGATCTATTTATTTTGATACAATACAAAAGTAACATTTTTTAGTTCTAAACCAACGACATTTGACCAATCCAATATTGTGAATATCAGTAATCACAAAAAACTACACGTATTTATTGCTGTACATTAACAGATGTTTAAAATGTTTAATCTAAACCCAATGTTATTCTAATTGGAAAATTTCAAATTTAATTGGGGTATAGCGCCCTCATTTTATGTCCGATTTTCATAAACTTTTGGCAGGAACAACTACATACCGGAAGCTCTATTCAACGACACCAAAAACTTGAATAAATTTATTGGTTGAAAATTGTAGTAGGAGATCTTAACACAAAAAAAACCCCTTAGCATAGGCCTACTATACCCCGTTCAAAATAAATGTGCGGTCGAAACGCAGATTTCAATCCCCTCATTATTCCCGTTCCTCCTGCTTTCAAGAATCCAACCAATCAGAATCGCTGAGAAATACCACAGCTGTTTAATATCTCACGTCACTTTATGCCAATGTTTTGATTTTTCGTAAACAAATATTCTAATTTTGACGTTTGAGATGTAACCAGAAGCGCTTCCAACGGCTAGTACGGGAAGTAACACGATCATCAGCGCCATTTTCTACTCTAAATTATAAAGCGAAATTAAAATAACATCTGATTGTGGAGAAAATTGGGGAATTCAAGAAGGTATTGAGGGAATTTCCCTTGTGGTGGGAAATAAAATTCTGTCATTCGACCGCACATTTATTTTGAACGGGGTATAAATAAGTATGGGTACCTCTTGTGTTTACAATTAGCTGATTGAAAGGTTGTAAAATAAATTAAAAGGGTTTAAAAAAAAATTGTTACTAGGCCTACGATAATATTAGGAAGTACAGTAAGATAGGTAACGTTAAACTAAATCCTACTAATTGAAAATTTGAGCTTTTATTTGGTACCAAACTGTATGTTAAAAGCGTTCCAGTAGAAATCTCAGACAAACTGTCCATAATATTGAAAAAGTAAAAATAAAGAAAAGTTTATTTTTTAATTTTTGACCACTTTAATGTTAATATTTTTTTAATACAAAAGTTTACGAGAGCACAGGCAATGTTAGCACACACTGAGCGTTATCTTAATACTGTTTTAAGCGTCAAATTGCACATGACCCTGCGTATCGAACCAAAGGTATTATCATCAGTGGACGCTCGTAATTAACCCAAATTTCTGTCCTAATATGTTCCTGGGTGGTTGAAGTATCAACGAAGGGTATAGTTAAACATAGTAATACATATAGATACAAGGACTAACATGACATTTGGCAAAGTAGTTCACAATACTCAACATTTCAACATTGGACAAATTTGGAACTACATGGAACACTACAAGCAGCGTTTCAGTGGACATCTTTAGAACCACCTCATTGTGACTTATTACCAACTGAGAAACTAAGCTTTTAATTTAAATAAGTGGGCTAATGTATTATCTTTATAAATTCTTAATATAGAAAGAACTGTTGTGGTACACATATATAAGCCAATAGGGCCAACAAAATTTGGAATGAGTTAGGGCGTATCTGAATTAAATAAAAATCAATTAGGCCTAGGCCTAATTATGATAAAAAAATTTATGCATGAGAAGGTCAAAGTCAATAAGGCAGAACACTTTGCACCACTAGAGCTTGAAACGCCTCTAGACAGTGCTGCAATTCATATAAGTTACCCCAATGAGTAAGTGAGTTACATATGCAGCTGTATATACTTAGTTTATATATAGGTACACCGTTGCCATACATAAATTAGCACAGTGTTTTTGGCTTCTAGGGACCTCAAAACAAATGTAACGGTCAAAGGGTTTTAGGTCTTATTATGAGTAATACCGTAATAGACTATTCCTTATAGTGAAATAGGCCCTAAGCTAAAAATACTTCTTTGGCAAAGATTGGCTATAAGATCTAAAGCCAAACTTGCACCTCAAGCTCACTGCAAAGAATTCGTCAAGCAACTCAACATTTTAATAGTTCCAAACATTTTTATTTTAAGTTAGTCCAAATTTGCTAAAAAACAAAACAAAATCAAAGAAATAGTACCTTAGTATAAATCAATAAGGTAGTCTTATTGGGCATAAATAAAACACTAGACATAAAATTTATTTTGCACAACAACATAGGCTATGCACAAAAACTAGAATATGTAGGTAGGTAGATGTCAAATTGTACCACGTTTTGCCATTGTCATTGAAGAATATGGCCTCTTTTTCTAATTTAAAATGCAATTTAAAAACATTTCTACTTGGGAGGCTTATAAAACCTACCATAGCCAATTTTGCCACTGGCTGGAGGGTGGCTAAACATGACTAACTTAAAGCCTACACCTCTTACATCCTAGTCTTGTTTTGATTCATTATTTTGATGAGCTTTCTGTTTTGTTCTAACTAAGCACGGTTACATTATAAATTATGGCTTGTGAATGACTACTACTGCATGTTCGTTCTTGTTAGTATTGATTTGTATCCGCTTGTTCGTAAACAACTGTTAAAGTATTATCTAGAATTAGTGCATAAAGAATATAAGTTAGTGATCATCTTGAAGCACAAAACCAAAATGTTGGACTGATTTACTATTATAAGTTTTCTTTTGCATACCGGTATACATAACTGTAAATTTTTTGTATGCTGTATATGTAAATAAACAAATAAACCTCCTGGGATGTCGAATATACTAGGCTCAAGTCAAGTTAACATAGGCTAGCTAAAACCAGAAAAAATTATTCAGTTTGGTCCTGAACCAAATTTCTGCTGACTTTGACTCCCTAAATAATGCATTTTATAGATCATAACTACCAAATGGACATATTGGACGGATAAGTTAGATAAACACACTAATACAAACACATCTTATAATATAGATGAAGTCAAATAACAAAGTTTGGCCCAACAAGAAATGGATTCGTTTGATCACATAATATTAGCTGCTGAAGAAATTGGAGTAAAATAGATTTTGTTAACATTCTTGTTGAGAATTATGAGGTAAAAAATACAAAGGACACTAGTATTATAGCATGCATTGATTGGCTATTATGTTTAAATTAACTAGGTAGGGTACCTACTTAATTATGGTTAAAAAGAAAGTAGGAACTAGAGACTTAGCATGATATGAAATCATTATTATGCTCATGAATGCCAAAAATAAATTACTAAGAATAGAATTTTAATCTTTTTAGATTAATTGGAAAATAAAGTTATTTAGGGAAAACCATCCTCGTGGTCATTGTCTTATGCGTAACACCAAATGAAGATAATGAAGATATCATAGTGATTCCTTTGTTTCAATCTCTTACCTTGGTCTTGATTAAATCGCAAATTGATTACTCCTCTTGACTTGGCAGCCATTTCAGGCAGGTATATTAAAATTAGCAATAAAATCACACAACTTCATATCGAAGAATAAAGAATACAATTTTTATAAATACATAAAATTATTAAGTCTACACAAAGAATTTAGACGCATTATTCACTTCTTCACAGTAGTATTTGTAAACAACACGACCTAGCCAGCTGAACTTCAGCTGATTTCCGTACAGCTGGCCTTGTGTTGGAACGTTGGAAGCATTGTGCGCAATGCGCAAGTGCGCAATAGACGGTTGTATGTATATTTGCGCAGAAGCAAAAAACTATGCCTAATTTTATTAAACTTTGTAGTTTTGTGTCTTTTAATTAAGACCATTGATAGCACAGTATCTATAATTAAGGACTACTGACTATGAGCACGGCTATCTCTGTCCATATTCGTGTGCTATGAGTCAACAAATTACTTCAATCAATACAGTGTAATACAGTACAGTATTTATGGTCAGTGATAAGACTAAAAGTCGTCATCGATCGTTTCTTTAGTTACTCCAAACATTTTGTTCATGATGAAAGGACTACACATCATGATGTACAGGAGTAGTCCTTTACATCATGCATTTTGTTACTAGGAGTCAAGATGACTGTAATTCCACAGGTGAACTACATCCCTTAGAGCAATGGTGTCAGTTTCTGGGACATCCACGGATGTCCCCACAGAGTTTTTGTTGGTTAAAAAAGTGTTACAAAATCAACATGTTACTCTTTGCTACCTGCAAGTGTTGCCAAGGCAGCAGGAAAAACATCTTACATCTTACATCCGGAGTCTTCTCGACAATCAGATGGATCGGGGAATCGCCAAACAGTTAATTTCGTTTGATGGAGCATTGACTTTGGATTCTGACTTTGAATATAGTAAAGTCCAATCCAAAGTCAATGATTGGAGATTGTTTGTCTCAACTATTACTAAAATAAGGAATTTCAAAGTAACCTAGGGTAAAATTTATCATTGTATATTTGCAATGAATAATCATTTTTTACAAGTATGTAATGGTTTGTTATTAACAAATAATTAAAATATAAAATAAATTAATTATGGTGTCATTGCAATAATTATCAAAGCCATAGCAACACTGCTTCATCCGATTATTCAGTCAGCTGTGTAAAGGTAACTATTATTATAACTTACTTTACTTCCGTTTTAGTTGTAACACTTCATCATCTGGAACACAAATAAAGCTATTCCCGCGCAAGGTTACTGTAGGCCAGGGCCAGGTGAGCTACATCCCATAAGAGCAATGGTGTCACTTTCTGCGACATCCGTGAACCGCAGTAAAGGCAGCCAAAAATTGCCTTCAAATGAAAAAATCGTAAAAACGTGTTTCTAATGTATTTCTTATGGAAAACATGTTTTTTTATTTTTTCACCATAAATACAAAAAAAACATCAAACTTTCATATTTTTTGGCAAATCTAGAGGACGAGAGCTTTCCAACGACATCTTAAAAACTAAAATCGGTCCAGTGGAACTCCAGATTCGATTCTGCCAAGATTTTCAAAACTGAATTATTATAAGAATAGATGTAAAAAAAAAACTTTATGAAAAATTTACCTGACAAATTTGTCAAGACATTGACATATATGTAACATATATGTATTTTATGTTCTGCATAAAATTTGAATTTTAAAACTTACATGAAACAAAGATTTGTAGAATTGTAGATATGTCAAATTAACCAGTCGACTGTCATACCTGTCACTTTTTATGAAACAGGCCTCTGATCATCGTGTTGAACTTGCGTCAGTTTTTAACGTTTTGACCTTATAAGTTGTTTGTTTGGCGTGAATATTTATAGTGAGTGTTGAGTCTTCATGAAAGTGTAAGGTATTGTGTTTTGCCAATGAATACAAAAACGTGAAGAAGGTCACATCCCATGTTAAAAATTGGCCAACATTTTATTCCGCTAGGAGCGCTGTAAACTGAACTTGAGCACTCCAAATAGAGATAGCGCCAGAGGAAACGGTCTTAACATAGTACGAGAGAGAGGGAAATATTAAATTTCTTATTTAGTATTGTGTCGTTAAAACATCATTTTAAACATTAGTTACCTATCTTATTTGGTATCATTGGAAAGCTTTTTTCAAGAAGAATAGTTATTTTAAGTCATTAAATCCTTTTAATGTTAAGACTTTATCGTATGGGCTTTCAACTTTAATGTTATTCTAATGAAGATATTTTATTGAATCATACGTTTACCAAAATAAACTAAATAAAATAAACTATAAACTAAATAAAATAAATAAACGTCGACATGGTATCCTGCTATTTTCAAATTTGTTTACTTGGGTTCCAAAATGAGCACTAACTAAAGTAGGCGGACGCGGGAAAAGTGTTCCTACATTAATTAAGAGAATTGGTCCAGTAATGGAAAACTGTCATAGGTTATGTATTATGTGTGAGTGCAGCGTGAGAACAAGATTCTTTGCTGGTGACCATCTGCAACAAAGTCAGAATGTAATCTGACTAATAGGTCATTGTCTCGTGCGCACTCTCATGGTGGAGTGCGCTACTACGTCAACAGAAACTTTCTTAACCATTTCTTCCATAAGATGTGACCTTCTTTACGTTTTTGTATTCATTGGTTTTGCTGAGCGCTTGTGTTTCGGGTAATGCAAGTGGCATTGCCCGGCGATAACCTATATGTCACGCGGGTCGGTTCCCGTGCGGCACTGCATTTAAGCAGCGGCAAACGCCCTGCGCCACTCCAAGCAGTCTGTCAAGTCCCTTTCTTTATCAATTTAAGTGTCGACTCACCGAAGCAACTGTGCGCGTGATAAATAGAATATAGAGTAAATAATATTATCTCACGCAAAGCGACGTGTCATTACGATTTGAAGTCAAATGTACATGATTGTAGATGTTTAACGAGGGTACTGGTAGGGCGGAGGGGGGAGGGCGGAAAATGTATTCTTTGCCTAGGGCGGCAAAAGTGCTAGCGCCGGCCCTGGCGTCAGTAAATGTTTTGTAGGAATTGGAAAACTGACCATAGAAATAATCTATAACTGAACAAATTATATTATATATACTAACAAATTGCTAGTATCTGTATATAAATCACATTGACATATTAATATGGCCAGATTTCCAATTCCTACGAAATATTTTCTGGCGGATCTAAGAAGGACGAACAAATAGGAATTGGTGTTTACGAGCATCAGAACAACAACAAATTGGGTTTTAGGATGCATGGCCAAGCAAGGGTCAAATGTAAGAGCTGAATTGATGGCCATTCGCAAAGCTACGGGTTATATTATTGAACAAGGAAATTATAGTAAGGAATGTATCAGTTTTACAGACTAAAGTAGCAATTGAAATTTGTTTGATAGAAAAAATCATAATTGGTGAAAATAGTGAACCACTTCTTTGGGAAATTATATCAAACTTGATGTAAGTTAAAAATCTTACTACCCAATGGATCTCCGGCTATATCGGTGTGTCTGGAAATGAAATTTCAGACGAATTGTCTAAATTGGCAGCGAACAAAAGCAAAATAAATATTGACCATCAACATTTAATGAATAGACATAATTCGGACTTTCAAGAGTAAAATCTGAACAAAATGCAAAATTCTGTTTGTAACATCAGGAAAAGGGAGGTGGTACCAATCAATTCAAAATTAGGCAATTGGCAAACCTTGGTTTTACAACACAAAATTAAATAGGAATATCATAATCATCACAAGATTGATTTGGCCACTCTTTTATAACGCATTAGATTGTTTCAAATAATGTTGGTAAATTCTCCGCTATATGTCCAAGATGCAACACTCAATATGAATCAATTAGAACACATAATTTTAGAATGCCCTGCTTATGATCAGCAAAGAACGGATTTTGCACAAAATCAAGGATAAAGGATAAAATTTAAACTTAAGGATTCCACCATCACTACAAGAAATTTTAAGCAGGGCCGCCGAGAGGGGGGGGGGGCAGAGGGGGCAGATTGCCCCGGGCCTCACAAGACAGGGGGCCTCATCTTCATGTTTTTTATCGGCAGCTAAATTTTATTGTTGCATTGGCTATTTAGTAACAGTATATTGTATCTGGTTCAACCACCGATGGCGGGCAGGGATGGGCGAATGGGGGGGCCTCACAGCTGAACCCTGCCCCGGGCCACAAAAATTCTCTCGGCGGCCCTGATTTTAATTACCAAAAACTAATACCTTTGGAAGCACCTGCTACATTATGTTTTTAGTATAAATCGGAAATTGTAAAGTCAAGAGGACTTCTAGGACGACTTTCTTAGTGGACTTTATTTTCTTTCATTTTTTTAGAAGTGTTTAATTGTATTTTGGATGTATCATAGGTGTCATATGACATTTGTCAAACCTTAAAAGAATGGAAAAAAAACATAGTTAAGCTCATATGACCTGATTGAATTGTGTCTTTCAGTTGTAATTATGTTCTGTTGCACATTATCTCACCAATTGCCTGTTGTGCATGTTCACTGTAAATAATTATTATGCATTGTTTTATTTTTTGGCACTCAATGATAATGTAGATTATTTGGAATCTCGCTTGAGTTAAATTGAGAGTTTGCATGTTTCACTTGGTTCAATATCATGTCCTAACTAATTATTTATATAGTGCCATATGAATTCTTGTGTCGAAGTTGAGTTGCATGATCACTTTATATAAAATTGAGATTTCCGTTAGTAAATAAATAAATATATAACGGATAAAAGAGGAGTGAAATCCTCACACATGACTGTTGGTGCCTAAATAATGTATTGATAAAACCCGATTTAAGCTTATATGTCCGATGATTTCTTTGAAGGAAACCTCAGATCGACTTCAAACTTTTGAGGTAGGCTTATATGTTTAATTTTTAGGTTCAAGTTCGTTACTGAAGTTATTCTGTGAACCTATAAGACAAATTTTAGTAGCATCTAAATCTACTTGTGTCTTGTTGCACATTATTGTCTTGTGTACATTATTTTATTTAAAAAATGTATTATGCTTTGTTTTGCCTTATCTTTATTTTTCCGTCCATCCCCATACGCATTAGCACGCATAGACTAAGCATTAACGGTACTCCCAATCAAGGTCGGTAGAGGAAAAGCACAGCTGCTTCCTAAGGTGTGCGGGAATCAAGGTCAGTAAAGGAAGAAGCATAAACTTCTTCCCAGGTCAGCTGAATAGCTTTTTTGTGTTCCGGATATGAAGCGTCTAAACTAAATGGAAGTCAAGTTTCATTATACAGTAATATTTTCCATTACACGGCTGATTGAAAAAGCGAATGAAGCAGTCTTGCCATGGGTACGATATTAATCGTAACGACACCATATATTACTCTGGGTACGATATTTATCGTAACGACACCATATATTACTCTATTTTAAATTTGGATTATTAGTTGATAACAAACCAATAGGTAATGACCAAATTACAAAATTAATCAAGGTAAATATAAAACAAAAAATTCTTCCCTAGTTTGCTTTGAAATTCCTTATTTTAGTAATAGTTGAGACAAAAAATCTCCAACGCAAACGAGAACGATAGTTGTTTCTTGCAGTGTTGGCAACACTTGCAGGTAGCAAAGAGTAAAATGTTGGATTTTTAACACTTTTTTAACCGGCAAAACCTCTGTGGCGACATCCATAACGGATTAATCTAAGTTTTTACATTTGTTAAATCATAAAGATTTACATAGGCCTAAGTTTACTAGCTAAACCCGTGTTTTCTCAAAATAAAATTTTAATTTCTCTACTATCCATTGTTTTATCTTAAAAATCTTAGTATTTTTACTCCGGTAATTAAATCATGCAATTTTTAGCGAATTTCCCTATAGGGAATACGCTATTACGGTAGTAGCCATGGTAAGACCTAAGCCCGGGACCACTTTACTTTTTCATTTTGAGGTCCCCAGAAGCCAAAAACACCGTTCGTTCATTTTCATATATATATATATATATGTGTCCGTGGTACCGATAACTTTTGAAGCGGACCTCCGATTTTGATCAAATTTGGTATGAAGGTGTAAGACCAGGTCTATTTTCATGAGTTCGCAAACCAGCATTGTCGGGTTATGGGAACGGGGTTTTATGGGGTTTCAAAGAGGTCAAAATTGGGTTTTTGGCATTTTTGGACCTCAATTTAAAAAATTCATGAATTTTAACTAAAATCATTCGAAAGAGCTTAAAAAACAAACAATTTAGTATTTTGAATTTTTAACTTAGCTTAAATGGTTACGGAGAAAATCCAAAAATGTGTTTTCCATGTTATTCTTATGGGAAATCAAGAAAACCCTATATCTTACTTATTTGTTGACATAACTTAGTCAAATTTGGTATGTACATTATCTAGATAGGGTTTAATTTATACTTGCTTACAAACCCCATATGGCGGCAAACCTACATACTCACCCCCATGGGGTTTATGGGGAAAATAAAAATTGTCAGAGCTTGATACAATTTTGTGTTTACATTCACCAATTTATTGATTAACTTAGATTTTCTAACAACGCCCCATGGCAGCAAACCTACATTCTCGATCCTATGGTGTTTTTATGGGGAAAGTAAATAATCTAAAATTCCATTGGAAATTCGCTGAGTATGCAGGTCTGAGGCGACGGGGGTATTTGTAAGTTTGCAAAAGTTTGTAAAATTTACAGCTTTTAAAAATATTTAGCTTTTAACATTTTTAATTACCGCCATCTTCAAACTTGAAACAGTAAATGTTAGAAATGTAAAAATTCACTTGCATTTGCGACTTAATACAGGGTGTCTCTGAACTCTCTACCTCCCTTTTCAGGTATTATTCCTGGACCAAAGACAAGCCAAAATCAAAATATCATATTAAAAAATTCCAAAACACCATAGTTACTTGTACAGCCACCATTTTGTATTTTTTTTAAAGAGTAATTTTTAATTTAAGAACGGCTTGACGTAATAAGTTGAAATTCGGTACACAGCTTTTTGAAGTAAAGACCTAGCTAGAAAAAATAATCAACTTTTAGCGAATTTCCCTATAGGGAATAAGCTATTACGGTAGTACCCATGGTAAGACCTAAGCCCGGGACCACTTAACTTTTTCATTTTGAGGTCCCCAGAAGCCAAAAACACAATTCGTTCATTTTCATATATATGTACTATATGAAATTGTGTGTGTGTGTGTGTGTGTGTGTGTGTGTGTGTGTGTGTGTGTGTGTGTGTGTGTGTTACTGATAACTTTTGAAGGGGACCTCCGATTTTGATGAAATTTGGTATGAAGTTGTAAGACCAGGTCTATTTTCATGAGTTCGCGAACCAGCATTGTCGGGTTATGGGAACGGGGTTTTATGTGGTTTCAAAGGGGTCAAAAATGGTTTTTTTCATTTTTTTACTTAAATTTTCAAAATTCATCAATTTAATTTAAAACCATTTAAAAGAGCTTTAAAAAAACAAACAATTTATTAGTATTTTGAATCTTTAAAATAGCTTAACTGGTTATAGAGAAAATTCAAATCGAGTATCCCACGTTATTCTTATGGGTTAATCTTTAAAAAGTTATAAGTCGCTTATTTATCAACACATCTTAATACAAATTTTTATGAACCTTCACTAGGTGTTGAGTAATTAAGATTTGATCAAAAACCCACATGGCAGCAAACCTACATGCTAAATCCCATGGTATTCTCATGAAAAATAAGTGTATAATGGGAGCAAGAGAGATGGAGATAGGTATCTGCACAGTATCTAGAATATCTGTTTCTAACCAGCTGATCAGCTGTCTTCTGCATATTTGTCAAATTTGAAATGTTTGTTTTGTTATTCGTAAACAAATCATTCCTTTTGCATGGAAGCTTTGGATATGCACTTTTAGTACTGTTAAAAAAGTCATTTATTGCAATATAAATATTAATATATAAATTATTAAATAAAAATAATTTACTCAGAAATATAATGCCATTAAATATATTATATTTCCTTGTAAAGATTATTAATTATATAAGATAGCCACAAAGTTCTTTGATGTTGAAACAATAATTCTTTGGAAATTCGCTGAGTACGCAGGTCTGATGCGACGGGGGTATTTATAATTCATGTTTTCAAAATGTTGGCCAGTTAAAATCTTTAATGGTAACGTTTTGGCGACCAGGAATTGCAGATATCATAAATGATTAAACTCACCGTCAATGCAATCCAGAGTTTTTATCCTTGTGGACAATTGTTTCGCCCCTTTAATATAGGGGCATCTTCAGCACGGTCTTGAGGTTAACACATTTGCGAACTAAAAGTTCTTGTCGATATTAACACATAGATACATATAACACGAATGTAACACGAACATAATGACAAAACACTTAAAAACATTGGATCCAAACCGGTGTTGTCAATGTTCCAAAGTGTTTTGTCATTATGTTCGTGTTACATTCGTGTTATATGTATCTATGTGTTAATATCGACAAGAACTTTTAGTTCGCAAATGTGTTAACCTCAAGACCGTGCTGAAGATGCCCCTATATTAAAGGGGCGAAACAATTGTCCACAAGGATAAAAACTCTGGATTGCATTGACGGTGAGTTTAATCATTTATAAAATCTTTAACCTTAAATTACATAAAAACTACCTATATAAGGTAGCAAAGTTTATGTTCTTATGTGTTTTTTTGTAAAATTTAATTTAAAATCCAACGATGTCATGAAAATTGGTTCATAAATAAGCGAGATAGAGCGATATAACTGAGGCTAGTCACGGGCGAACCGCTTCCCCGGGAGCAGTTTTGGCTCATATGCGTGTCTATTTGTATTAAAATCACAAAATTTTAAATATGATATTTTGGATTATATTTGGTCCAGGAATAATACCTGAAAAAGAGAGTAGAGGGTAGAGTTCAGGGAGACCCTGTGTAATTAATAGTTGTGCCAAGTTTCATTTCTATAACTCAAATAATTTCAAAGATATAGAGGTCTAATGGATTGATTACATATATAGACAATCGGAAAACGTCTAGACATAACTTGGACACATGCTGTCGTAATTCTAGATACTGTGGTATGTTCCATACCCACAACCCCCCAGCAATCACCGTTAAATAAGGCCTCGCAAAAATATTTTGCTCCAGGCCCCGCATTTCCTAAGGACGGCTCTGTATACAGAGTGAGTTTCTTAAAGTGATCCAACAGCTAACTTTTTATTCTATATCTGACAGTATACTTCTTAAGGGGGACCACCTTTACTGTTTTATTTTGCTTTCAAGTATGCATTTCACCTTTCAATATTTCCCGCCATTTTTCCAATACGGTGGCCAACTTAAAAATTTTTTATAGAACACCCAACATTTTATGGTGATTTAGAAATTTCATTGTGATTTTAAGACTCTTTTATAAATTGTAATTTTTCTCTAAACCTAACGGTTAGGGAGCTATATTCAATTAAAGTTCAATTTTAGTTCCATAAGAATAACATGGAGCAAACTTTATCTGCCCATATCTCCGAAACCATTGATTAAAATAAAAAAAAACACTCAGGAATAAAAATGTCTTAAATTGATATATTAAGAACAATACATTCATAAAATTTATCATTTACGAATAAATTAACCTCTTTCCAACATGGCGGGCAAAATATAAAATATAAAACCGTAGGATATAAAAATAAAATACATACCCTACTGGTGTGTATAATCATTTATTTTTATCTAATTATCTAATTTTCTAATCTATGAACATCTGTATTTTATATAAATCAGTATCACAATCAAAACTTACTCTTTCTTACACAGTAAACCTAAGTGGCTTCTATTACAAACCAAAAGCTACACTTTTGACACGTTGGTTGACGTTGTCTAGCCAGCTGCCAATTCACAACATTTTCCCGACTCTCTACCTTCTGCTGTTGGATGACGTATTCACTATTCATATTCATCCAGAGCTAACCCACAATTTGGCTATTGTCATTTCTATCGGTGTTTCTGTATTTGTTGGGATTTTGTTAGTGGATAGTCGATAATTTGTCAGTAAAAATCTGAGTGTAGTAGAAAATACGCATTTAAATTATTGTTAAAGAAACCTTTTAGGCATTTCAACTGCAATGTCATCCAAGAATAAGTCCACTTTCACAAAGGAAGAAGAGCTGCTGCTTCAAGATTTCAGCCGGAATGTCTCGACTAAATCATCAGCATTATTTTATGGAAATGCCTTCATCGTTTCAGCTATACCAATTTGTAAGTAGGCCTATAAATTTGCAGTAGACCCTTGACTTTATGGGGCCTGTGTAGTGGGGATATTATTAAGGCAAGGGCCTACCAGATTGGCTGTGTAGCTGAGAGGTTAAAATAGTGCTTGCATTTGAATTGAAAAGTTGCTGGTTTGGGCCTGAGAAAAGTTAGTAGCTTATTAACATGTGGAGTGCAGGAAACGTTAATTAACATAGTGCCATAGTGGTGCGGGCAATGACCTTCATTAATTTACATAGGGTTTCTTGGCGAAACTTCGTTACCCGACTCCACCGTTATTATCGATGTGGAAATTTCGATATTGTGATTAAAATTGTGCGATGAAAACAATCAAATCAACAACGATATTGAGATAAGAAATGTATCATAATAATAATCTAACCTAACAGTGTAACCATAAACCTCCATCACTTTTATTGACAGCGAAGTTTATAACAACCAAATCAATGGTGTTTGGAAACATTTAAGACACATATTCCCTCAATACAATAGCAAAAAAAAAATAACTTTCTGATTTGTATTTGGCAGCATTTGTGTGACGCCATTTTAGAGCTATAATGAAGTCTGCTTCTCACAATTAAGATACATCTACACAAAAAACTTGGTTATTTATTTCGTGTTGTTCTTTGATAATTTTACAGGTTATATTAGTTACAATTTTTACTTTTATTTTTATTTTCAGTTACTTATTTGAATAAACTTATATTTGTTTTATTGTCAAAAGGTATGTTTAATTATATTAGGCCTAGAACAAAACTAAATCAGGTGATAAAATCATAATCGTATAATGTAATTGTATCATCGATATAATAGCAATATTATCGCAATAAGTTATCAAAATCAAAATCTCTTTATTGTCACATAACGTTTACAATAGCCATGCTATTTTAACAGGTGACATTGTCAATATTTAAAACTAAAATTCTTACACTACATTAGAAAAAACTGCATACTGCAATAGAAAATATAAGGGGATAAAAAGGGAAGTGCACAGATAATAACTAGTTCTTTTCAGCCCAAAAAAGTAAAAATTTCCACATTGATAATAACGGTGGAGTCGGATAACGAAGTTTTGCCCATTCCTTCCCGAAACATAATGGTTCAGTGTGGGCTTAAGCCATTGCCGGGAGAGGTTGATTCGCTCACCGCCTGTTGTGCCAGTCCATGCGCTCAATTTGGCGTTTGTTTCCCGGTCCGCAATTTTTAAGAGTTGGGGAGTGCAGCGGCACGTGCAGCGGCCTGCGTAGTACTACGTAGCCTGTAATATATTGGTTTATTGATGGCGACGGCTTTAGCCAACTGCCGGGAGAGGCTATATTGCTCGCCGCTTATTGGTGCAGTCCACGTGCTCAGTTCGTGGATGATCGGTTGCCGGTTCCCCCGGAGCGTGGTGTGCACAAATTAATAGTGTGTCACATAGTTTTCTAAAGTTATTTTTTGTGATATTGTGCAATGGAGAAAGGTAATGAGGACGAATTATTGGAGACGACATGAGAATAGGCAAATTCCTTTATTTATGGATGAAATCACACTATTTGTGTGTGTGTGTGTGTGTGTGTGTGTGTGTGTGTGTGTGTGTGTGTGTGTGTGTGTGTGTGTCACCCATTTGTTTGTTGACTCACGCTCTCAAGCCAAACACCCGCAAACTCACGCATTGTGAGAGTGCTCAATGCAACTAACGCTATCTGTTCATAATAAAGTTTGAACTAAGCTTGACAGTGAGGCTCCTGGTAGAAACGCAACACTAATATACACAGCCTTCTCGATTGGTTATTTTGGAATGCCATATGATGATAAAAGTGCTTCTGCCATTGGTTGCTTTGTAAAGATTTGCTCAAAATATTGTTACCTGAACAAATAGGGCCTAGAGAGGTTCTGCTTGTTTTAAGGAGCTGTCAACTAGATAGTGTGCTACAGCGTGTATTGTTTAGACAGTCTCTTTTCTTGTAAGATTTGTATTGTCTAAGTTTCTATCAAAACTAATGTAAAATACATTAGTTTATTTGCAATTACTTGATAGATTATATATTTATTTACACATTGTTCAAAGTAGTATTAGTAATCATGGCATAAAAACAAAGTTTTAGCAAATTTCCCTACAGGGAATACGCTATATTACGGTAATAGCCATGTTAAGACCTAAGACCGGGACCACTTTACTTTTTCATTTTGAGGCCCCCAGAAGCCAAAAACACCATTCGTTCATTTTCATATATACAGTATATACAGGGTGAATCTCGTAAGGTGTCCTATATGGATTACAGACAAACGCTTTGCCCTACAACCTTCAAACAAAATTATTTCCCACTAAATTGGCCCCAAGGAATAATTTAAAAATATTTTTAACATTGTATAAATACAGGGTGTACTAAAAACGGGGGGTCACAGGTTTGAATCTTAAAAATTTCAAATACAAACATATGTCATATTATACATAATTAGAAAGGTCTATTTAATACGAACATTTTGATGAAAAAGAATTTAGTTATCTTTATTTGTTTCAAAATGGCGTCCATTTTTGTATCCAAAATCAAAATTTACGGAATACCCTGTAATTCTTTTATTATTTGTCATACAGTAAATGACTTCTGTTTCAAAATACTTATTTGAAATAAGCTAAGATTTACAATGATGTGCCACAAGATATTATTTATTTAAAAACTAAAATTTCCAAAATTTTATATTTTAGAAAATGTTTACATAAACAAAACTTAAACATTTTAAATGCTAACCCATGTCATTTTGTATATCATCTTCAAGCTCTCCTTGAACAGAGCAAGTTTGTAATTTACACTAATGTTGTATCTCTTTTGGTTTTGTAGTAATAGTGTAAAAATGTCATTTTCCCATATGATTTGCATGTTAATTTATCAGGACATGATAGTATGGCAGTCCTTCTTCCATTGTTGCCATACCATTACACTAACATGCAAGTTATATGGGGAAAAACTTTTTCTGCTCATATCTCCGAGACCATTCAGTAAAACAAAAAATACTCGAAGGATAAAAATGTCTTAAACTGATGTTTTAATGCCATTTCTTTTCATAATAACATAATTTTTTAAAAAATTTTATTTTATGACCGCCATATTGGAAATAAGTTAATTTATGTGTAAATGATAAATTTTATGAGTGAAATGTTCTTGAAACATAATTTTAAGACATTTTTATTCTTTTATATTTTACTGAATGGTCTCGTAGATATGAGCAGATAAAGTTTGACCCATGTTATTCTTATGGAACTAAAAATGAAATTTAATTGCCTAACCGTTAAGTTTGGAAAAAAATTTTAAGGGATAAAAAAGTCTTATAATTACATAAAAACTTCAAAAACACACACAAAACAGTCGTATAAAATGTAGGATATTCCATGAGAAATTTAGAAGAAAATGGAATTCATATTTTTTACTGTCTTAAAAAAATAGGTGATGTTCCCCACTTAAAGTTTACTCTAAATCTCACAGTTTAGGATATGCCAATGGTGGCACAGTTAAGTTGTTCACCCTGTATATATATATATATATATGCCCGTGGTAGTGATAACTTTTGAAGGGGACCTCCGATTTTGATGAAATTTGGTATGAAGGTACAAGACCAGGTCTATTTTCATGAGTTCGCGAACCAGCATTGTCGGGTTATGGGAACGGGGCTTTACGGGGTTTTAAAGGGGTCAAAAATAGGTTTTTGGCATTTAGTATTTTTTATTTAGCTTAACAGATTTCAGAGAAAAGATAAAAATAGATTTTCCATGTTATTCTTATGGGGAAATTAATAAACCCTGTACCTCGCTTATTTATTTACATAACTTGGTAAAAATTTGTTTGTACATTCACTAGGTAGAGTTTAACTGATATTTGCTTACAAAACCCATATGACAGCAAACCTACACACTCACCCCCATGGTTTTTATGGGGAAAAATCAAAAGTGATGAACCATTACATTTCCTAACAACTAATATTTTCCCAACAACTAACAAAACATCCCATGGCAGCAAATCTACATACTCATTCCCATGGTGTTTATGGAAACAATACAAAATCTCAAATTTCATTTGAAATTCGCTGAGTACGCAGGTCTGCTGCGACGGGGGTATTTTACTGAAGACTGTGTATTTTTTTATATCTTTCTATTTAATATCTCACGCATTTTATTCAAGGCCAGGATAAAAAAAAAAAAAAAAAAAAAACACCTGCATTGGCATCTTGCCAGGTCTGTAAAGGCCAGCACTCCACATGATGCACTGTGCTCGTTATTATTATTAATATTATTTTGGAGTTGCTGATTTTATCACCAAGTTATCTTGATATTTTTTTCAGTAAGGCAACTTTTCCATTTTGCTCTACCTAACTCAACAATGTGAACAACCATAGAGCAGATTTTATGTGGTGTAAGACAGCTGGGAACGACTAAATCACACAGCTACTCCGTCCAGGTCTAGGCTGTTTTGATAACAAAATACAAGTAGTTATTTTTTTTAAAATAGTATTTTGTTATTTTATTGATTCTTGGAATGTTATTTTATAAAATAAAGTGCTTTCTATATTTTTAATATTTAATATTCATCTGCAAATGAGAGGTCTCCCGTTAATCGATAAGTACATTTTATAGGTTAATCATTGAAAATTAGTTACGGTATATCCATGAAAGGTTAATGAGTAATCCCAAATGTTTGTTCTAGGGTTGTTCTGGAGAATTCATATGATTGACCTGTATGCTTCATTTATTTCATTCATTGTTGTTACACTTGGAAGCACTTACCTAGTAGCTCTGGCCTACAAAAACACCAAGTTTGTCTTGAAACACAAGGTAAAGTATATAGGTAATACGTTTAAATGGTAGGTTTTTTTAAGATAATTGCAGGAAATGTTATGGAACTTTTATTAGTTTTTATTAAGCCTGTATGAGTATTACTTTTCGTCATTGAAGAAACAATACTGCATCTCCGACAAATTTTCAGAAATCTAGTTAGTTTGGAGTCTTAGCAACAGCATTCTGATTCTGAAGTTATTCCCTGAAAAGTCAAGTAATATTGTTAGTATAGCGATGTTCTAATACACCGTTCCTAAGCAAATATCATCATCCCAGTTGAAAATGCTTCTTATCTGGATGATGTTTAGAGTAAATATACTGTCTAAGTGACAGAATATCATAATTGATTTTAAGATAATACCGCGCAAATAGTTAGGGAACAGCGCCTATCTCAAATAAAAATGTAAAAATTAAGTGAGTATTCGCCGAAGTACCAATACTGCTAAAATACATTTAAAATTTATATACACTCCAAATAAATTCATAAGATGTTAAAATGTCAAGACAGGCCTAATAAAATCAGCTTTTCTTCTCTACTGTAAAGTTTGAGATTTGTCACATCCCCTGTATTGTTTCTTCGCCAATGATTTGCAGAAGATTCATTTGTAAAATAAAACTATAATTTAGATCTCTTTTATTAACATTTGCTTAAAAAACCTTATAGAGAGTGTTGCAGAATTCAAGAATGTTGGATAGGACCGTGACATATAAAGGCAGTGCCTGATATAAATAAAGACTAGAATTTCATAACAGGGAAGTTTTAATGAGTAGAACAAAGCATAGATTTTATTTCAGAGTTAAACTAATTTGGTTTCTATACTTTATTTTTTGTTATTTTGCGTTAGGTTGAAACTCTGGAGTGTGGCAAAGTTACAATAAAGTTAAAACAAGTGTGGCCAAGTGAAAGAGCTAGTGCAGGAATCAGCTGTACATAGGACTGTTACGATGTGGGCATAGTACCATTACTTAGTGCTATTGTGTTACAGGTTGCTGTAAAAAGAGAGGAAGCTGTGACCCGTGAGGTTTCCAAGAAACTTGCTGAAGATAAGAAGATGAGCAAGAAAGAAAAAGATGAGAGGTAGTATTTTGATGGGTTACATATTATTTAGCATTTGAGTATTTGAAATTTACAGTTTTGCTTACATACTAGTTGCTTACTCAACTAACTAGTTGTCCTTTTAATTAGCTTTCCAACTTTAAACTTTTAATTATATACCCTTTGCCCTTTTTTGCACCGTCAACATGTTAACACCATACCTGGTTGATTTGCCATTGCAAATTTTCACCAAGTACCTATTCTGCTAATGTGAAAGTCAACATTTGAGCCTAGACTCCACGGTTAACAAAACTTGTTAAATGCTCTTAAGATTGATTACTTAACTGTTGAGTTATCTCGATCAGTTTCAGTATATATGTATATTTGTTATTTTTCAGAATATTGTGGAAGAAAAATGAGGTGGCTGATTACGAAGCAACAACTTTTTCCATCTTCTACAACAACGCTCTCTTCCTGGCTCTAGTCATATTCAGCAGCTTTTACGTTTTAAAAAGCTTCACTCCTGCAATGTATCCTTTGATATATTAGTAAGTTAAAAATTGCAAATTGACACATTTCGTCATGTTTTTAGTACGCTTTCATTGAGTGAACGGTGGGAGTAAACGAGTCAGTATCATGTATTAATTATAAACTCCGCCTATTCCAAAAGTTCGCTAAAAAACTGTCTCAATTAGTTCAGATTTGCGGGACTCTACTGAATTTCCATTAAACAATTTATAAATACTAGAGATCGCCTCCTGATCGAAATTCGATCAAAGTTTCAGTTGATCTTGACTCATGAAGTTTAAAAACATTTTATGACTAAAACATCTGTTCTTCCTGCTTTTCTAGTAGTTGTTTTACAACAGCTGTCTAATGATTCAATTAATTCTCCTAACTCATACGATTAACATTGGAACTTTGAAAGCCTGTGGGGCGTAGCCCTGGAGTCCGATGTGAATTAAAATGTGATTCTGCTCATCTACAGGAATATACCTTTCTCACGGTATGCGCGGATTACTCCTACGATGCACACAAGCTGAGGAAAAAGGAGGAAACGAAACATGCTTGCCTATTAATATATAGATTTTACTTTATAAGATTTTCTAGTCATTAGTGTCGCCAAATTTTTATACATCACCATTGGGCTATAATTATTGATATTCACTCATTGTCGTCATCTGGATATTTATTTAAAATCAAACCAAAACATGTTTTAATTCCAACAAAGCAGATTTTTTTAATCCCCATGCTTTTCTACCTTAGTTTTCATTTCCTAGTAACTTTTTGGAAATACCGCTTTTTTCCCAGAGTTCCTGGCTTTTTATGTGAGACTCTTCTCACTATCCTGCGGTTTGAGAAATGCCACAAGTTTTTGCTTACAGAATTATGTCAATATAATGTTTAGAAAGATTAATTAATACTAGTATACGTGTTGCTCGAAATCGAGCAATTAATTTTTATACAATACAAATGTTACTTTTAGTTCATTATTAAATAAGTATACTTTATGTATTATTTATCTGAACATGACCTCTCCCCCACAAGAGTAAGATTGAAATTTTTGTGTAAAGTTTTTTTTTTTATTAACATGAATCCTCTCTTAAGGTTCTCATCTTTAGTTTTCCTTGACCAGCAAAGTAATTACATTTTGTCTGTTGGATTGGCTGGAGGTCTCCTAGCGCTGCTGTCCACAGGCACCAAATAAACATTGGTGGAATATCATCCGACACCTACAACATCCTCATCTTTCTTTGTCATCTCATTTTTTATACAAGTTTAATGTTATTTATTGTAAAAGAAATAAAGAGTAAAGTATTTTGATGTTGAATTATCTTTATTTTCCTGCCAAAGCATAGATTTACTAAGGGGTTTTCCTGTAAAATATTATAATTAACCCCTTAGAATAACCAGGATACTAATAAAGAAACTTCTCTTTAATGCCTATTGGAAACAGCCTGATTCAAGGAGAGACTTGAACATGGCTATTAGGTCGATTGTTTTTGTGTTCACAGACAAAATTTCCATTTTTGTAGGTCCACCGCTTATGTGGCCACTTCTTTTTTCCACCTTTTTTACGTCCACTTGTAGTCAGGGAAATATACGAGGAAATAGGGCCGAACCTTGGACAAATTGTACTTCCAAAAATTTTGTCGTTGATGAGTCAAGTGACAAGTAGTAAACGTTGAAAAAAAAGTTTCAACGGATCATGGGAAATTGGTAAAAAAAAAACACCATTTAAAAATCTTATATACCTACCATGTAAATGGGCTGGGTGGCTTATGAAGCACCTTACCCCTCTTAGGTTATGTGTGCAATTAGTTAGAGAAATTAAAACTTTAAATATCTTATTTGGGTCGCCAATTCTAAATTTTGAGACATCTCATAACATTTTAGTTCTCATGGGGGATGGACCACCAGGAGTCAGAAAAAATCCTCAATGTAAGCACAGGTTGATATGTACATCAAATTAAAGAGCTTGTTTAGTTTAATACAATGCTGTAAACCCGACTTAAAAAGGACAATCGAGCCCGAAATGGCAGACGATCAAATTTTGCAGTTAAATCATATACTTAACAAAAATATTAAAATGTAATCTATCTTCTTATTTCTATAAGGGTTTCGTCTGTTACATCCCTTTTTCTCTCGACCTACTGAACCGATTTTTAAGATTGAGGTGTAATTTTAAAGCTTAGGATATAACGCGAATTTAAGTGGACGAATCGCAATTAAAAAGGTCATATCGTTTCAGCCTTCGCCCCCCTCGCCTTTATTTCTAGAGAGCGCTTTAAAATGTTGACCAACTTTCATTGTACGATATTTTTAAATGTAAATTGTAACTTAACAGTTGATTACTTTCAGACGAAATTTTAAGTCAGATTGTAAACAAGAGATTAATAGTTTTGAAGTATTTTTGAAGTAAATGGATCAATAGTTTTGAACTATAATGTGAGTTATTAAACTAAAAATATAAATGTTACAAAAAGCGCAATTTGCGCATGGGCCCCCTAGTAACAAATTATATGCAACATATATGTAAGATGGTAAACAAGATTTACAGGAATTAATAGACGAAATGTGTGTGAAACAAAAGTAATTTTTTTAATAAACGATCACAACTTGTGTAAAAGAAAACTCCAGAAAAACTTAGAACCTAGAATATTGTAAACAAACAAAACATTAGATTGTCATGATCAGCTGGTTGGTATAACAGGTAATCTGGATCAGTTTATTCTTTAACATTCCCCCATAAACTGATCTGAATATAAAGACAACTTTTATACAAAAACCATACTAACCAAACAATCCTGAGAGAGTTTTAAGCTTGTTTTTTAAGTCCAATTTTAGAGCACATAACTTGAAACTTTACTGAATTTAGTGCTCTTGTAAAAACATGTCTCCTAGTTGATCTTCAGAGCGCACAAACTCCACGTTGATGTCACCCCTGGGGCCCAATTTTTAAATCTAGTGAGTCGTGAGTTACATCTCACTAGTTTGCTCCTTACCGACTGGCTCGAGATGGTAAAATTGAAGTTTATGTTAGCATCCGGTTTCAACCGTCAAAACAATAACAACTTTAAATATTGCCAGTTCTATTAATTTAAAGATTCTAAATGACTTGCATTATTATATTTAGAACATAATTACAATCTTATTTTATTTTAAATGTTTAATTACACAATTGTAAGTATCAATATACATTTTAGGCTATTTAACTAAAGTGAACATAACCTCTACGATTTGAAAAGTATGAAAGTTGTTATTGACAAATTGAATTATTTCCTGTCGAGATCGAGATGACGAAGAAGAAATTGCAACCTCACGTGAGATTATCTCACCAAAACCACTCACCACCGATTTGTTAGGTGAGTGAAAACGGGTGAGTTGGTGAGATTTTTTGCACAAAATACATTTTTATACATATATGCGACAATGGTGAATAAAACAATCCCTTGAAATACTGCCGAAAAATATTAATTACTGGATGCGCAAGTAGTGATGGCAAAATAAAATCGATTTTTCGGAAAAATCGATTTTTACCATTCGATACATCGATTTTTTGACATCGATTTTTTCAAGACGATATTTTTTGGAGATCGATTTTTCTTACTAAAAATATCGATTTTAAAATCGGTCGGGTAAAAGACAAAGAATTGCGGTTTTTACTCCTCTAAAACAGTATATTTTAAGATCCTAACCTTAGTTTGTCTTTAAATTTACAAAATTTGTTGCATTGGAGCCAAATATCAAAGTCAAATAACTTAGTATTGGCTGTATATCGTATTGGTGCAAGGCCATTTCTAGTAGAGAGTTTACTAGAGAATAAGTTAGAGATGGCCGTGATTGTTACTATGCCTATCGTTACACTCATTTCGCATCGGCCAAAATATCATGTAAAGTATATGTATACTCTATCATACCTTTTTATATAGAACAGTTAAAAATTGGGTTCATCCTTTAATTTTTTTTAAAATTTGCTATTATTAAAATTTAATTGAAAAATAGAGACTTGGTTACCAAAGGTTAGACTGTTACGGTTCTGTTATAAAGATTGGCAACCAACGATAGTAAAATAATTTTTACTGTAAAATAAAATATTTTCATAGTCATTGATAAAGACGTTAAAACATGTATAAATTCCCGACTCCATTATAACCTTATATGAGTTTGTGTTTATCTATCTAGCTTTCCAATACATGTTGATTCTATAGCTCAAATCAAAAACTGTGTTTATTCCACTCTTGCGATATTATACGCAATAGCTCTTACAGCATTTGAAGTCATTTAAATCATTAGTCTACGTCTACGATCTAATATACCTTCTCAATAAACAAATAATGGTTTATTTTCATAACTCTATTTTATTTCAAACCAAATAATGTAATGCATTCCTTACATGCGTAGAGGATATATAAGTTAATCATTGATTTTACCTACAAAATAAATGATATAATCAAAGGTGTGACTATTGACTACAAATACTGACATATTAATAGTATTAATTAAATGTTTGTTGGTTATATTTTTACTTCCTGGTATAAATTATAGTCAATTTAAAAGCGTTGATAAAAAAATCGATTTTCTTAAAACATCGATTTTTTGTCCACGATTTTTTATCGAAATCGATTTTACTCTTTCGATACATCGATATATCGAAAAATCGATTTTTCAAGAAATTTTGCCATCACTATGCGCAAGTTTTAAAAGACCTTAAAAATTACCTTCATTCTTATTTAATTATAAGGGTTGATGTAAATTTTTGGCAAATAAGCCAACTCACCAACTCACTACTCACTCGATTGAAAAATTGGGCCCCTGTGGTAAAGTTCTCGTACAAAATAGTAGCATACTTTAATATGCTTTGACTATTTATGAAATTTGGGGCTTTCACCAATTTTATTGCACTGGCGTTGTCAACGAACAAAATAGGTGCCTCCGGAGTTGACGTAATCTCAGATAATAGTCTCTTGAGCCACACCAGCTCTTTTGCACTTTCACTGGCGGAAACAAACTCAGCCTCTGTTGTAGATAGGGCAACTGGTTTCTGCAGTTGTGAAGTCCAGGAGACAGCTGTATTGTTACTAAGAGTCACAAAACCATTGGTAGATCGTCGAGTGTTTACATCTCCTGGGAAGTCAGCGTCAGCATAAGCTCTTAGTCCCTCTCATACGTTCTATACGTCAAGTGGACAGTCAGGTCTCCTGGAGTTGTTCTATAATAGCTTGCTGTCAATATATCTGCTTGCAGCTGCTTGACAAACACATGATGTGATAAACCATTCCTCAGCACATTCTTAGAGTCTTCATCAAAAGTGACAATTGTGACGTTTGCTCCAGTAGACCTCTGAAATTTGACAATATTTGAGACAAAATGCTTGATTGGTACTTTGTCCCGAATCCATCCCATCGGTCCCCTAGATCAGATAAGTTGTCGAAAGTTCTTTTCCTTAAAGTCTTTAACTAATTGTGAAAATGCCGCATTATAGTCCTTGAAGTCTGTACGTTCAGGTTTGCCATAATAGAAAGACTTAGTAGGCAAACTATAGATGGAAGTTCCAATAAGATTTTTCTGTAAGGACAGATTTTCATAAATACAGTCTGTTCTCTGTGGCTTTCCATATTTTTTCCTGAATATTGCTGCCACACCAGCGCTTACCTGTCTTTCATCCTCATAATCCATAGAAATGCTATGAGCAAAAGCAACACTCCTATCTTGTTTAAAATAATCTATAACTACTTTCATGTCTTCCTCTTTTACTGTAATTTTGTTTCGCTCATAATGTGTCCTTAGTAGATCAGATGTTGCTACTAGCTTATTCGCCGTTTTGTCAGCCTCTGGAGATTGTACCGCACAATGCTCTGTTGTCTGAATACATTTACCTGTTTAAGGAGGAGGCGACTGAGTGAGCAGTTTTTTATTAACGTCTCCATGTACTATTCTTAAAATTTGTTTAGCCATTTCTCGCTTTCCATGCCTATTAATGGGCTGTCCTTGCCTAGAGTGATGAGCACCCTTGAAACCAAAAAGATCCAGAACCTTGACGTGACTATTTTGATTAGCTAAATCCTCAATACGGTTATTTACCACTTGGGTTTCATTATGAATGGGGTCTTCAAAATTTAAACCATGTCTATAAGGCAGAGTAGCAATAATTAGATTTAGTTTGTCAATTAAGCTGACCATTGATTCAATAGAGCTCAATAGCTCATTTTCTCCCTTAGCTCCTGGATCGTTAGAGCCCCCGATTATTACCACAAAGTCATCCTTGCTATAAGATTCAAGACTAACATGAGAACAGATCTGGCTAAACTTTGCACTAGGTTTCACCATTCCAGACACACCCATGTTAGTTGGGCAACTGTTTTTCAATATACCAGACAGTCCTCTCCCATGACTGCAGCTACAATAATTCTGCGGTCAAATTTTCTGTTACTGTGGGGTTGTTTTTTTTATTTTACTTTTAGTAGCATTTGGGATTTTACACACATTAAAAGGTTTAGCTAACTTTTTACAGTGACTTTGTTTAATAGCATCGTTTATTGGATGTACCATAAGCTTCAAGAGAACATCCTTGGTTGTACAAAAACTGTTGAAAAAAAACATAGTACTGTATATGCCAAAAACGTTTAATACCATGGAACCCTCGGCAGGAAATAGTTGATATTGAAATATGCTCTTCAACATTCAAAATAATGCATTTAGCAACTCAGTGACATAGATACCACAATCATAATGATTGTCTTGAGTAGGCCCTTCAATAAAAGCAATGTCAGGATTCATGGGCACTGATAAGAATTCTAAAGCTCTGCGAGCAACAATCACCGCATGAGGTAAGTTAGGCTTACTTTTCAATGAATCATGGTAGTAAAATTTGTTCTCTTTCTTACTGTAGGCTAGCAGACTCCAGTGTGTCCCACTTTCCTTACAAAGTTCAGTGCTATCATTAATTGGAAAGAGAATAAAATTACTACCTATCTTGTAGATTATGAGGATCAAGATAGTCTTTGTAATCATCCATTGTTTTGATTATGTGTGTCATACTAGGAGTTACCAAATGTATTTTGCTTTGTGGACTCATCACTTAAGCAGTCAGTACACTAAAATAACTTGCTATAAACTCATCTGCTAAGAAAGTAGAAGTCATGATCCCTGACAGATTTTCTGCTAGAGTGAGTTTGTTTTTAAGCTCTATATTTTTATTTCTTCATTCTTTCATAGTTTCTTAGAGTTGTTCATTTGTACTAACTCCATTCTCAGTATTTTTACTCTCCTTACCATCTTTATTTACATTACTTTGTTCGAGACCTTTATTACTAATGGTTACCTCGAAGTTTGTCTGATCAATATCACTGTCTGTAAGTGATGAGAAACAAGATGCAATACTGTGATTATTTTCATCATAACCACTAAAAGTACAATTTGGGGGTTTAAATAGGTCATTTTGAGTAGAAGAATTATATTCACTTAATCTCTTTTCACTGTTAGTTCCTGACAGTATTAATTTTTTGGTTGAGAAATCAAAACTTTCAATATTGAGTGACAAATTATTTTCATGAATATAATTAGTCAATTCTTTCTTAGATCTAAATCTTTTTCCTTTATGGGATTTAATATATACATCAGTTCTCCCTTTGCTGTTTTCCTTGTAACCTCTTCTCTTTGCCAACCTTTTGGTACTGTAATTTATATTTGCAGACTTCTGTCATTTTTATTAAATTAAAATTATGTAATCATTCTTATTTAAATTAACTTGAGATATTTTTTATTATTAATTTTTTCTATTCTATGTGAAGAACAGTTTTAAAATATTTAAATTTTACGTAAATTTAATAATTTAATTAGTCAATAAATTTGATAATAATAGTAGCTAATTATCCTTTAGTCAGAGCATCAGATAAAACACTTCTGGGAAATAAAAACAAATAAATAGTCTATGGAGGTAGGTTGAGAATTTAACACCAGATAAGTTTTTGTAGCCAGGCAGAAGTGATTGACAAGGCACCAAAGGTCAGTGCCCCTTATCAGTCAATGTGACTCAGACTTCCAGAGCCGTTTTCTGTCCAACAAATTGACAGTCTTGGACAGGTAACTGTGACGTCACTTATCACTTGCCCTTTTGTGACTTACGTAGTGCTTAATTTCACAGATAAAATGCAATAAAAATTATTAATTATAATTTAAAGTTATGTAGTATTACTTTCTTGTCTTTAATGTTTCATTGCTATACCATCCTTTAACTTTGTCCTTATTTATATTTAAAAACTAAACACCAACTGCATGTGATTTGCACAACTTCTTAACCTGGACCACAGTAAGTAAATTTAATCTTCAAAGTTTTAATATTTATTTTTGAAATAATTTAAAATTACTTGACTAAAATTGTAGATTGTGTTTAAAACTTCAATTTTAAAGTAACACCACTGTCAAAAAACAAAGAATAACTAACTATTAATAATTGAAATTTAAACAAGCACTGAAAAATCAACTGCTTACTAACTGAAACACTCATTTGGACTCATTTGAAACAACATCAATATTGCCAGACCCATAGGCCAGAATAAAGTCCTTGCCAGTTGTCTGCACTTGTTGCAGAATCAGAAACTTCTTGGTTCGGTTCTTGATTTCGATTGATTTTGGAAAAGTAACAAAATGTTGCTTGTTCGCCGATATATGATGTGTTGTACCGGAGTTATTTTACTTAGCTCCTATATTGCTAAATTTAATACATAAAAAACAACTAACTTAAAAAACAACCATGTGCTGTCCTTGCCTAGAGTGATGAGCACCCTTGAAACCAAAAAGATCCAGAACCTTGACGTGACTATTTTGATTAGCCTAATAATATTACTATAATAATACTAGGTTGTAACTCGCTGTTTCAATCGGCTGGGTGTTAAGTGAAGTTTTACTGATTGATTACGGAGTGGTCCAAGGATCGACCCTTGGCCCTGCCCTCTTTCTAATTTACATAAATAATATTTCAAAACTTCACACCTACGGAAAATTAACTTTGTTTGCAGATGATACACTCATTTTTGTAACTGGAAATACCTGGGCGGAGGTAAGAAACAAGGCAGAACACGATTTGTCGTTGCTTAAAAAATGGCTTGACCAAAATATATTATCACTCAATGTTTCAAAGACAAAGTTTATGCCGATTTCGTTACGGAACACCACAGATTGTCAGCTTGACAATTTGACAATTCATGTCTGTGGCAATCGTTTCGGCAACTCATCTTGCTCTTGCGAAAAAATAGAAAAAGTTTTTTCATACAAATATTTAGGAGTTGTTTTTGATTCAAATGTGAAATCGTCTGAACATATTGAGTTCCTAAAGAATAAACTACGGAAATACATTTATGCTTTTAGACAAATAAGTGATGTTTTAGATGAAAAAGAAATTAAAACTGCTTATTACGCCTATGTTCAGTCCTTGCTATCATTTGGCATCATTGCGTTTGGTGGTGCGTTTAAAACCGTTCTCGAGCCGCTTTTTCTCATTCAAAAGTCTATTCTTAAGGTTGCTTTAAAAAAGTGTAAAAGGTATCCCACCAATGATCTTTTTTCAGAAACTGGTGTTTTATCAGTTAGACAATTGATTCTTAAATTCGTCTTGGACCATATGTACAAACATTTTGACGGTCTTTTTGTAAAAACTACGCATTCGTATGGAACTCGTTTCTCAAGAAATGTAAGGAATAATAATGCCTCAATCAACCAAAACTTTCTCTCGAACTAATTCGTTTTATATTTCTCAAATAGTCTACTGTAATATGTGTCAGAGGTACAGGAACGCTGAGATCTTTAATCAGTCACGTCATTCTTTAAAAAAAAACGAGTCGAAGAATGGCTTGTTTCCCTAAGTTCCGAGCAAACCGAGGTTGTGTTATCGCCCTGGGCCTGGCCTGACCATTGCCCCCACACACTTAAACTTGAAACACTGTCCCATCCCTCCCCCCTCACCAACAATGGAAACAAGGTTCGTGTGTGCAGTCAAACCAATAGCGTAAAACGAGCAAGATGCTGCAAGATTGCTGTTTTGTCCAGAGTTTGCTTTGTTTTTATCCTCAGCAATTGATGTTGTTTGTTATTCTCTGCAGCAGCACGCTTCCTACAGTCTTTGAAGAGGTGACCAAATTTCTTGCAGTAGAGACATGAATGTTTTTATTTCAACTTGTTTAACATGGTTGAATCTTGTGAAGTCTTATTTGTTTCTTCTGTTGAGCTTTTGACTTTGCAAAGAAAGCGCTAGACTTCTGCAGATTACCTAGTGACACAAGTGTATTTCCAATTGATCAAAGATTTTCTATCAGCTGCTTTGTTGTCTGTTCTGCTTCAGGTACGCGATACCAAGTCGAACGATAAAATTGGTATTCAGGACCGAGTGTTTTGAAAATCCTGTGATGAAGCAAAGAAATCGGGAGTGTAGCATGTAGATTGGCCTTCCGAAGTTCTACGAGAATATCATAAAATGTTTTGTAATAGCTGAGGTCTCATCAGCTTTTGTTGTTTCAAAGAAACTATCAAAGAGCGTGTAAAGACTTTGCAAAGAGGATTGTTCGAACACTGAAATCAATGTATCCCATATTTCTTTTGCATCAGTCTTCTTGTGAACGTAAATGGCAGCTTCCTCTTCAAGTGCAGTACCAATAATAGTAGCTGCACGAGCGTTGTCTCGTTGCCATCGACGATATTCCTCGGACGGTTCGGCGTTTGCCTCTGGTACCACTGGACACAATCGTGTACCATCGTTTTCAAACACTGCTCTTTCAAACCCAGTTTAATTTGCCACTTCCACGTTTCCCATTGTGATTCGTTTCCGAGTTTTCTAATGTTTACACGGGTAATGTTTACGTTAATCTTGTCCAGCGTCGGTCATTTTAACGAATGCTCTTTGTCTAAGATACCGAGTTTCACACACAAAAACTTTAACTGTACATTTTTATTGCCTGTCTGGGCCCATAACCTGGTAAACGAGATTTACAGTAATTAATAGATGAAATGTACGTGAAACAAAAGTAATTTTTATTAAATAAACGATCACCACTTTTGTAAAAAAAAATACCGTACTCTAGAAAAACCTAGAACCCAGAATATTGTAAACAAACAAAACATTAGATTGTCATGATCAGCTGGTTGGTATAATAGGTTTATCAGGATCAGTTTATACCAAGAAATCTAGAATGTATAAGGTAGGTGCCAACAACAAAAACAATAACAAAAAACTACGTCAACGGAGCAGCGGCTGATTGCATCTGTCAAATCACGGGCCCTGTCAGTCAAACAGGTTATGTTTTCATTACGACGTAAACATGAAAATCTTTTTTCCTACGATGTTAATATAATAAAATATTTAAAACAAAATGCCTAATGACTTTGTTGGAGTAAAACCACACATCATAAATAATGGGAAACTATAAAATCCAGTGGAAAAATCGTGTACTTTGATATCTTTTTGTTGTAAAGATTTTCTCAAGGGAAATTTTAGAAAAACCTAAACTTTAACTATAAGAACACAAAACAAGTTGTGGGGCATATATTTTAATTATTCCAAACGTTTGTCTACTGCATGATAGCTATAAAAATCAGTGAATTTTCTATGACTTTAGGGGATGAAAAGTGAAAAGAAGTTTGTGACTTTAGTGTGGTATATTCAGAAACTGTAAGGGAAAATTGCAAACATCGCACAAATTTTTCTCACAATCACGTTATGTCAATTTTTGCAAATTTTACAAAACTATCTCGCCTTTAAGAATAGATCAGTAACTTTTCTGAGACTTCCGTGACCACTGACTAAATTCCGTGACTTTCAGTGGCTCTTGGTGACTTTAGTGACCAGTAGAAACCCTTTCAAACGTTTGTGGTCTTAAGTTGAAGACAGTGAAAGAATCATTGATATTAGGCTACTTTAGAAACCAAATTTAGTAAATTTTCTTAAAAGTTGTAAGGGTTTTTGTTGCAAATATAAATATCTTACTAGGCCTCGAGATTTAAAAATGTTTTGAGGTTCACCTCTTACCAATTTTCTTCTTTGAAGTTACCGAGTGATCCGAAAACTTGAAATGGTTCTGCTGTAGAATTAGTCCAATTATGCAGCATGCCAAGGAGCAGTTGTAGGCCTATTCTTCATGGAACATGTACGGATGGGTATACAATATCAAAGAGTACCGACTAACTTGGTTTAATTGCTGTATTCTCCTGTGTTGATAGGCTTGTTAAATTTGTTATAGGACAACTCTAAGAGAAATTACAGCAATTGAAAAACACAAAAACCACTAATTATTGTGTTGACTTTTAAAATGTATTGCAATTATAAAGTAAGTTACATACGACATTAGGATATAAAAATCCAACACAATACAACAATATTTTATATGATATGTTTAAATTTACAATGGTTAGGCCTATAATCCTACAATTTTTAAACAAGGCTTTTACATTAAGTACTATATTGTGACTCAATTATATAAAATTAAACAAAATAAGTTTGGACTAGGCCTAGATGTAAGTTAGGTTTAAAGCCAACCATAATAGGGCCTATCTATTGAAAAGGTCAATCAATTTATTTGATATACCTGTATACATTAGTTACGATTAGGCCTATAGGTATTTGTATGACACTAAGTGATATTGGGGTTAGCTAAAAAGGATAAAAAGTGTTTAAAGCTGATACTGGGTCTGCTTTTAACCAGTTTCTTACCATACTACCCTATTATATAGTCTATGGCTTACCAAAGTAGCTAGAAAGTATGCCTATAGACTTAGGTGTACAGTCCATAGAACTGCATTGAACTAATTTTATAAAAAAAGTTTGATCCCATGCTAAATTAAGAAAGTCTAAGTTTATATTAACCCTTTATTTCAATTATTGCAATTTTCAATCTTTTAACTGAATGAGGAATGTGCATTGCGAATCTAATGCTTTTAACTTAAAGCGGTGCAAACCCATAAAATGGACATCCCGGGAATCGAGCTTGTGACCTCTTGAGCCGAGTTCCTTGTCCCTAACCGTCAGGCTAGGGAAATGTTTAAATAAAAGGCTAGTCTTATAAGCTAATTTTAAGAAAAGACATGAATTATAATATGACTTCCAAAAACAACAAAATATAGGCCTACAGGGAAGGCTAAGCACCCTTCTAAGGTGCTTCTAAGATCTTATGTAAATGATCACCTAAGAGTATATCTTACTTGTCTATAAAGTAGACTTAAAAAATCTAATGCCAACCACTCTTATTAGTAAAATCTATTTTGAATATTAACATAAACAAAAACCTTGGTGAGTTTTATTTTTAAATGCAATTTTTTTCAAACTAGCATTCATTTTGGTTGGTCTATGCTAGCTAGCTATGCCTAACTCTGCCGGTCTAAACCTCAGAACTGAAAAAATGCTAGAGGTACCTTTACCTTTATAAATTAAAGTTAGGAGAAAAGGGTGTAAATTAATAAAGAACGGAACTAAATATCTTCCCATGAATGTAGCAAGATACCAATAGCCTAGATTGTGGCTCTAATCCAAGGAATAATGTTTTGCCCCTAAAGATTTAAATATCTTATATTTTATTGTTTTCAATGATTTGAAAACTATACCACATTTAAGGTGTTAAATTGCTAAAAGAAGCAGTTTAATTGAAATTATAACTACTACTATAAACCAATTTAATGTTCATTAAAAACTCAGTTGAGGTTAGTTGAGCTGATTGTACTTTTGCGTGAATGTAAACATTATGACGTCAACGGAGCAGGCAGTACGGCAGGACCTCTTCAATCAGCTGTTGGTGTCACCTACCGTTTGCCTATATATATTCTAGATACTGTGGTTTATACTTTAACAATACGTGTCCGGGTGATACTAATAACTTTTGAAAGGTATTTCTGATTTTAATGAAATACTCTAAAGGGGTCCACACACTATCGAACATGTCTGTCGAGCTGTCGGTTCCGACGTCGGGACCGATGTCGGGCCCGACGTCGGCCCCGACATCTCGGCAGTCATGTCAGGTTGGATGCTTTGCGGTCGAGCATGTCAGTTGCAAAATGTATTTTGAGATAAATGCTGCTATTCTTTGTGGCATTTTAATTTTAACTAGCAAAAAAAATATCAACCCTTCTGGTCAAAACGTTGGTTTTTAGAAAGAGACAATTTCAGGCACATAGGTCTTGTCATCGAATTTTCAATTATTGAACCTAACGATTGCAAAAACTTTAATATGATGAGTGATGAAAACTTTGAGGATATCTTGGGACGTATTTTTGAACGTATTGGAAAAAATCATACTATATTGAGACGTTAAATCTCAATGATAAATGTTTCAATGATACCGTCTGGGGCGCGGAGTATAAAAGCTCATATGTAAAGCAATGTAGTTAGATACTTTTGAAATCTTGAATTTACAATTTGTAACCGTAAAAATGTAAGTATACAAATACTTTTTCTTCTGTATTAGTGGCCCGGGTGAAGGGGGGGCGGGGTGAGAGGGGAATTAAAAACCCTATAGGCCTAATTCCCGTTTTGAGTCTGTAAAATTATGGCAAACCTATAGGCTTATTTAATAGATGCTTTGTTTCCACAAAATTAAATATAAAATCGTCAGTGAGTTTTCTTACACTCTTTAATTGATATATAAGTTATATAATAAAGACTTATTGGTTATGTTTCAAGATTTCATGAGGTTCTTTCCAAGGTACTGTTTCGTTTGATCTTAAATTTTATTTGGAAAACTGATGGTGCAAATAATCTTTTAGGTTTTAAATCCCACATTATTTTTATAAACTAATAATGCAAACCAATAATAATAGCATTTCAACAAAGAAATTTACATTAATATATTTCCGATCAATATCTTTTTGACAGCATTTGTATGGAAATGGTGGTCTAGTCAGACGAGCCATTTGACGGTCCCGACACACCACCCGACCGAGCATCCGACATATCCGCCGAGCTGTCGGGTCCGATGTCGGGCCCGACATCGGTCCCGACATCGGTCCCAACGTCGGAACCGACAGCTCGACGGACATGTTCGATAGTGTGTGGACCCCTTAAGATGTGTAGGACCAAATCTATTTTCATGAATTTGCTATCCAGTAATTGTGTTATTCTAATGGGGTTTATGACTTTCCAAAAAAGTCAAAAAAATTGTTGGCATATTCTTACCTCAATTTAAAAAAGTTAATAGTTTAAACTGAAGCCATTTAAAAGAGATTGAAAAACAAAGAATTTGGTAATTTTAACTTGCAACTCGGCTTGTGGAGAAAGTACAATAATATGTTTCCCATGCTATTGTAATGGGAAATAAACACAACCCTGTATCTCGTTTGTCATAACTGAATACAATTTTCTAGGTATATTCACTAGGAAGGATTTGACTTTTATTTGGCTACACCTCCATGGCAAACCTACATACTTATTCCCATGGTGTTTACGGAAAATTCGTCAAAATGGCGAACTTCCCATGGGGGTAAACTTTTGATATGTTATTGAATTTACACCTACTGTCTCAATAAAACATTAAAATTTGGGAGTAAAATTTCTCCGAGGTCAAAGTCTATATTTCCCCTACAATTGTGATTATGTCCAATCATTGTAACGTCCACAATGTTTGATCATAAAGTTTAGTATATGAAGTAGCCCATAATTATACTTTATAATTTTTGTTAATGATCAAATAGCATTATATGAATAGAGAATATAAGGTTTCTCTTCAGAAATTTCTTCTGCATGCAGCTTCAGCCGGTAGGAAATGGCTCTTAGTTATCTATCTATTTTCGCTCTTTCTCTGTAGTGTAGTCATTGTAATTCCTTATCATAGGTTGAACACGTCGTAACTTAAGCATATATAATTTTTAAATGGAAAGACAAACACCAAAATGTCCTCCAATAAGCTGATTTATTAGTAGGTTATGCTGATCCTTTTAAAATCGGGATCATCATTAGTTATAAGCTAGTGTAAATAGGGAAGGAAAATATTTAAGTATTTCGAGTTGTTTAACTCTGGTACAGTTTACAAATCACTTCAACCGTTTTTGAACATGATTATTCTTTTTAGCGAATTTCCCATAGGGAGGAAGCTATTATTGTAAGTCTCGTGGTATGAACCAAGTCCGGGACCATGTTACTTTTTTTATTTGAGTTGCCCAGCGACAAAAACAACAGTCATTAATATTTATTTATGCTTCTAGGGACTAAAGTATAACTTTTTCTCCCTGAGGGAGAAAACGTACTTTAGTCCCTAAATGCACACAAAACTTTTCCTCCACCTACACGAATAAAAAACAACTATAGGCCTAAAACAATAACAATTTTACATTCATATGATACTTTTGCTCCAACAAGCTCAATTAGTCACATTAACTTAAAGAAAACACACACACACACACACACACAAGGTAGGATGAATATATGTGTGTCCGTGGTACTGATAACTTTTGAAAGGAGCGTTCGATTTTGATGAAATTTGGTATGGAGGTGTAAGACTAGGTCTATTTTCATGGATTCACGAACCAGCATAATCGGGGTTATGGGAAAGGGGTTTTATGGGGTTTCAAAAGGGTCAAAAATGGGTTTTTGGAATTTTTCAACAATAGTTTTTTTTAATTCATCAATTTTAACTGAAATTATTTAAAAGAGTTTGAAAAATAAACAATTTGGTATTTTGAATTTTTATCTTAGCATAACTGGTTACGGATAAAATCCAAAAATGTATCTACCAGTACCATATTATTCTTATGGGTATTCAACTAAACCCTGTAATCTGGCTTATTTATCGACATAATTAATAAAATTTGGTATGTATATTATCTAGACAGGGTTTAAATTATACTTGCTTACAAAACCCATATGGCAGTAAACCTAGTTACTTGCCACATGGGGTTTATGGGAAAAATAAAAAATTGCCAGATCTTGATACAATTTTGTGTTGACCTTTACCAATTATTGATTAACTTAGATTTTCTAACAACACCCCATGACAGCAAACCTACATACTCGATCCTATCGTGTTTTAATGGAGGAAAATCTGAAATTCATCCATTGGAAATTCGCTGAGTACGCAGGTCTGCTGCGAGGGGGGTATTTGTAACTATCATGGCAGCAATCCTGCATACTCTTTTCCAATGATAATCATATGGAGAATAGGCAAACTCCTTCATCTATGGGCAGTTATTGATGAAACTTAGTATATGTTTCATCCTGATCATCCTTTACACTAATGACTTCCCTTAATACATTCAAAATTACAGTTGTACGTTGAAGTATGCCTATGACACAGTGCTGCTACTAGGGAAAAAACATTAAGAAGAAGTTGAAATAGCTGCTATCACTGCCATGGTAATGACCTTGTTGTCAATGAAAAAAACCAAACAGTTAATACTAGGAAAGCACAAAGACAACACCAGTAGGTTGCCTGAACTGGAGGGGAGTATCCTTTTTTAAATATCTTGGGGTAATAATCGATGATTCCCTGGCATGGGCCAGGCATATAGACGCTCTCTGTAAAAAGCTCAGTACTGCGCTGTACATCATCCGCAGGATGAAACAAATCAATGACACAGTAACAGCCAAAACTGCCTACTACGCCCTTTATGAATCCCATCTCCGTTATGAAATTGTAGTCTGGAGAGGTAGTACACAGGGCAATCAGCAGAGCGTCCTTACACATCAATGAGTCCTCACTGTGATCAATTTGTACATCCTAGAGATTGTAAAACACTTACATATCAAATCCCCTGAGCTAACGACAACTGGTGCTCAGCATCATAACTGTAACACTCTGCATGCCCCAAACTACTGCCTCCCCTTTCATCACCTCACTTCTTCAGAAAAAAAATCCAACATAGAGCAATAGACAATAATTCTTTATTTACATTATTCATTGAGTACAGTAAATGTGGCACTATGCGGGAGCAAAGCTATGGAACACCCTTCCAGAAGAGCTGAAGAAGATGGACAGACTTGAGGTCGGACATCAGCTGAAGTTGTGGCTCCAAGAGCATTCTTTCTACACTCTCAGTGAATTCTTCAATCTGACCAACAGTATATGATCACTTACACTGATCCATGTATTTAGATTTATTTCTGTAATGTTCTTAATAAATATGTATAATATAGATGACTGATTGTTTATGGCTTCACCAGGGCTGGCTCTGCCATATAGGTGAATCAGGCGACCGCCTAGGGCGCCGATGCACGAGGGGCACCATCGTGGCGGAGACTAGCGAACTTGATTTGCCGTAAAGAGTGTTCCCGATCATTGGTAAAAAGCGCCCTGACCGGTAGTAAATAGCGCCCCTGATCGGTGGTAAAGAGCGCCCTCAAAAGATGGTTAAGAACCCCTGGATTGGCGGTAAAAAGCACCCCCGATAAGTATAAATAGCGCATAAATCAGCCTTAAAAATCGCCCCCAACCGTCATGAAACAATCGACCCAAATAAACGTGATCAGAGTAGGGAAGTAGAAGAGCGCCCCCAATTGGCACCCTCTAATAGCGGCAAACATTGCTTTCTACTCGACGGTAAATAATGCCCGTGATCGTAGTTAAATTGCGCCCCCGACTGGCGTTCAACAGCGCCCTCACATTGGTAAAAAGTGTCCAAGATCTACAGTAAATAGCGAAATAGTGTCCCTGATCGGTGTTAAACAGCATTACCCACCAGCGGTAAAAATTGTCCATGATCGATGGTAAATAGTGCCTTGAATATGACAGCAATAAAGAGCGCCCCCGACTGGCGGTAAACATCCCACCCCCCCAATTCACGGTAAACAACGCCCCTGAGCTGAAAAGAGAGCCTTCAATCGGCGGCATTAAATAATATAACAGGCGTTCCCAATGTGCGGTATATAGTACCTACAATCGGCAGTAAAGACACAGTCTATTACTAAAAGTGAGCGCCCCTACTTAACACTTCCCTATGAAATGAATCTTCGTATATTTGCAAGGAATAAATAATTGTTGTTCAAATTTTCTTTAATAAATTATGAATATTTGTTTCATTCTAAGTGTTTTATCGGATAGTAAATTGGTAATAAAAATATGTGTTTACTTTAAACATTATTTTATTTTTAATATGTTATAACAACTCTCCCTTTGGAGGGGAGGGGGGCGCCTATCGACAATTTCGCCAAGGGGGCCAGAAAACCCAGGGCCGGCTCTGGGCTTCACATGGTCGAAATACATTTTTTAATGTTAAAAAATACCTTCTTTCAGTGTTCCTTATGGCAGTATACCTGTATACTCTCTTTTTGCTTGAATTATCGTTTATTTGGCAGCAAAGTTTCACCCTCATTTCCATGGTGTGTATAGGTAAAATAAAAAATACCAATTTCCATTGGAAGTTCGCTAAGTAGGCAGGTCTGCTGCAACGGGGATATTACAGAGAAAATAAAAAAAATATTTTTCTCATGTTATTCTTATAGAAAATCAATAAAACCCTTCATATCGCTGATTTATTGAAATAACTTGATAAAATTTGGTAAGAACATTCACTAGGAATGGTTTAACTTATATTTGACTAGCTTACCTGGCATGCTTTGCAATGCCAACTTGAGAAAATTTTGCGCTTCAGGTGAGCTCGTTCGCTACGCTCACTCATCGTCAGGTTTAGCATGTTTGCTGCGCTCATTCCCTGTCATGTTTGGCTCGTTCGCTACACTCGACGCAAGTCTATGATATCCTTAAAGGCCGGCGCACACAGCAACAGACGGAAGTATGCAGATGGATGGAGGAAACCTCCAGGTTATTAAAAGTTTGTAACGCACACAACATCCGTCTGTCTGCGTGTCTGCCAACGTCTGCATGCAGATACTTAGAATCGCTCCGAGGGCGATTTTCTGAACGTCTGTATGCCCACGTTTTATATAGCGCATGCTAGCAGCTCTGAGACTAGCACACACATACACGTACAAGCGCACGTGACCATGCACGCTATAATATATATATATATATTATATATATAACAACACCCACTTGGAGGCAAACCCACATTCTCACCTTTATGGGGGGAAAAATACCAGAATTTTATACAATTTAGTAGATAACTGCACTGGTAAGGAATCATCCTATATACTTGCTTACAAGACCCCCCATGTCAGCAAATCTACTTCCTCATTGAGTAAATGAATAAATGATATAAACCTACTTAAAATTTATCTTTTTTTGTGAATTTCCCATAGGGAATACGCCGTTATACAGTAGTAGTCACGGTAGGACCAAAGCCTACTATATGTAGCCTATTATGTATATGTGTATGTGTATACATAATATATCCGTGAACACTATAACTTTTGAACAGAAACTCTGATTTCGATGAAATATGGTACAGGGGTGTAAGCCAGCCTCTAATTGAATAAGTTCACAAACCAGAATGATTAGACTAAGTATAGGAACGGGGTTTTAATAGAAGGGTTTCAAAAGGGTCAATAATGGGTGTTTGGTATTTTTTTACCTTAATTTATAAAATCCAACAATTTTAATATGTACTGTATCATTTAAAAGAGCTAAAAATATAAAAATTTTGTATTTTGCATTATTAACTTAGTTTAAAGGGTTATAGTGAAAGTAAAAAATATGTTTCCCATGTTATTCTTATGGGAAATAAACAAAACCTTCTTTCTTGCTTATTTAATGACATATCTTGATAAAATTTGGTATGCACATTATTATTAATGGAAGGGTTTATTTTATATATGCTTACAACGTCCAAATGGTGGTAAACCTACATCAGGACTAGGGAAAACTGCTGTAATGTAATAGACAAGGGCTGTTTCATTAGCGGGTAAAACGATGTAAAAATTAGTACCCAAAACGTCACTAGCCTGATCAGCTGGTACATGTTATTCTTATGGACATCAGATTGATTACGTCACCGGCCTGACTCAAAAGCGGCATTTTCCAACATCAAAGGAATGAAACAGCCCTTCTTTTTTCATATGTTCTCCACAGTCCTGAACCTACATACTCACCCCCATATGGGGTTTTTGGGGAAATGAAAAACATACCATAGCTTGATCAAACGTTGTTTTTTTACTAGTTAGGGTTTAACTTATTTACTTATAAAACCCATATTGCGGCAGACCTACATACTCAATCCAATGGTTTTTATAGAAAAATATAATAAAAATACCTTAATTCATGCGGAAATTTGCTGAGTATGCATGTCTGCTGCGACAGGGGTACTTTAAACTCTGTCTATTTTGTACTGTTTCTAAACATGCGAGAAATAAAAAAGTATAACCATATGCTGGGGAGCGGATGAAGTAAAGTGAAGTTGAACTTTTGCCTTCTGCTAGGGTCCAAGGTTGAATTGCGACCTAAGAGTCGATACTTAAAAAACTTCAGTTTCAGTTTACATTGAGAGGTGACTATTGAAAGTTTGTGTTTGATTTTCTGAGTTGTAGTTTGAATGATAAAGACTATGGTATTATATGAACTAATAACACGTAGTGTTAATATTTAAACATAATGAATGACGGGGCATAAATTGTAGGACATTTCTCACATGTGCCGTTATGCTTTTTAATTATTAATTTTTCTCATAAATGGAAACATAGCCCTAGGCCTAACTGTTTGTTATTGCAATTAATTTTAAGAAATCACTTGAATACAGTGACTAGCAGAGGCTTTCAATGCTAGCAACTAAGTTTTTCAGGCTATAACTGTCGGAGCAATTTAACCCTTTATTTACCTCATCATCTTTACAACTATGACTAGTCTTATTTAACAATCTGTGCCTAGTTTTTATTGAGGGAGAACATAATAGGCACTAACAAATGAGGGAATTGTAGCATCATAAACAATTCAGCTGTAGTTTTTCTAAAGAAGGGAAAAGGAATAGTAGTTGGGTGGAATATTTTCCCCATGACTACCCTCTAGGGACTGTTCTATGTAGGGGGTTTGTTCACATGTGTGCTGTAAATATAGACTTCTAAACATTTTTTATTTAGGCCTACATTGAATCAAACTGACTGTAAAAAGATAGGCTGAGTAGGCCTAATACCATATAGGCCTATCTATTTTTTGTGTCTATCTACGCCTGTGGCATTTTTAACATTTTGACGGGGAACCCTAAATATTTTATCACCTTGTCAGTGTCAATTTATACTGAAACTTCATTATCTTATTCCATCGTTATGGATGGGTCGAATTTTGACTGCTATCCGGGTTAGCGGGACTTTTCTGTCTAGTAAGTCAAGTAAATTCAAGTAAAATTTAGCTGTGAAGTAAATTCACGAGGAGAATTTAGGAGTTTGCCACCTATATGCTATACCTATTTCAGAAATCAGCCATTTATTTGCCATTGACATACAAATATGCATTAGCAATTGTCAGGTACAATTATAATAGCAGAGAGGCTTTGGTCAGGAGTAGGCTACACTCAGTTAGCTAAGAATCATATCCAGCTTTGGAAAATAGTTTTACCTAGTTAACAAACAATAAAATTGTACAGAAAAATAAAACATCTTAACAAGAGTCTTACAATTTCTTCAATCAAACAATTTCTTCTCTCCCCTCTTCCTTTTAGGTACTACTTAACAGTTTGAGACTCACAGTCCTACATAACAAAAAAATGCCACTGGCGTAGATACACCAAAAATAAAAAACATAATTTTATCATAGAATAAATAATCCAATACATTTAATATGTTAACTTCATAAAACTTCATTGTTGTGTCATCATGTCTAGGGCAAAGGACATCTGCATTTTGAAAGGAAGATATTATATTTTGAATTTTGTTTTCAATGGTGTCAGTTAAATAAAATAATTTTTGAGTGTAAAGAAAAAATATAATTTTTAAAGCAGGCAGGTCAGGGAAGACACCTTCAAGTGAGTTAAGCTATTTATAGTTGGTAAATCATTGATAGGCCTACGTTTACGGTAAAATATTAATTTAAAACATGTTAGGCCTAAACTTTAAGTGGATTGCTTAATATTATGTTCTCCCTTCGTATAGCTAGGCCCAAGTTAATATTATTTTGATCCTTTTTTAATTTATTACCTACTAGTTTCTGAATTAATAATGTTCCCGTGTGGTTTAATAACATTTCTAGACATTTTTCTTTCTATCATTAATACTTTTTCTTGACATTGAGAAGTTTATTTTTATTTAGCCTAGTTTTGACTCTTGCAAATTTAAAACTATGGCATTTGTTACTCCAGCAAATTTACTTTGTTCAGTTAATTCTTTGTTTTCAATTTTTAGTTCTTCATTTGTTCAGTTGTTTTATATTTTTTACTTTCGATTTTAATTTGTGCTTTAGGAAATGCAAGATTAAAATAGAAATACGGTAATAAGAAAAGGTTTGTTAGAACTCTGTATACTTTACGGGATCTATTGAACAACTGGAAACATTCTGCCAAGTTTCTGAAGCCAATAAAGCTTGAAATAACTTTAGGTTTTCACCAGTAAACTGTCTTTAAACATACGTTAAGAATGAAAATTCTCTTTTAATTTTTGCATTCTTATAAGCTCTAAAATTTTTCCATCCTTTTAAGACAACACAGTATTTTGAAGCAATCTATCTGGCAGTGCTGGTCAAAGATGAAGAAAGTACAGTATAAGTAAGGTAAACTGGCCGAACGCCGGACGACTACCCATTACCGGACGGTATCTGTTTAACACGGAATAATAAGATTCTAAGTCAACGACGTTTAAAATGTTGAATTTTACTATAATCCGATGGTATTTAAGTACAAAAATCACTATCGGTGGTCCTTGAGAAAAAAATAGTTTGGATTCCAACGGCTTTGGATCGATCGCTAGTCGGCAGTTGTCAGTTTGGCGGTTAGACGCTTCTTCGGACTGCTTATGTTACAGGTAGGCCTAAGTTACTTAAGGTTTTAAGAATTTGATAAGATAGTATATTACTATATAACTTATTTATACTTTATTATTTGGATTTTTATTGTTGTTTGGCATTAAATATATTACGTAAAAGTGAAATTTCTTTTATTTTAAAGCCGTCCGGATTTAGGTTCAATGAATATGTCATTCTACCAAACTCCCAGACGAGTGTCCGGCTATTACGAATCCATTACTCCTAATCCCCGGACGAAAGTAAAAGTTTTACCAATTAGTAAATTATAAAAATATAAGCTTATTTTATCCATTTATATCAAATATATTGATGAAATTTAACAGTCGACGGGTTTTAACAGTTAATTTGTGGCCTGCAATCCGCCAATTTCGTTTGTCTAACATGAATACAAGTTGGTAGAAAAACTTCTTGCAATTGTTTAAAACCAAATCAAAATAAACTTAACTGAGCTTAAGTTAATCTTTCGTTTAGTATGTTAAGTCAAAAATTAAAAATGATCATCAATATGAACTATAGAAATTAAAGCTTGGTGTTTCTTTCCACAGGAGTTCAAGATGCCTCTTCCGTCTCGGCCGACGTCACGGCAGCGCTACACCCAGGAGGATGTGCAGAAGGCCCTAGATGCCATCCGCAATGATGGCATTTCCATTTCTGCAGCTGCCAGAAGCTTCAATGTACCTAAGTCCACCCTACACGACAAACTCATAGGCAAGTACAAAGAGGAAGTGCCAGTGGGACGGCCTTCCGTACTAACACCTGAAGAGGAAGAATGCATAGTAAAGTGGGTCATTGACCGAGCTAAGGCTGGCTTTCCCGTGACCAAAGACCAGTTGGTTGACAGTGTGGGGAAACTAGTTAAGGACTTGAAAAGACCGAATCCTTTTAAGGAGAATGTGCCAGGTGAAAAGTGGTACAATTTGTTTTTAGGTCGCCATCCTGAAATTTCAAAAAGGGTGTCCCAGGCTCTTACCTCCTCTGGTGCTTCCATAACAGAAGCTGACTTGAGAGCCTGGTTTGAGGAGGTAAGGGGTTACCTTGAGGAGAAGGGTCTCCTAGATATATTTAATGACCCCAGAAGAATATTTAACGCGGATGAGACAGCCTTCTATCTGTGCCCAAAAGGAAAAAAAGTCTTGGCCAGGAAGGGCGAGAAGGCTGTCTACCAGCGCACTGGCAATGACGAGAAAGAATGTGTGACGGTATTGATCAATGCCAATGCTGCCGGAGAAATCGCTCCCCCTATGGTGGTGTTCGACAATGAAAGAATACCAAATGGCATCATTAGAAACTTTCCGGGGGAGTGGGGTCTCGGCAAATCTGAGAACGGGTGGATGACTCGAGAGACATTTTACGAATACATGACAAACGTCTTCCACCCGTGGCTGAGATCCCAAAATATTCCATTTCCTGTGATATTATTTATTGATGGCCACACATCTCACTTGAGCAAGTATCTATCGGACTTCTGCTCAGAGAACCAAATTGAGGTCGTGGCCCTATATCCCAATTCTACACACCTACTGCAGCCGTTGGATGTGGCGGTCTTCAGGCCACTGAAGGCTGAATGGAAAAAGACTGTTGACCACTTTAGGTTTAACAATGATGGGCGGAGAATGAAGAAGGAGGATTTTCCTCCATTGTTGAAAGACCGCCTTAGATAACCTTGAGAAAAACGTAGTTGTAAGCGGTTTCAAAGCCACAGGCCTAGATAAACTAAACCCCAACAACGTCCACTACAGAGTGATTTTGAACTCAAGTCGCTCCAATCTCACCTCAGAGGCCTTGGAAAGACAGGCCAAAGACATTAGGGCTCATTTGAGTTACCTAGAGACTAAAATCGGCCTTGAAAAGGTCCGAAAGTTTTCTGCTGGTGAAGTTGACATTTGTGACCAATCCCTTCACGATGTCTGGCGACAAATCAAGACTGAGTATAAAAGTTTGATTGAGGAGATTGAAAAAAGAAAGAGACCACTCAGAGAGCTAACATGGAGAACGTCACTGATGCCAATGTTGAAGACAACCATGTCCCTGCTACCCTGCTGCCAGATCCTGACGAACCTGAGGAAGTTTCTTTTGAACCAACTGAGGAACGTCAAGAACCTCGAATAATAGCAGAGGGAACTACTGACGCCCCAGGTGATGAAGGATCCCTTCACACCATCATAAAGGACTTGGGCTTTGGCGATCTCGATCTGGGGATGTCGATTGAGCTAGTTGTAACGTTGTAACTGATGTCGACAGCGATCCAGTCGCCCCAACCAACCAGTCTTCACAGTCTTCATTCCAAGATATGTCCACTGTTATAAATCCAGTCACGCCAACCCAACAGTCACCTCTTCCAAATTCACCCGCGCTCATCAATCCAGTTACACCGACAAAACAGCAACCTCTTCAAAATTTACTTATGCCCATCAATTCAGTCACCCCAACTAAAACGTCATCACTTCCACCCATTGATCCAGTCACCCCAACAAACCAGACATCAATTGAAACATCAAATACTTCCATCGATCCAGCCACTCCAACTATTTTGATTGACCTTCAAATTCCTTCCAACAGCCTTCCAACTACTCCTGCATCTGGCCCTTCAACAAGTTCATACAATTCTCCTACGTTAGAAGACATTTTTATATCAAATTCACAAACTAAATCAATCCCGTCACCTTTTAAAAGGTGTCTTCCGTACCCGTCCCCAACATCAATAAAGAAGAAACTAAAAGCGAAAGAGCCAATGCCAGTAGCAATCACAGGTGAAAAATATAAAAAGTACTTAGAAATGAAAGAAAATAAGAAGAAAGAAGATGAAGAAAAGAAGGAAAGGAGAAGGATGATTAGAGAAGCAAAGAAGATTATAAAAAAAGAAAAAGTTGAGAAGAAAAATAGCAAGAAACCTATTGAAGTGACATCAGATGAATCAAATTCAGAAAACGAACCTGAACCCATCGAGCCCGAAGATCTGGCAAATCTCAGCATAAACTCCTGGGTTGTCGTTCCTTATATTGTCGAGGGAAAGAAAGACTTTTTTGTGGGGCAGGTGAAATCCTTGAACCAAGAATTTGCTGCAGTAAAATTTCTTGAAAGGAAAGGAACCAAATTCATCTGGCCTGTTGAGGACGACCTTGATAACGAAGTCCCTCTCACTGAAGTAGTCCAAATTCTCAAGGCTCCTACTGTGGAGAGAAGGGGATTTTTTTCATTCAAAGAAAAGATTATTTCAAAATAACGTGCCATGATTGTTTCTTTAAAACTTCTAAGTTCATTTCCTCTTTTTGTTTATTAAGTAAAATGTTTCAAATAAAAATAAAATCATTGTTTAGTAAATAAAGTTTTAAAATAAACTTTATTTATTAAATAATGATTCTAGCATATTTTTATTTTAAACATTTTTGTCAAATTCTTGGTTCAAGGATTTGACCTTATATATATATTTAAAAGTTATCTTAGTTTTTTTAAAAGTAATATTATACATGTTACTATTTTAAAGTATTATTTTAAAGTATTATTTAAATTTTAATTGTATAAGACTGAATTCCATGAATGTCCATTTGGTTCCTGTCGTTTATTTAAGTTGAATATTTGTATATTATTATTCTTATAATTTATCTTTGTTTTTTAGTTTTAACAAGTATTTTTATACATGTTGATTTAATTTTGCAGTTTTATTTGAATTTGATTGCATAAGACTGAATATACTGTGGTATTTTAACTCAAGTTACCATTACTGTTCAATAAATATGTTTTAAACTTATTTACCATTATTTTTATTTCATCCACCTTTGGACTATTCTCTTTTCTTCATCGTTGTGATCAGGACATAACTTAGCTTCTGAGGTCCATGGTCAGTTTCGTCTATGACCACGGCAGACGATTGTTGTCATCAGATGTAAGTCGTTCTTGAAGAGGTCATTGTTGTTGTTTCTTTTAATTTTTTTTAAATGTTTGATGTTTCAAGTTTATATTTATGTTTATTGAGAGTATTCCGGGCGCCTCACCAGAGTAACCAAAACGGTAACTGTCGTTTGCTAACAATGCAAATTTGCATTGTCAGCAGACGACAGTTACCGTTTTGGTAACTCTGGTGAGGCGCCCGGAATACTACAAATGATCAATTATCATGTCGTCCGGTGTTGGGAGGTTTGTTTCCGGAGATGGGCTAGCAGCCGTCCGGTCTTGAGCTGCTGTCCTTGCAGCCGGTCGGCATAATATATTCCTGAATTTAGATATTTTTATGCACCAATACTAGTTTGTTATGATAATAAATTGAAGAATATATCTTTTACAAACAGTGTGGGAAATTGAATTACGCTTGGCTATTAAAATTCACTTGATTAAGTGATTTTTGAATCCTAACCTCCTTAACCGTCCGAAGTTTGGGTGGTTTACCTTAACTTATTTCAAGACAGAAACGTAACAACTCCTGATTCCTCCGTGTCAAAGTTAATAAAAAAATCATTAGAGTTAACTAGACTCATTAAACCCGCAGATATACAACAGCTTGGCCATCAGCTTGATTGCCATCATAGAGGATCAAATCATCTGTCTGTTTACAATTCAAATAATTTAGAAAAAATCTGTTATGTAGAAGATAAACCACTCATATTTGACTTGACTACGATGATGTGTATTGTGTTACTCACAATAGGCCTAATGACAAAGTAATAACACAAAAGATCACACCGGAAAACAATCCAACACCAGAGATAGTATGTTTATGGTTGTGCGGCCATCTTGCCCTGGCGGTAACAATGAATTAAAACATATTAAAAAAACCCCTAACACATGTAAAGAACAAAAAAGATTTTTTACAAGAAGAGAAATTGATTCCTTTAAACAAAGCCTACAAAGTCAACTCTGGGATACAAAACACAAAATGCAAACCTGGCTCATTAAAAATTGTTAACATTTTACAATCAACTCTTAACGTTACATGTCCTCTAAGAAACACCAAATACCAACCACGCAAGAAGTGGCAGTACTGTACTGGGGTGAGGAATGTGCAAACTTAAAAGGCAAATACATTACTGCTCTAGAGACTGAACAGCACACAGGACAGGCAGAACACAAAGCAACCACAATCGCCCGGAAAAAAAGAGTATGACCAGTAACTGGAAGCCCTACGACAGCAACAAACATCGTCCCACATTGAACAATCAGAAAATGAAAGGAAAACCCTATGGCTAGTCATCAATAATGAAAGAAGAGCATCAACACATAAGGAAAATCACCTACAACTTGTAATAAATGGCCAGTTAACAAATGACATAGCACAATACTTCAATCACTTTTAACTGTAGCAGAAAGTTCACTTAAAATAAACAACCCTAATACCAATCTTTTCTTCCAAAACCACCGACAACTCCAAAACCAAAATCTCCACTTAAGACCTACAACACAATAAGAAGTAAAGACAGTTATAAACTCCTAAAAACCTCTGCTGGAATCAATGAAATCTCTGAAAAACTTGTTAAGTTTTGTGAAGAAGAGTTAGTTAACTTAACCACTTACAGACATAATCAACCCCTAAGCCAAGGAATTCTCTCAGATTAATTAAAAGTCGCCAAATTCTTCCCGAAGAACAAGAATGGATCACAATTTGATATAATTTGAAGAGCATTGGGTTGAGGAGACTCAATAGGAAAGGGCAAGGAATCAGGATATAAAATTTAATAAGAAGGCCTTTTCTCCAGACAGCTGCAGTAAGATCTAAGAAAACAACAGAGGTTTTTAGTCTTTGCTTAAACCCATCCTTAATGAAAGAAGTAAGAGCTAGAACCTAGTCACAACAGTTGTCTGAACCCAGTTTAGTCTACGGGGATGCTGGAATCGAGAACAGGGAGGATCGTGTTGTATATCAACCTTTCTAGCAACTTATATCAGACACTAAGAAGAGCTATGGGTCGGTAACTTTCGGAGAGTTGTGAATCTTTACCGGGCTTCATGACAGCTATTATTTTGGATCTTCTAAATATGCCAGGCAAGTCGCCGGTTTCCATTATGATGTTAAAAACTGTAAGAAGCCACTGCCTAGCCTTTTTACCCAAGTGTTTTAATGAACTCCGGAAAGATTTCATCCCAACCTGCTGCTTTGCCAATTGGCATCGTATCAATTGCCGCATCCCCAGCTCATTGCCAGTGAAAGGTATAGAGACTTCCAATGCCTCTTGCCGACTTTCCTTAATTTCATTAAGCTTAAAATTTATTTCCCTATCTGCAGACGTATGCACGGGCTTAGAAAGAAAGGAGAGGCATTTTGCAATTACAAAAGGTTGAGTTGCGAGGTTTCTTTTTCATTTGGCTTTGATTACCAGTGGAGAGCTTCCTGAGCAGAGTTCAAGCATTCCGACTACTTCGGGTGAAGTTCAGGTTCATAACAGTTTTCACCTATTTCTCTCTCCCTAGAGTTAAGGAGTTGGTCTGCTACATCTCTGTCGGCAGTGTCAGTGAACTCACTGTAAAGGTCTTCGCATTCTTAACCCCATCCTGGCTCGCACTCTTTCCTAAAACCTCTTGGGATAGTTACTTTGGCGGAAGACAGAACAAGTTGGGTGAACTGATCATAGTTTTTTATTTTAGGAGGGATGAACCTGATGCTTTTGTCAAGCCTGGAGGAGAAGGCCTCCCACTCAGCTTTGTTGAAGTTCCATCTAGGCCGAGGAAAGATCTTACTAGTGGAATTTGAATTCCCACAGATATCAGTACAGGCCTATGCTGAGAAAGAGGAAAGGCACCTAGGGACCTTCCTGCAATTTTGTATGGGTGTTGCTGATCGGTCACGAGAACAAAAGCACCAATCTGCAACACCCATACCAACTTGCAGGGAGGTTATAAAATAGAAACACACAACTAGCACGACTCCCTAACCTGGAATTAGCACAAATAACTAGATACCTGGGCATCCTATTTGACTCAAAGCTATTCTGGAAACCTTAAATTGACCAAATGTGCAAGAAACTGGCCTCAGACACCTGTGTTATTGCAGAATCAAACAAATAAGTGGCCTGGACACAGCTAAATTGCTTACTATGCCCTGTTTGAATCACACCTAAGATATAGCGTAACAACTTGGGGTGGAACAGCCAACTGAGCTTGAGAGAGTCCTTATCCAACAGAAAAGAGCAATTAGATGCCTATCGGGTCTCTCCTATTAAGAGAGTCCTCAAACATCTGCAAATCCTCCCTGTACCTACAAGAAACTATTCTACTTGCAGTTACCACTCAACAGTTATGACACTGAGACAAATCCATCAGTACAACACCATAAACACCTCAAATTTCACATTTCACCTCATCATCTGAGCCTTAAAAAAAAATAAATAAAAAAAATCATACAAAGGAGCCCTTTACTTCAATCGTCTCCCAAAACATCTGAAACAACTAACACCCTCAAGACACAGCTCAGGCTCTGCCTGCTCGACCACCCTTTCAACACTGAAGCTGAGTTCCTTCAAAGATGACAAGATAAATTTATCTGGCCATTAACAAACACAAACAAACCACACTATTGTAACAAATACAATTGACATTATCTTTGTTCTCCATAAATACAAGAAATAAAGAATTTTGACTTTGGCTTTTGTGCGTTAGATTCAATATTGACAGTTATGACACACCCCAATTCAAGGTTTCCCCAAAAGGAGCTATTCCCCACCCCTTTTTCACCATTTGATTCGTCGGACCATCATGTACCAACAGCGTCATTAAAAAAAAAAAAAAAAAAAAAAAAAAAATATATATATATATATATATATATATATATATATATTATATATTTAGATAGTGGGACCTCTTTCAGATGAATGGGCTAGATGTAAAAATGTTATGTAGGCCCTGAGTGTAAAGCAAATACAGTAGACTCCCTCTTAACCGGCCTCCTTTTAACCGGTCTCCGCTTTAACCGGCCTACCCAAACACAAAATAACATTTTTTTAACCGGCCATTTTTTATCTCAACATCGCTTTAACCGGCCTTGTAACGCCGGAAACATGGTTTTATTATCTACTGTATCTTTCAATTCAACGTTATTTCATATTGGCGTTCTCAAACCAATTAAAATATAACGTCCTGGACGGAAGTGAATGCGTTTGGACCTACTATCCAGTAGGCCACAATTATAGAAACAAATTATTATTAGTTTGGGTTTGTTGTGGATTTTATAGGTGTCGGGTGTTAGTTATAAATCATATACAGTATGTATTTCAAGTTTTTTTCAAGTGATAATTATATTTAGACCATATAGAATTAGGTTGGCTTTCTTAAATGAACATCGGTTTAACCGGCCAATTCATTATCCGGCCGGGGCCTGGTCCCGGGGTGGCCGGTTAAGAGGGAGTCTACTGTAAAAGAAAATTTATTGGCGATTATTACCATTAAATTTTCTTCTTGAAGAAAATTTCTTCTTAAATTTTCTTCTTCTTAAATACTATCATGGTAGGTATACAAGATTGTGACATGGTAAAAAATTTTAATGTTCTAGGGGAATAACCGTGTTTGTGATTAAGGATGATTTACAATTAATTAACAAAATAATATTTATGTTTCAGGCCATATACGAGGATTTTGCAAAAATGATTCAGTCAAATGTGGTGAGTAGGAAAGTTTATTTTTTTATCTTTTATTTTATGTGGTTGTCTTTAAAAGAGTAGGCTAAATAAGTTAGCCTATCCTAAAATAAAATCGAAATATCTAGTGTTCATCTTTTTTGAGACAAAATTGTAATTAAAATTATAATTATCTTAAAAATTAAGGTAAAATCTCTTCTCTAGTTATCCTAGCAAAATTTCAAACTAAGAAGTTAACAGCTAGTATTTATGCCAAAATTTAAATTAAAAAAAATTGCTTATGTCCTTAAATTTTAGACTTATGTAATATGTGCATAATGATTTGTGTCCTTTATTTACTTGTCGTTATTTTGTACTATAATTTTGCAAATTTTCTTGTAAGTGTGACAGTAAATATTTACTATTTATTTATTTGATTAAAAATTACATAAGAATTAAATACATTATTTTTTATGTTTTTGTTCATTGGTGGAATGTTTTTAGTCGAACTACAAAACTGCTAACTAACAAAATAGGCCACATAATATTATTTGTTGAATATCGTAATAAACCATTATATAAGATGGCCTTAAATATTTTGTAACTGTCTTGAAATGTACGGATATTGTCCAGGAACGTTTAGTTTTGGGTTCAGTAGACATCCTGTAACTAATGTTTGAAGTCAAATCTATTAAAAATAATTTTACCTAGGCATATGGTGTGATAAGTCCGTATGATATAGGGTTTACTGAAGCCTCCATGATGGTAATTTTGAATTTGCAGACATTGCCGGTTATCGTCGGTGTTGGTGCTGTCTTATCATGCATCATATTGTCCACATATTGGTTCACAAAGAAGAGGAGCCGACCAATCACTTTGGTTGATTCAACTGCCAAAGTTCCCCTCAAACTTGTGGAAAAAATAGACATAAGCCACGACACCAAAAAGTTTCGCTTTGCTCTGCCATCAGAGAATCATATTTTAGGTAAGATTATAGGTGTATGTGTTAAAATCAAAGACGGAAATAAACAAATCTTATTTACGGTACAATGCTCCAGTAATAATTATTTGCTGAATAAATAACATTTTTGTTGTTGTTAAAGAATGACAATAGTATAAAGAAAAATATATATATATATATATAGGCTACAATAAATCAAAATAAATATGGACAGTTACTCTGACCGCAAATGGAAATCATAAAATGGATGTAATAAATAGGATGCCAACATCAAATGGATTTAATTTGCGCATTCACAGACAACGCTGATAAAATTATGAAAATAAAACCTACATATAATAGGACCGCGAACCATTGATTTGGTACAACCTGTATGAAAATTGGTCCAGTAGATGGTCAGGATCGCAGTCATTAGTTTTTCAAAAGTTTTCTTAATAGGGTACATAAGATTTTATGTAGCTTTTTTTATTTAAATGTATTTGTATCTGAATATAATGACAATAATTCAGTTTATTATTATAATGTTGTAATTAAGTGAGAAGTATTGAATAATAGTCTAATGCTGCTTTGTTTTTCTCTATAACTATTTTTGTAGTACGCCTGAACTAGGCAACTTGTTGTTTTCAAGTGCATCAATCAATTTAATATTCAAAATTGCCAATTAATTAATGATTGTATTTATCTCTCTTTTCCTGTTTTCTGCTTCTCACTGACAATTCATCTGACTCGGTCCTTGAAGGTGACAATCTAAGTCCTATGACTTGTCATCATGTCATAATAGTTTTTGACATTTGGTACTCAAAAAATCATACTACAGTTGTATAATTGATTCATTATTACTTGTTGTAATAGTGCTCTGTAAGTAATTAATACTATATATATATATTTCAATATATAATTTTTTAAATGCTTGTAAAAAATCATGCAATAACAGAAGATTGTTTATCAAGGGAGCAGTGGCGTAAATAAGGGGGGATCAATCACCCCCAAAGATTAATAATTATATTTTGTAAAAAATACAAATTGAAAATGTTTAAAAGTTTCATAAAAGCCTACTGCTGTTTTAAAATTAGCGTAAGCACTTATAGGCTAAGAAAAACAAACTAAACAAAGAAACAATTTTAAATTTAAAATATTGAAAGGACAAATGCCACAAATGACAAAGGCAACAAAGGCAAGCCACAAAATGAGACAAGTTTCATGCGTTTACCTATGGTCCTTTGAATACACCACTGGCTGGGGGGAGATAATGCTGTTGACAGGAGTGGGAGGGGCGGTGACTCTGTCTACATCCCATCCCTGGCAGTGTGGGTGTAGATGAGGGTGTCGACGTTCTGGCAAAGCCAGGGAAACAAATTCTGGTCAGGGAAAGTCAGGGAAAAAGGCAAAATGTCAGGAAAGCCAGGGAAATCCGCCCTAATGAGGGAACTTTTCAATGCTTCAGTCGGCTGTAACCAGTGCCGTCCTTGCCCAACGCGGGGCCCAGTGTGAGCTACGTCCGCGGGGCCTTTCCTCCTCTACATTGTTCGATTGCACACTACCTCTCCCTATATCACAATCAACCACTTCCCCCAAAAGACTCAGAGTAACACACACTCATACACATATTGCCAGGACTGCTATGATTAGTGGCTTTCCTTTAATTGAAATGCACGACAACAGGAAAATTTATAAACCTAGGCCGAAAAACATTATTTTACTATTACAAAAACTACATTTGATTTTTATATTAATGGGTATTGCTTAAAAACGTAATACTATATGAATGATCTCTTCTCGAATTCTAAGTTTTAATTTTTGGCTACCAATAAAAAACGAGGCCCTTTGCTTTTGTGTCTGAAAATCATTCTGTGATTTATATACCGTATTTGTTTGTATTTTCCCTCTATATTTAGGCAACTATTGTGTCTTTAGATTAATTTCTTTCATAATTTATATATTCATTTTTTCTAGGGTAACATGAAGTGTTCAAAATATTTAGGACAAACTTCTTTATTGCCTAATTTTAGAAATTCACTGTAAAAACTCTGAAGTAATAACTAAAATGAACGACAATTCAATTTATTTGCTGAATATTTGTGCTTGGAATATTTTGAATTGATCGTTAATCTTTTTTTGGACGCTGTTTAGTTGTTAGCTATATAGTGGCTGCTAAATAAAATAAATTAATAAATTGCAGCTTAATGCCAAAATATTTCCTGAAATTAGTGAGTTGGTTGGACTTGGTAGTTAATGGTGCTACTTTTGCTTATTGTAAAGTGTGTCGCAACCCATTCCAGCTCCGTTACTGGGTAAGAAAGCAGTAATATAACATTCAGAAAGGCCTAATCATTTATACATGCCGCCTGATAATTCCCTGCCAGTAATATCAGTTTTTTTTCTATTAAGTGTTCTAAAAGTGTTGGTGCCAACATCATAAGAAAATTTATATCCTGTACCAAGTACTTTAATTACACCAGTTGCAAGAAATTTGAATCAAGAAAATTGTTATGAATACCATGCTTTTGAAAATTAATTACCTTTTGTAATCTGTTAATTCATATTTCAGTATTTTCTGTGATTTAAATTCCCAAGGCAGTAATATTTTTTATATACAATTATTTCACTAAAGTCCGTGAGTGAGGGAAATTGATAGTAAATGGTCAGTGCAAGCCAGGGAAATCAGTGACAAATTTTCTGTGGCAACCCTGCAGATGTTATTGTGTGTAGTTGTTTAGAGTTTTTTGGCAATTGTGGATTGGCATTAGTTTTGGTTCTCTAAAGAAGTCAGCCAGTTGTAATAGGCCTAAGCTTTGACCGAAACTGTACAAATTCATTTATTGAGTATTACTGTATCAAGAAGTTTTTTTTTTTTTCAATCCGACATAATCTCTATTCATATCAGCTACAGTAACATTGTTCATGAATGCTGCAAAAAACAACAAAAACAACAAAAAAAAAAACAACAAAAAAAGGTCACAACAAAAACTAACCAAACAAAAAGTTGCTAAAATCTGGTTTTTAAGAGCATAAATTTTCAAAATTTTTAGGGGCACAAATTTGATACATTTTGTGAGACACCTTTTCTGCGTATTATAAGGTGAATACAATTGAAGCAATGAGTTTAAATTATAAATAGGTACAACAAACATAGGGAAGTTTACCCCGTTTTGATTGTGTTGTGCCACTTTACCCACGATTCCCGTCGTTCCTTGGTAACCAATTCTTTGTTTACACTTTACCATCTGCTAACTACCATTTCACCCCCACTTAAACCTGATTTTTCTATGGTAACCAATGTCAATAGCTTTATCAAAGACCATCAGATCAGTGCTTTTAAAAACGAACAACAACAATCAGATGTTTTACAAGTATGTGATTTTTTAAGCTTGATTGAACCAAACAGAATTGGAACAAGGGACAAGTGTGGGTTGGCTACCAAATAAACGGCGGAAATTGTAGGTAAAATTGTGGCAATCAAAAAGGGGACAACAAATTAACATTTGTCTATCACTCTATATCTAACTTAACCTCGTTGGGTATGATGGATCAGATGAGCTGTAGCTTTGTCACTAATGACAAATAACTGCTGGTTCATTTGTCAGGATCATTAATTAACACCCCCAATCAAAATTAACCAGAGAAACTAATTAATTATCAGACCCCTAAACTCCATGATTTGTGTTGGAGAATCCCTCGGAAATATCTCCTGAGTTAATCACCCCCCAAATGAAAATCCTATTAACGCCATTGAAAAAAAGAAACATTTAATGCCTGTATTCAGATTTGAGTCAGTTCTAATTCAGTTGTCGATTACTTAGTTTTAGTTTTAGTTTTGTATCTTCTGAAAAATTGAACCTTTGGTCCTATTAAACTTTATTAAAACTACAAGGCCGTTTATAACTTTGGCCATTGGTAATCACTATAAGAAAATTTTAACCTAAGTCTAAAATTTTATTCTAAATCTTGACTTTGGATAATGTGGAGATTTTTAATTGTAACTGATTTGATCACCGTCAACCAAAACTTTTGAATATGGAATAGCATATAAAATCCTTGTACTAGAAGCAATATGCAATGATATTATCTATAATAGGCAAGCAAGGGTCTTATCCTCCTTTTTTCTCAGCCTATGTGCATCGTAGGAGAAGTCCGCACATACCGTTAGAAACATATTGTCTTGTAGATGAGCAGAAACCTGTTAAATTCACATCGACACCCAAGGCTATGCCCGCAAACTTTCCAAGTTTCTATAATAATTTGTATAGAAGAAGAATATTTCATTGAACCGTTAGGCAGCGGTTTGTAATAACAAATGCTATCAAATCAAAAAGAACAGATGTTTTAAGTTTAAAAACTTTTTAACTGATTGGGTTCAGATTAAGTTAAATTTTAGTTGCATTTCAATCAGTGGGCAACCTCTAGTAAAATACAAACATGTTCTTAAATTTTATTGCAAAAACTTAAAGAATAATTCATTGTTGTATCGTTTCAACAATGTAATGACCTTGACCCTAGATATGATAGTGTGTTCAATAATAGATAATTGTTTTTATCTTATTGCCTAATGTGATACTCAGCCTTATACTGAGAAAACAATTGTATGGAGAATTGAATCTAAGGTGTGGATCATTTTGTCATTAGTCTTTGATATAGGCTTACTTAATTATTAAGTAAAAAATATGACTTGGAAAAAGTGCTGTTTAAAAATATCTCCGTCACAGCAGACCTACCAGATAGTACTTAGCGAATTTCCAATGAATGTTATTGTTTAATCAACAAAATATTTGGTTTTATAGTTGAGTAGTAAATTGAAGTTAGGTAAAATACAATTATTAATCCAGACAAGAAAATATAAAATATTTTATTATATTATGTTTACATTATTTATTGATATTTGATTAATAATTATTTTTAAGAATAGTGTAAAAAACATGCATTGTACAAAGTCTAACGAATTGTCTGTTTACTTACGTAAATCCCAAAATGTTAACATTGGCCTCGTTCATGATCATCCATTGCAAATAGGTTTGTTTATGTTTTTGCCTATCATGGACAAATCCGACAAATAACGTGCCTGGAATTTATCATGTGATAGGCCGAAACATAAACAAACCTCTTTGTGGGGGATGATCGTGAACGAGCCCATTAACATGACAAATGCAGGAAAGTGAGCTGATCAATTGATTATGTTCAGACACCTCTTTCTATCCCACCTCCTGTGAAATCTCTCAAATAAGAGGTACAACCCGCATGGAACCTTACAGATGTTCCATAAGTTAATATTAAACTTATATTTAGTTAAACTTCTATTTAGTTCTATTTACAGTTCTATTTAGTTAATTTTAAACTTTTCACCATCAGCTAGTAAAAGGTTACACATACATACATTTATTTTCTATTGAAATTTTATGGGATTTAGTATGCAGGTTTGCTGTCATGGGGGATATGACCAAATATTAGTAACTCATCACCTGATGAAAGTATATACGGTACTAAATATTATTGAGAAATTAAAAAAAGCAATATATAAGGTTTTTCATTTCCAATAAGATCAACATGGGAATCCTTTTTTTTGTATTTTCTCCGTAACCAGTGGAGCTAAGTTAATGATTCAAACTAATAAACTGTTTATTTTTTAAGACTCTTTTAAAAATTAAGGGTGAAAAATACCAAAAAACCCAATTATTATCTATTAGAAACCGAAACCCTATAAAACCCCATTCCTGTAGTCCGATCACCCTGGTTTTTGAACTTACCATGAAGAATGCTACCCTACCTTCATACTAAATTTTATCAAAAACAAAGGGTTCTTTCAAAAGTTATTGTGTCTATAGACACACATACATATATATAAATATGAATTTGGACGAACGGTGCTAGTTTCATGGTCCCGGGCTTAGGTCTTACTGTGAGCACTACTATAATAGGGTATTCCCTGTAGGGAAATTCGCTAAAAGCATATAAAACATTTTGTCATTACTTTTTCATTGTTAGGAATTCAATTTTTTAAATAGAATTTTTTGTCTTGTACAGATTGTGTTTTTCTCATGTAATGTTTGATATATCCTAAATCAATTTACAAGAAATCAAACCTTAAAAACTAGGTTTTAAACAAAAGAAATGTTTCCTTGTAATACAATTAACTTGAGATATCAAAATAAAGTTAGTTTAAGTGCATTTACACAATTTTTGGTGGGAGTGTATAAATGGTCATTGGTAATTGTGTGACTCAGGGTTGCCGATCGGTCAGCACATCTTCCTGTCAGCCACGATCGACAATGAGCCGATCATCCGGTCGTACACGCCCGTCACCTGCGATGATGACATCGGCTACATGGACCTCGTCATCAAGGTATCTTGAAGAAAAAAAAAAAAAAAAAAAAAACAGCTGAAAATATTATATCCCTGCTGTTTCCCTAGATCCATATTTATAGTACCGGTAGTTTACATCAGAAAGTGGCTTTTTCTGTGCGCAATTTTGTTTGAACAGAAAAACACTTTCAGTCCGAGTGATGAACAACGTTTTTCATCATACTGAAAAAATATCTAATTTAAAATTAAATAACCAAAATATTAGTTTTAGTTTATGTGTAATAATATACTTTCATCTTAATTTAAACATTCTATTATTTAATATAAATTAAATAGAACAACGTATATGTAAGTTAAATGAATGAAATGTCAAAATCTTACATTTAAAATTTAGGTAGTCCGCAAGTTAGTTTTTTGTATTGTTTTTATTTGTTTTGCATTAGTTCGATTTTTGTTTAAGACAAACAGAATTTTTGAGGTTAGCGCATGGAAAAAATTAATTGATGTTTTTTTTTTGTCCTTTTAAAAGATTACAATATACGCCAACTTTATGGACTAGTTGCAGGCTGGAAAATAGCTGTTTTGCATGCAGTACATTAATCAAGATGTCTACCGGTCATAAAAAGTCGAGAAGTCATGAAAAAGTTAGAAATTTTGTGAAGACGTGAAAAGTCATGAAAAAGTCGGGAAGTTAGGTCTTCAATCGGGATAAACTAACTTTATAACCAAAACACTCGGGAATTTTAATAACATCACAAATAAATCAGGGTCAGTGACGGTTAATTATGAAAGCGACAGATGAGCAGTGTTGGAGAAGCTACTTTTTAAAAGTAGCTAGCAATAGCAATTTTTTTAAAGTACCTAGCTACAATTTCAGCTACTTTCGCAAACTGGTCATGGTTTTTTCTTGCAATGTATAACCGTCCCATTACCCCACTTCCTATTACTGTTAATTAACTTTTTTTTCATAGGCCTCCGTACCTTAATTTAGTTTTTTATTTTAGACTTAGTTTATTTATTTCAACATAATTATTTGTAACTCTGGAGCCTATGTAATGTAAAGGGAATAGTAGCATGAATATTTGTATTATTACATGTGAAGGGGGGATGTAAAAGGGGTTTTTATTAATTAAAATAGTGTATAAATTATATTGTAATAGAAGGCTGTGCGGAGAATTGAGCCAGTAAGAAGTGGGCTGGAGGTGTTTTTTTTTTTTTAATATTGAGTGTTTTGACAGTAGAAATGCGGTCACATATATATGCTAGCTAACTTCCTTGTGTCGGGGGAGAGCGGTGTCTGAGCCTGTGGAGGTCAGTTGAGCAACTAAGCAACTCTTTTTGTTTTGGGGGTTAGGCCCCATCAAGTTTTGGGAAATTAACTTTTCAAGTTCTGTGGTAAAAGAGTTTAGTTGAGAAGTTAAAAGGGTTTTGTTCAGAGTAACTTTTGAGGTTAACAAATGTTGGTTTTGAAATAACATTATAGTATGATTTTGAATCTTTGTGAATTGCGTATTTTTTGTTTAGTTCCAAATTTAAAAGGGGGTTTGCTTCTGAGTAACTTTCAGTTTAAAGGATTATTAGAGTTGAATTTAATGGCCATATTGTCCTACCTCCAGGATGTTTCTTTAGCCGCACAGCCAGAGTTAAATTAAATATGTCTTGCTTTGTATAAATGAATTAATGTCCTTTTGAGTATAACTGTGTTGAAGTCTAGGAGTAAATGGAATTGCCTAATAAAGAGAAAGGTTTGCTCAGCTAATTTAGTGTTGTTCTTTGTAGTAGAAACCACATTGCCCTGATACTCATAATTGGTAAAGCTACGCTTCCGAAGTGGTGTTGTGCCAAGATTTGTGCACATCACAGGTGGTAAAGGCCGGGGACCTTTTAATTTTTCACAAAATTTAAATCCTAGTCCCTCGCAAAAAATGGTTGAAATTTGTTGTCTTTTTATGTATTTGTGCATATCTCATACAGGAAATAAGTGTGCACAGAGTAACGGTGTTATTCCCATGAACTTGGATCAAACTAAATATTAGAGAGTTTTCGCACATAAGGTAAAGAAGTATAATAAATACCGTATTAAATATTATTTGATTATTTGTATTACTTGGAGTTATGAAAACAAACTCATTATATAGTGGTCAATGGTATACATTATCTACACAATTTTACTCTACTGCAGATCCTATTATCCAAAAATCTGCCAATTTACAATAAAGTTTATTGTAAGATTTACTGTTTATTACAAAAACACTACACTAAAATCCTGTTCTAAAAAGTAACTTTTTGTTACTCAGGTGTACCTAAAAGATGTGCATCCCAAGTTCCCCGCTGGTGGCAAGATGAGCCAGTACCTGAACAACATGAAGGTCGGAGAGTCTATTGATGTGCGAGGCCCAAGTGGACGGCTTAAGTACCTCGGAGGCGGTCGATTCTCCCTCAAACTGCTGAGGAAGGATCCTCCGCGCATCGTCACAGTAACTAAGGTCGCCATGATTGCAGGTCAGGGCGCCACCTGAACACTCGATCTGGTTTTAAGAGAGTTTGTTGAATGAGAGAAAAAGACTTATAAATTAACAGTCAGTGATAGGGTATGTTCATCTAAAAGTCATAAGACAATAATCGTCAACGCAAGGATGTAGCACAAAATTTTTTACCTATTTATTTTGATTACCATTTAATCATACTCAACTAGAAGTTTAATTTCATAAATGTTTTTCTATTCCAGTTGCCTAGATTATGGTTGAACTCTAGTCTCTAATTGGGCTTCACTAAAATTATTTTAATTTTGTGAGAGATTCAATTCTATTCCTTGAAATTTTGGCAATATGATTATATTTTAAGATGTATATGTACAGGAAAGTACTCCTATAAATATAAATAAATCCTCATTTACTACTTTGATTCTTTGAAGTCTTTGCATTTACTGAATACTTCCTGAAAGTATTGTCTTCTGATCTTCCACCAAGGACCCCCCAGAAAACCACTGACTTGTGTTGCTGCTATCATCTAGCCATAACCGTGTTATGTTGTAACTGGGATGTTGCAGGCAGCACCGGAATCACTCCCATGTTGCAGCTGATCCACCACATTACCAAGGACCCCCAGGACACCACTAACTTGTGTTGTTGCTATCATCTAGCTGTAACCGTGTTATGTTGTAACTGGGATGTTGCAGGCGGCACCGGAATCACTCCCATGTTGCAGCTGATCCGCCACATCACCAAGGACCCCCAGGACACCACCAAGATGGCACTACTGTTCGCCAACCAGACGGAGAAGGACATCCTACTGCGAGACGAGCTTGAGGAGGTGGTGAAGAAACACAGTCCGCAGTTCAAGCTGTGGTACACCGTCGACACTCCTTCCGAAGGTAACATAACATGATGTAAGCTGAGGTATTTTTTGACACCATAGCCAACTCTTAGGTCTACTATTGACAAACCTCTTGATGGTAATGAACTTAATTTTTCCTGACATAATCTTTCATGTGAAATAGTCTGCAGTTGAATCTCAATATTTTATAGTCTGGTACTGCAGAGGATACACATATATGTTTGCATGAATCGGGTGTCGATTGTCAGTGCAACGCTGGTCTAATCAAATCAAGTCGAACCGGCAGCACCAACACCGTGCCCCTCTCCTCTCCCCTCTCATTCCCCCTCCCTGCTGAACGGTCCCCTCCTCCATTGGATGACTGGAGTGGAGAGAGGGGTATCGCCCACCACCGTCACAGCCGTTTCTTATTGGCTCTCCTGTATTTTTATGTGAATATAACTGAAATATGAGTATGTTAAGATTAATAATTGTTCTTTCTCTCTAGGACAAACAGTGCCCTAATGTTTAAAATTAGAACCACAGGTAGGCCGAACGCTCTTGTTGGAATGATGTAACCTCTAGTTTTCACTCCTCTATGATGGTACCTATTAGACTATTTATTTTGTAAAATCACTAGCGTTGATAATTTTTTAAGTTAATAAATAGTACATCTGGCTCACCATAAAATAAGAGTGTACTTGTAGCAGTAGTAATATTAAAACCAGTCAGTACATATTACAGCTGGTAATATGTACCAACATAGTAATAGGTAATAGCATTGACTCTGTACACTAACGTGAATAGACCTCTCATCCAATGCATTTAGTTTGAGGCAAAAATTTGGAAGTTCGGTGTACGCGGCACCAGAGTCGCTGCCATCGATCTTGTTACTATTCAGCTGAATTTACAGTACTGCCAAAACACTTTACCAAAACATAAACATAACTTTCAGTTATAAAATGTTTCATCCTTAGTTGAGTAGAGTGGTAATACTGATTTATCTATCATATGTTACGTGTACTTCCATGTACGCCGCACGAGATCGCACCACTGTCAATTCACACACGCCTATGCTATGAGAAGTCTACTCACGTTAGTGTACATAGTCAATGGTAATAGGTACATATTACAGTCGGTAGTAGTACAGTAAACTTCCTCTAATCCGGAATGTCTTGGACTTAACACATGCAGGATTACTGAATATTCCGGATTACAGGATAAACATGTAAAAAATTTTTAAATTCATGGAAAATTACATTAAAATGTGTATTTTATTCTATAAACAGCTTTACTACCTACAGTGTAAAAACATAGCGTAACATACTGAAATGAAAAATACCTTACATGATTATGAAACTAAAATAAGATTTATACAATGTTACCCAATGTTGCATGACTACGTCTCGTCTCCCCTACACACATTCCAAAGTGCTGTGTATGGCACAGTGTTGTCCCTTGTAACTTCCGATCCCATTCAAACTTGGACGCTCAGTATTATTTTCATACCCATCAATAAAAAATTTTCTGAAAGTTGTGCCGGATCATAGGATGGCGGATTAGAGGAAGTTTACTATTTTAGTATTAAAAAATAAAGTATTGTCAAAAAGGCAATGAGAATCATCAAGGATGTTTCTACTACCAACTCACCTTTTCAAATAAGACAACAATTTGGTGTTATGCTATCACATGTTAGGCTTACTTCCTCAATATCATAGTGCATATCAGCTATTTATTTAACAGTACACTTTGATAGTCTTTTACATTTTTAAAGAAATGTTGAATACTTTATTTTAATTTTATAATAGGACCTCATAGTTTAGTCAACTTTTCTAACTTGGCTGTCAAAGCAGCAAAGCAAAACTAGATATATTTTTATTTTGGACTCCTCACAATTCAACTGTCAAACTTAGTCTATAAGCTACATGGGGTGCGCAGGGTCAAAAAGTTTCTCTCATTAAATTAAAATATACTAGGACTATTTTAATAAGTGTTTCAAAAAATGTAAATTACTATCTAAGTAAACATATAAAGTCTGATACAGTTTTACAAACAAATAATAAATTACTTTTTTAAAGGCGGATGAGTTGTGTAACTATGTTCTTTTAATCCGTCTTTTTAATGTTATCTTAGTAAGATTGTGTGAAAATTCTTATTGTATACATGTTTGTATTTTTATTTATAAAAAGAGTTCTTATTCAGACTCATTCTTTCCCTCCAGTGAAGGGGGGAAATTTAGTTTCATCCTCTTTGACGTTCAGTAGTTTCTCATTCAACTTAACATCTCTTATCTAACACCGTTGCAGTAAACATCAATATATTTCAAGTAACATCACAAAGAGATACATTATTAAATCAGTTGCATAATGCGTTCATTATGATACAGTATAGAGATCTGGTTCTAGACCAACGAGAGCCCGGCATTTGACACAATTAGTGTCATTATATAAAGATAATTTACTAAAACAAATTAACATTTTCTTCCCCCGAAGTTGCTATTACATATTTTGTTAAATAATCAAATATATAAATGAACAATTTAACAGTTATAATATTTATTTACACAAATTTTAAATTTTCTTAAACACTTCTTGTATATAAATGCAATGGAAAATTTTCCTGGGCTTGTACATATTTCCAACAGATCCTTTTAAAATTAAAATTTAATGCAAAGTCACAGAAAAATTTTGATAACCCCTCACGACAACCAATTAATAAATACAATTGCACATGAGCTGATTTTTTCATTACAATTCATGTTTTAATTTCTTTACGTGCCGAACCTCAAAAGATTGAGTTCTAATGTGAGTGAGATGCCACTTTTTGTATGGTTGGCCGAATAACCTATAATCATCTAGCCTAACTTATTTTTAGAATGCTTTACCAAATGTAAGTGGGTTGTAGATAGTGCAAAAATTGTATTCAGCCTTTAAGCCACTCGAAAAAATATTTAGAACATATAAAGGCTTTCATGACACAATAATTGCATAATCTACTATTAAATAGTTGTGTTTTAAATGTGGAATGATCCGCAGGGTGGCAGTACAGCACGGGGTTTGTCAACGCCGACATGATCCAGACCCACCTGTTCCCCCCGGGGCCGGACACGCTCGTGCTCATGTGCGGGCCGCCGCCAATGGTCAACTTCGCCTGCATCCCCAACCTGGACAAGTTGGGCTACGACCCCAACCTCCGCTTTGCGTACTAGGCCCTCTGTCGCCGTCGCTGTTGTTGTCGTCTCACGAGTGTCGTATCCGTCTGGTCAGCCTGCCTTTTGTTTGTATCTTGCCTTCGCAAATTTTTTGTTTCCAATGTAAATCGTTTTATTTGTCTCTTGCTGTTGTTTGAGAGATTTGTTACACTTTTCTGTGATAACGGAGATGTGAAGTTAATTTCAACTACTGCGGCATTAATGAAGTTATTTTCTTTTTGTCAGTTAGAAGCTCAATGAACTTTTGTTAGTTTTTTTTATTTAAAGGGAATTATTTTATTTGAAACAAAATACATACCTTGAAAAAACTTACGATAAATAAAAAAATATTTTGATGACCTATTTAGGTCGACCATAGGACTGCTCGCATTTAGCCTTGTCATAGTCTGTATTTGGTTAGGTCTTTAGTTTGATAACCTGCTTTTGTTTATATACCTCAGTTAGGCTTAAACTTTGAAACAATTTTTTTAACTTGTTTTCTTTATTTTGTTTTATTTACTTTGAGGTGTTTACTTTTGGTACCATTTATAAACCACTTATAGTATTTTATTTTTCAGTTTATCATTATCTAAACAATTTAAAAATGTAATAATGTGATGTAATTGGTGCTATAAACCGTATGTGTTTCTTTTATAAAAAAATTAATGATTCCCCTAGATTTATATTTAAATTTTCACTGTTTACCCTGTTCACAATAAAGTATAGTGGGTACTAATGTAATATTTAAATATTATTATTACAATAACCCACAAGCAGAAAACTCTTAATTGTAATAGGCCTACTTTTTTTAAAGTTCAACTTAAAATGAACTTTTTCCTAGTTCAAATAACCACTTAAATAAATGATAAATAAAAACACCATAAATTGGTTTATATAATTTTAAATGAAATTAAACACCAATGTATAATGCTACTTTTTTATTAAGTGTAACTTACATTAATTTTTCAAAGAAAAAGACAGCACGCATAATGCGCTCTTTCGAGCGGCACCAAATATTTACTCAAAATGACAAGAAAAAACAAAACCACACCTGTGTTAAAAATTCATTACTGATATTCTTATTTTTTTATATTTTAAAATATATCAGGAATGCATTTTGGAATACCACTACACAATTAAAGAAAATATGTGGAGAGTGTCATGTAAATAACAAAATTCAATAACTCAAACTATTATCACATTACTGTTTTAATACCTTGGATTAATTTTCAAAAGTTTATATTGTTTGTCAATGGTATTAGTAATGTTTGCAGCGTATATGAAATTCTAGGTACTTTGAGATTATTTTCCCCAATTCTTGCTCCTTCATATAAAAACTGTTGGTTTTAAAAACCTACGAATATAAATAGTTAAGGTTAGAAGTAGTAGCACGAAAATAGACATGTAAATACAAAAATAGTCATATAGCCAATTATCTAGTGTCTGTATGACTTGATGGTGGAAGATTGTTTGCACATCTTGACAATATACAATGGTTTTCTCCCTCCCACATTCGTTTGTTATTGTAAAGATGATAAAATTTAAGTAGATTCAAGTTTGGTTCAATGTAAAGCCTCCTGAGTTGAGGTTAAAATTTGAATTATCTTTTAACTCTTTTTATATTGGTAACAATTCAATATGTAGAACAGTGTTTTTATATGTTATGATATGTAGAGGTTTCCAAGTTTGTTTTATTCATATTATGAACAATGAGTGGGTAGTTGATACTAACTTAACAGACATCTAGCCTGTATATAGCGCCTTATAGAAAATATTTTATCAAAGGAGAGCAGCTTTTAGTTAAAAAGCACTTATGAATTATTAGAATGATGTGCCTATAGAGGTATAATAGTTTTATAACAGAATGATAGAATAATAGTTTTATCCTCGTATTCAAAAGTATTGTTTATTACAATTGTCGTCCACTCATACATTTTTTCTGCAAATTATTGTTTGTGTCATACAACAATTTATTAATCAAATATCATAATTCGATGAACTATGATCATTCGAGGAACTAGGCATCGTGATTGATGGAATCTGTGCGTAATATATTGAATAATTATCTTAATTAAATACTGCATTTCTATACTAATTTTGATCCACTATTGATAATATTGTCCAGCAGATATGTGGAAAGATTGTGCGTTTGATAATAGAGATCTCAAATTTAGAACACACATACCACATGTACTAAGGCTGAAATGTACATAGGAGGCCAACTTAGATTTTCTATTTATAGCATTTTATGGGGTTTCAAATGGGGTTCTCTAATGTTTCACCATTAAATTTAATAATTGCATAATTTGAAGTAAAAAATCTTGCAATAGCTAAAAAAAAAAATAAAAAAAATTTTAGTATTTTCAACTGTAGTTGCAGAGAAAACTCAAAAAGAAAATCTGATCTGATCCGATATATTGATATTTGATACGATGTGATACACCGATCAATTTTTTATTCAATAGTATTATTCGTATAGTACCTAAAATACTATTGAATGAAAAATCAATCAACACAATCAGTATATGGTATCATATTTTCTTTATGAATTTTCCCTGCAACAACTCAAGATAATTTAACTGTTAAAAATACTAAATTGTTTGTTTTTTTGAGCTCTTGCAAGTTATGTAACTCAAAATTCTGTAATAAAAAAATATGATGGTAAAAAAATGGGAAACCCCCATTTGAAACTCCCCTAAGCATACATTGAAAATCTAAGATGGCCTCCTATCTAAATGGAAGCCTTTGTACATGTAGTATGTGTGTTCCAAATTTTATATCTCTATCATCAAATGCACAATCTTTCCAATAATAATTGCTTCATATTTACCGGACTACGTTAAGTTTATTCTCTCATTTGTGTGTGGTTAAAAAAACTCATTAAGCTATGAATGCTGATAATTATATCTTTTACTTGTGGGTTAGTACACAACTAGTATGGTTAGTTAATTTCCAGCCCATTAACTAAATTTTAATGTAATATTGGTGAAAAAATAGTGATTGTAGGAACAAACGGGTGAGTAATAAGTAACTGAAAACTGAAATTGTTCTGAAATTGGCTCAGTAAAAATATTTTAAATGGTTGGCTTTGTTTGAAAATGAAACCTTCCATTAAACTAAAGAGAGGTTATTTTAACTATTTACGAGTTACACTGATAAAACAAAAACACAAATTATTGCCGTAAATGTATTTCACCCACGACCAATACTTGATCCATTTCAATAAAAATTTTAAATTAAAAAAGGAAGGACCATTAAAGAAACCATTGACTATAAATAATTGTATGGTTGGATATAAAATAAAAATTGCTCTAAGTTTAACAAGTTAAAATTTATAATGTTTAAGTTTGTAACTTGTTAAGGTTAAGACTAATTTTTTTTTCATTAAATACTTATTAAGAGGTACTGTAATGTAGTTGTTAAAACACCCACAAATAGTTTTAATGCTACACAAAAATTTTATGTTTTTTTGTTCTTTTGCTTAAGTTGCATTAATTGTTAGGTTTTTACAAAGTGAATCAAGCTTCTCCATTTTTTTTTTTTTTTTTTTTACCATTTAAACAAAGATTGAAAAGTTTACAAAAAATGTAAAAACTGCTCAACGAGTTTTATGTTTTAGTTTTACTTAGATTATTTGATATTAAATTTTAAACTTGTTTGCCATTGAAGGAAATACTAAATTGATTTTAAACTGAATAATTAATAATTATTTATAAAGAAAAGTAAATGGATGTATAAAACTTCAGTACTTAAAGATTTTATTTCACTAATTTTTTGGAGGTTCCTTCCAAAGTTTTAGTCACACTACGCCTATGTTAACAGTGAGCATTTTAAATTGCATGAGATGGCTGTGATAAAAGTAAAAATAAGTGGAGATTTTTATACTTAAAATATTTCAAACTATAATAATGTAATATCTTGTTAAGATCATTCCTTTTAATTTTACAATAAACTTTAGTGATTGGATCACATGTAATGTTAAGTCAATAGACCAAAGTTAATGTCTCAAATATAGTTTCCAGCATTTATTAGAAGACAGTCTTTGAAACATACCATACTTTTGTGGAATGTATTTTAATCTAATGCAACATCTGATTACTAAAGTATATTGTAAGTCTTCCAGTTCATTGAATTTGCAGTACTATTTTTGTAAGTTTTTCTAGACTGTACTAAAGGTAATTTTCATAAATAAATGTTGTGTTGGTATGTTAAAAAATAAAAAATAAATATATTCCAATGTTTGCTGTTTAAAAATGTCAGGAACAAATTCCGTTGAATTGCAGATATATTTTTAGAATTTGTCAGGAAAGTAAATTTAAAAAAAAACTCACAAAAAAATGAAAAATGACATATTCTCAATAGTTTGAGACGTTCTCTGTTAACATTTTGTATAAAAAACTTAAGTGTTTTAAAGTGAAAACTTATTCCATGATGAATTAGCCTTTGGATACTTGTATAAAAAGAAATACATTACCTGAGCCTTTATCTAACCTCTGTGATCCTGATCTGGTGATTGTTTAAGTTTAAAACCTTGGATGCTAGGAAACCAGTTCAGGACCACTGACAGAGCAGATGCTCAGGTAACTTAAAAATTTTTGCGAAAACTTGATGTTCTGTGTTTTTTGGCGGTGTCAGTCATAAAAGAATCGCTCTTGACATTTGTTTGTATTTTTGTTTATGTTATTAGCAATCATGATTGATTTGAAGATTCATTTCATAAAAAAAGAAAGACCATTAAGTAACCTATTGCTTATAAATTACTGTTTAATAGTATAAAACATCCAAAATCTAGCTAAGGGTTTGAGTTATTAAACAATTTCAACATTTTTGTTGTCTTTGATTATGTTTTAGAATAGGTACCGGTTTGTTTGTATTAAAAGCTTTACTAGAAATATGTTATGTAGTAGTTTATTGTTGAAGCTCTTTATTTCTTGTAATAAAATTATGTGTAAGTAATTGCCTTATTGTTTTTATACAATACCATTTGCCTCAGAAAAAAGAACAATCTGAAGGAATATCTAATAGTGCAAATAAAAATCTGATATTTCATCACTCCACAATACATTTCATAGAGTAATGTTTCTAACACAATAATTTTTCATTTCTAATAATTTTCAATACTAAAGCAGAGTTTCGCTACCACAACCCTCCATAAAACAACTATCTCGATAACTAGAAATATTTTATAATTCCCATAAAAATAAAATATTTTTTAATATTTTAAGGAGGTTGGTGGAAAAACTACCTCAGTCCAAAAAACGTGTTTTGAGATAATCGACTTTGAATATTAAACTTATGTTTTAAAGGCTTTTACCAATTGCATTACTCTTTGGATTCTTATACTACGCAAGATACATTCTTTTAGATTAAGAATATAATCTTTGTTTGTTTATATGTCCTTTCCATCAAAAGTTATCGAACAAAATATGAAGCAGAGTCAGAGGTCGTTTTTCCATCAAACCACTTTTTCAATATTAAAAACTTATATTTTATGCATTTAAACTCATCAAAGCTGATAGATATGAAGTGAAATAAAATATTTATTCATACTAAATTTATTTGAAATAAAATCAAGTAGGTCTAATGACGATTTCATTCATTAAAACATAAAATCAACTTGTAGAGATACAATGGTCCATCAAAGACTTTACTGAAAGCTTTTAAACATTTAAATAACAGATATCTCGTTTAAACATCAATTTTCACACAAATAAAACCTATACAATGTTTAGCAATAACTAGTGCTCGATTTCAGGGGGAACCCGGCGGAACAACGTTCCCGTACCTTAAAAAAAATAAATAAAATAATTATTTTAGAAACTTCTACAAAACTTTTTAACATAATTTTTTATGTTATTTTTTGTCACAGTGTATTAATTTTGAGAAATGGTAATAACTTTTTACCAAACAAGAATAATATAATATTGCTAGAAGTTTAAAGTACCGTCTCTAGGCCTTTGTTAAATTAACATTAATAATATTTTTAGTTTCATCCCAGTCCTTTAATTTGGTTTTCTTTCAAACAATATTGGATGTTCAACAAAAAGTTTTTAATACAATATGATGTTCTTCTTAACCCAGATATTTTTAAACTTGCAGAAAAATTAGACCTTATCTAGATTTTACATTGTTAAGTTAGTCAGTATGAAACATGCCTGCTCCCGAAAGGCTCAATGATTTTTATTAAATCTTTAAAACTGTATTTTGAGGGTCATAAAAAGCTGCAAATATATTCTCAGGTACGTTAAAAACGCTGCAACTTAAGAGTGATTTTAAAAAAAAATTCCTGTTTTGCCTTTCCCCTGATGGTCAAGCATTTCTTGCCCATGATCAGGTTTAAATTTAGGCTTAACAATTAATTTACTCTTTATTATTACTTACAAAATTAGTATAACTGTTTTATATGAACCAAGATAAAAACTTGGAACTAAACATTTCAGTGAAGTAAATCAAGGAGTTCAACGCAAAGTAATATTTAAACACAAGTTTTTGTTCAATTTTTTTTTCAACAGAAAAACATCCTGAGCTATCTAGACAATTCTTTTCAGTTTTTCAATAACATCATCGTAAAGAAGTTTCTTGGCATCAGCTGCCCACATGAAGTCCAAATGGTTGAAATTATTGTCTTGAATTTTGTTTACTTCCTTCACATTTGGCAGTTGTTTAGCAGTGTAGAGCACATCCTAAATCACAAAACGCAATTTAAATGCCATTTTTCATTTGCCCATTAATTTAATTAAGACACTACCAACAAAAGATTGACATAAAATATTGTATTAATAAACTTAGGGTATAGACCGATCCCTACCCAAACATTGGAAAATATATCATTGGCGTCAAAATGAAGACATAAATAAAATCAATATTTCCAATACAATACAATATTTCCATGATAAAAAAAAAAATAAAGGAACTAATAATAATAAGGGTAGCCCTATCAAATACATTTACACATTGTTGTGGCCCATTTTTTACAGCAAACGATGGCTCATTTGATCTGAAAATTCACCCTCAGCATCGGCTTGTTCACAATCCTCTTCATGAAGACTTCATTCCCTACTGATAATTAATGGCAACTGGCCGGCTAGCCGAGGGTTATAGAGCTCACCTTTAAATCCAAAGGTTACGGGTTTGATCCTGAGAAACCTTAGTAGCTTTTTTAAAGTTCGGTACCATACCCAGTTGCAATTTGTCATTGGGCTGTTATTTAATGATGCTGTCTAACAACTGGTCGTTGTTAGATAGTAACAAGACTGGGGTTGGACCGTTCCCCGTCATAATGTTTAAAATGCCATTGGCATAGACAGAAAAAAAAGTGTTTACTTTTTATGCCATAAATGGACTTTAAATTGATTATGAATATGAATGCTATAGTTAAAAAACACACCTTTTAATTACTCATAAATATTATTTTTAAAACCATTTGTAGGTAAACATATATGTAAACAAAATTTTCAGAGGTTTAGGTGGTTAAAAATGAAAGCATATCTACCTTAGGGACAGCTTGCCAGTCATTCATTGCGTAGTAGATGTACAGTGGACATGTCACTTTGTTCATATCGTACGCCGGAGGAGTGGATGAACCATATACATTGTAGTTGGTTTTGTGGTTACCTTTAATCAGGGATTTCCAATATCTCAATGTGAGTAAATCGGAATATTTCCAACCTTCGTAATTGAAATTCCTGAATTCTTTTTCTGAACAAAACATAGTTTTGGCTATTTTTAGCAAGGTTTGTAATTAATTATGAATCATTTTAAAGCTATGTGAAGAGAATTTATGAACATTTAAATTACAATACATTCAAAAAATGAATCAGTTATATTGTACAAAACATGATTTGGTAGCATTGATATTGTTAAAAATATACAGTATTTTGAATGTAATTTATCTAACAAAACCAAGAAAATACTTCCAGGAGGTAATAAAAATGTGTGGGTCAAGGGTTGGAATATACCATTTGCTTCAAAAGAATCTCGCTTACAAGATTGGCAACCCGTAATTACTATATGTTTTCATATTTAGATTGCTTTATTATATTTATTTTTACATTTCTTTCGTTGTCAATAAAGTGATATTTTGGAAACAAATAAGTTACTGTCATAGACCTGAAAAATATCGGTCACTGATCCATTTAAAACAAAGAGTTTGGTAATCTTAATTACACTTTTTATCCTCCCTTTTTATGAACATTCTGGTTATTAATCATTTTACCAACCTTATGGCTATTCTGAATACTAGAAAGAGTCCCGGGAAAGGTAATAGATGTCAGTGCTGTTCTCAATTAATCTCTAAATTCCACGATCAACTAATGAATTTCTTTGGTCGTACAACAATATATTTTTTGTCCATTAAAGAATACTTTAAAAAATGTATTATTGATAAAATAAAATTTTAGAACTCCTAGTAGCTTTAGTAGTTAATTCAAGTATTTAAAAATTAATAAGTATCATGTATTTGCGCAATGAATTCCAACACTTTCATCTGAAGATAAACTATACAATTGAGTAATTCATATATATATTAGGGAGAGGCAGTAAAAATGCATTATGCACACAGGAGGCCACCCTGTAGCGTGGGACTCAACTAAAAAACTGGTATACCCACTCCTCTACTTTTTAGGAATCTAGCCATGAATTGTTTGTCACATTTGAGGAATTAATAATAACTAGATACAGTAATAAAGTAATACCACCACTGACTGACAGTTTAATTTTTATGAATCGAGGAAGTCTGAGGAGCATAAGAAGAAAGTTTCTAAAGCTTCCAATTGCTTAACAGAAAGTAACATATAACCAAATGTAACAAAAAATCTTACCTTCACTGATCTGCCTGAAGTGCTTGAGGCATTTAAGAGACGTCCCGGCTGGTACGAACTGCAACACTGAGGGGAGGTGGGTCTGGAAACACACGCCAAATAATGTCATAAAGTATGTCAAACAATTATGCCACAACTATTATTATGTAACATCTTCAGATATCATTAGACCTCTGAATCACCCATGTAGTGTAATTGAGTATAAAGGAGGCATGGAGGTAGGGGAATCACTTGTCTCAATATAAACTTTTCATAATACTACTTTAAAAAAAGGAAATAAAATCAATGATTAAATTCTAGCTACCGTACTATTTTAATTGAAACCTAATACTTTGATCCGAGGGATTTGTGTTTATTAAACCTGAAGGTATATTATTGATATTACAAAAACCGAAGTCATAAAGGAATTTTTGGACTAAAAATACAAGTTTATCAGGCAAACGAGTGCAGTGGCGTACCCACTAGGGGGTGGGGGCTAAAGGGGCTGTAGCCCCCCTCAAGATTTTTTTTTTTTTTAATTAAGAAAAAAAGAAGATTTTTTTATACGCCAATTGTGGACACATAGAGTACTGAATACTGATTTGCGGGAGTTACATTTCACTACAACTACGAAATAATAGCTGCATTCCTATTCCTAAGAAATGAACACAAAAAAATAATAAAATATACTTCATGATATTACAAATTTCGCAAAGGAACATTTCTCGCGCGCGCTTGATTTGTTTGTTTTCAGTGGCGGGTGAGAGAAAGGGTTTTTCCCTTCCACAACCCAACTACGTGCGGCCAGCAGCAAGTCTCATCCACTCATCTTCTAAGGTCCGTGTCAGTGTTTGGCTCATATTGTTTGCGTTAGTGTAAAGTATTTTGTTATGAGTTTTTATTAGTGAAAGAGGTTACATGTGAAAGTAATTGTCAACGTCAACTCTTATGTTGCACTATGAAACGGCTTTTGACTGACTATTCTAACAAAAATGAGTGTGTTACTGCAGTGCAAAAACAAGTGTATAGGCTATGTTGTATTCACATGACAGGAACTTCTTAGCTTGTCTTGTGTTGAGCGGGAATGCACTCACCACTATGTGAGTGAGCCTATATTGGCAGACTGACACTAAGTTTTACCAATGAATTGAGCCTTTTAAGAAGGACCGATATGGCTTTTATTCTGCCAGTTTCTGTGATTGGGCGGTCTACCACGAGACAGCGCGCGCTGTACTACCATGCTGTTCCACCATGTGTACTCCCTCCTTCCGGCCAAAATGGCCAAGGATAGTGTGAGACGTAAAATTAACAACATAGTCACCTCCATTACGTGATAAATATCAGTACAAAAAATTAATGTTCCGAAATATTATTTTTTGCAGTGTTATAAAACGAGTAAAATTGCCGCTCACGCGGTGGTGACTAGAGGGCTATTCATGTGGTGCAATTGGAACAGCCAGTGGTTTGCGGTTTTTGCTGGTTGGAATAGCCAACACCCGAAGCTAACGGTCTAAATCTGCTGGGTTTTATCATTCACTCCTATAATCGATCCCTACACAAAACTTGCATTCCAAGACCTAAAATAAACTTAAGTAATGCCTTAAAAAACGGTTTTTTATGGAATTTTTAAAAGTTTTCCGTCGGTTGGCCCACGGACCAAAAAAGCCCCTCCCATAATTACTTTCTGAGTGCGCCACTGAATTTCAATTAGTAATTTCAATTGTTTTTACTAGGTAAATGTAATTCAACGGAAAAGAAAAATGTGGAGGCCAGAAAACAAAAGTCTGCAATCATATAATTTTTGTTATAAAACAAATATCGCTACCAGAAAAAATCTAATTATTATTATTATTATTTTTTTTTTTTTGCTTTGAATTAGAAAATAGTCACTTATTTGTTACTCCTTGCTGTATTAAAACTTTTACAATATTCAGAGTGATGAAAAAACTTGTTTACTAGTTACCCTTTCAAGTTCTTCTATGCTGAAACCGCCAATCCACCTCATTACTTCTTCACACACATTCACATTGGATTTCAACCACTCCGCTACCTCCTCATGGATAAGTTTTTTTATCCAAGTGAAGGAACAAAGGAATTTCTCAAGGATTATTAAAGCTTTTGAGCCTCTTAATACCTCATTATATCCAATTGTCGTTGCTACTGCCTGAAAGAAATGTTTGAATTTTAATTCTTCAGGAATAACACCTATGCCACAAATTTTCTTGATTCCATATGTGTCAGATTAACGAGCGTGTAGGCTTCTGTATACATCATTAATTTATAACACCAAAACTTTTATGATTAGTTTGACCATTAACACACTGTTTACAACCATACGAATAGATTTACTCGCTCATAATAAAAACCTCATGAAAAAATGTATACATTACAGAACCGATTGTTTGAACATATTGGGGTTGGGTGGTTTGGATAGTGATATTTTTAAAACTAAGAATTCCCTTATTTTCAGATATTCTAAAGGTCCTGATAAATTAGGAAAAATTATTTATATTTGCAGACACTTGCACTATATTTGACATATAATTAATTGGGCTTTTTAATACCGTATGTACACTGAAGTAGCGAGCTGTCGGTGTTTGATAATTGACTAAACAGTCAATTATCAAACACCGACATAATCCAATTATAAGTTACATAATCCAAACGGATTATGTAACTTATTTGTAGGTAGATGTCTCAGCTATTGACACTGTCTCAATCACTGATACTGTCGAAGAATTTATTAAATACATATTTATTGTATGCTCATTTGTTTATAAGTATATCCCTATAATAATTATTACTAGAGGGTTTTATTTAATAGGTTATTTCATCACCAGGGTGGAAATAACATTTTTCTGGGCCGACCAATCAAGTTTATGAATTTTGATAAAAGCACAAAATAACACTTTTGACCCGGGTTATGGACATTATTATTTTTAATCTCATTGTAATTAATAAATAACTAGTATGCGTGTTGCTCAAAATCGAGCAATTTATTTTGATACAATACAAATGTTACTTTTAGTTCTGAATCAATGACATAAGTATCTGGATTAATCTGGATCAATCCAATTTTGTGAATATCTGTAATCACGAAAAACTACACGTATTTACAGCTGTACATTAACAAATAAATACTTTATTCAATCCCAATGTTATTTTAATGGGAAATTTTGAGATTTCAATGGTGGATAGCGCCTTTATTTTCAGTCTGCTTCTCATCAGTTTTCGGGAGAAACAACTAAAGACACTATCCAACGACACCAAAAACTTGAAAATTGGTTGAAAAATGTAGGAGGAGTTCTTTACCCAAAAATACCCTTAGCTTATCAAATAAGTATAGATACCGTACTAAAAATTATTTTTCAAAATAACCGATAAAATAACCGGTTACTCAATTAGTTTTAGCAGTACATAACAGTATAAATACCTTTAACATGTTGGAGGCTTGGTAAACTATCAATACCCCCTTTTTACAGCAGACCTGCGTATTCAGCAAATTTCCAATGGAATTTCCTATTTTTCTCTTTTCCCAAATTATGGGGTTGGGTATGTATAGGTTTGCCGCCTTATGGGTTTTGTACAAATATAAGTTAAACGGAGAATGTACATAACAAATTTTATCAAGCTATGGTATTCTTTTAATTTCCCCATAACCGCCATGGGGTTGAGTTCGTAGGTTTGATGCCATTTGGGCTTTGTAAACAAATATAAGTTAAACTCTTCCTACTTAATGTATATACCAAATTTTATCAAGATATGTTAATAAATAAGCAAGACGGATCGTTTTGTTTATTTCCCATCACAATAACATAAGAAACATATTTTTGGATTTTCTCCGTAACCATTTAAGCTAAGTTAAAAATTATAATACTAAATTTATTATTTTTTTAAATGGTTTATGTTAAAAATGTTTGATTAAAAAAAAATAAGGTCAAAAATCCATTTTTAACAATTTTGAAACCCCATAAAACTCCGTTCCCATGGTCCATTCATTCTGGTTCACAAACTCGTTCAAGTAAATTTTGGTTTACACCCTGGTACCAAATTTCATCAAAATCAGAGGTTTCGTTCAAAAGTTATCATGTTCACGGACACATAGATATACACATATATATCCATTTGAACGAACGGTGTTTTTGGCCTCTGGAGACCTCAAAACAAAAAGTATCATAGTCCCAGGCTTAGGTCTTAGCGTGACTACTACCGCAATAGCGTATTTCCTATATCAAATAGCTGTATAGTGATAAAACATACTGTTTGCCCTATTAGCTCTACTTCTCCATTATTAGTTTCAAGAATCGGACCTAGTTAGAGGAAGCCAGGGAATGACACCACCCCGGGTGAGGGGATGCTGTTTGTGATAGGTCTATGTGACTAGTGCTTGAACCTAGAGCCGAAGACATGACACACTGTGTCTCATATATGCCTGTGGCTGTGCGAGGAGTTTATAAACAATGACTATGTTTTTGTGATACATACTGTGATACATTGTGATATTTACTGTTTTCTTATATTTTTTTAAATCTACTGAAATGTAACTACTAACATCTTGAAAATATGAAGTTTGATTAGGTTCATCCTGATGTTCTTAGTTTTATCGGTGCTCTTTTACAATTGTTGTTGGTTAGGGTTTTTTATCATATTGTCAACATGGGATTATGTCGCCACTTGATGACAATGTAATTAAAAAATAAAATTATTAAAATATTAAAACAATAAAATTTTATAATGTGTTTCAATAATACTATTAAATTTTTTGTATCGTCTTAGTTGTTAATTTTATGTGTAACTAGTAAACGTGTTGCTCGAAATCGAGCAATTTATTTTAATACAATACAAATATTACTTTTATCTATAAATCATTGATGTCCGACCAATCCAATATTGTGAATATCTGCAATCACCAAAACTACACGTATTTACAGCTGATTATTAACAGGTGTTTAAAATGCTTTATTCTATCCCAATGTTATTTAAATGGGAAATTTTGAGATTTCAGTGATGGATAACGCCTTTATTTTGAGTCAGATTCTCATCAGTTTTTGGCGGAAACAACTACAGACCAAGCCCTATACAACGACACCAAAAATTTGAAAATCGGTTGAAAATTGTAGGAGGAGTTCTCAAGACAAAAAACCCTTTAGCGTATTAAATAAGTATAGATTTTTTACATAATTATTTATATAGGTAGTAAAATAATTACAGTAGAAGCCCTCAAATCCGGCCACCTTGGGACCGGACTGCCGGTCAAAATGGCCGGATTAACCGGCAGTTTATTAAACGAGTTGAACAGAGACCTGAATTACATTTGCGTGTTCCAACAATGAACTATTAGGGTATAGGGTATATTTAACAAAGGAGGGTCTCATACTTGCCCAATCAATACTGTGTATCGACATTGTAACAATCATGACTTGTTCGCTCGGACATAATGCAGCCGGAAAAGAACGGACAAGTGGTCGCTAGTGATGAAACTGCATAGTATTGGTCTTCTGTTAACGAAAGCACTAACAATAAACAGGACCATAATAGCGACGGAATTCGTCAAGTGACCTAACTTCCGTGAAACATCGACGATCGGGCTGTGGTATGCTCAAGAAAAGATAATAATTGAAAATAGAACTTGAACACAATGTTTTAGAAGATATCCGAAACCAAACAGACAGGCAATTGATCTGATGTATTTTAGTGATATAACATTAAACAAGTTGGCTTGTGCCTATTTTGGTAGTGGGAAATGCCTGCAGCTGAAGGTTTCCTTTCCGGAAGACCGCGGCCGAATTACCCGGCGGCCGGACCATCCAAGGCTGGACTAGAGGGTTTCTACTGTATTATTATTATCGTGTTTGGCATACACTTGTCCTTAGAGTGACGTCATCCCCTCTGTCTCCCTTAGTGTGAAAAAACCTCCAGCTGGTTTATTCACATTACGCAGGTATACGTTATTTCCAGTTCTTGAAGCTGTTTTCAGTTCAGTATGATGGAAAAATAGTTTCAGTGTTCAACACCACTACACAGCTACAGTCAGAAGCAATAGTACAGGTGGGGAGTATTGTATAAGGTAATATTTTTACTTACATTTAAAAGAGGACTAAGAGCACCAGCGAATTTAGAGACACGGCTTTTTATGTTCCAGGGGAAGGCAACGGGAGCCATCAGAACAGCAGCTTTGACCTTGGCCATGTACTCTGGCCTGGTGGCCCCCAGGACAAAGAACATGGTGGTGCCCATGGAGTGGCCAATGTATACCAGGTCTTGCCTCTTGGTCACATTCAGGATGTAGTCTATGGAGGCCGGCAGGTCGTAGTGGCCCATCTCATGCCAGCTGGTACACAACACAATAGAGAGTGTTTGCACATATGGTAAATAAATACAGTAAATGCTAAACACCATTTAAATAATGGTGGATTTTGCTATTATTACTGCTTGAAGTTACAAAAAAATTGGTTGAAAAATGATAAATGGCAAGTATTACATATATTATTTATTCATTTAACCATGTTGCATACCGTATTATTCTAAAATTTGCCAATTTAAAAAAAAGCGTTTATAGGGTTTACTGTAAGATTTATCATTGCAAATACTCTCTAATATTGACTACTGTAATTCCTTTCATAATTGAATTATGTGCCTCGATCTCTTAAACATCACAATGAGTAAATATTATTCTTGAAACTATTAAGGTAGGTATTGAAGATTAGGGACTTGCAACTTAACTTGATTGAGTCATGCCGATAAAGGGTGATGGCATACTTTTCCATTTTGCCAACTTAAAGAAAGTATAAAGTGTACTGTGCCTCTCAGCTGGGCTGGTCAGAGGAGATATCTGGTCCATGCGAGATCTGAATTTGGCCCCCATATTTATATGCAAGGTCCCCCTCAGCGATAGTACCGCTTATTACTAGTTACACTACGGCATCAAATACATCCACCGGTCTTTTTACTTTAAAGGTAAACTCTTTACTATAAGCTAAATAACTTAATTATATTTTATTTACTTAATTTATCTCATATCTTTGAAATGAAGTTACCTAAAGTCCCAAAAGTCAGCTTTGTCGGGATCGAGGGTCGTATGTTTCCTGGAGTATGTGTTTCCTCTCACATTGCCTAACCATACGTCGAACCCTGCATCTGCCAGTGTGTAAGCTACAAACCCAAGGTAACATAACCACCAACCTTGTAAAATGTATATATATTAGTGATTGGAGAGCACAAAAGCAGAATTTTCTCTTTTCTTTACAAATTTAAATCTTTCCCATTATTAAAATTGTGGTACTCGTAATAGTAAGAACATTTTTAAAACTATTTATACATTTTATTAAAGAATAAAAAAACACAGTCATACACACCACCACCACCACCTAAAAATTAGGAAAGGTAAATAAATATACAAATGTTCAGCAAATACATCCGATTTAGGGTATAATAGTAAAGAGAAGGGAGGGGAGGTGTACAAGCATTTGGTATATAGACTTATTTTGAATCTGTGCTGTAAGTTTCGGAGGACCAATGAATTGCGTTGTGTGTTTCCATTCAAAATCAAAATGGAATAAGCCACCATTATGAGATTGGATGAACTACTATAATTAAATGAACAAATATTTTTGTTAAGAGGTTAGTAGGATTATTGATAGCAACGGCAGAGCCGGATGCACTTTATAGTACAGCAGCCATTTTCATTTAAAATTTGATTCTTTGACTTACAAACATATTAGTAATGAATCCACCCAACGCTGATACTCGCATTTCTCTAGCTCCACCTCTCCTCTCTCCAGATATCAATGGAAGTTACTGAACAATTCTCATATTATACACGGTGTTTACCGACCGAGAGCATTGTCTGACAGTACCCAGACCGCGCTGGCGCCTGTCAGTCCGTGTTGCAGCAGCACTGTCGGCCCCCCTCCACTCACACTGTTCCTACCATGGGGGAGGCGGTGGTAGGTGAGGATGTAGCCGTCGGCTGTCATGATCTCGTGGCTCTCCACTGGATAGCCATGCTGCCTTATGTAGTCTTCCTGTTGATGAAAATCATGTGTTAAATAAAGTGATTTTCCTACACTCTGCAATTTTCCAATGGAATTAGGTATTTTTTATATTCCCCATGAACACCATGGGAGTGAGTATGTAGGTTTGTCGCCATGTGGGTGTTTAATTATGTAATATGTTTAATTCCTACCTTGTGAATGTGCATAAAAAAGTGTATCGATCTGTTTCTGAATGACATGATTATAGGTGAGGTTTCTTCAATTTTATAATTTTTGAGCTACACTCACCTGAATGACTTTGCGGGACTCACCAATCACAAAAACACATACACATAAAACATATGTACATCAGTCGTGGTCATAGTGTGTACATTTATGTAAAAATGGAGTTCGGCCCACTTGCGGGAAAATGTTTAAAATAAGGACAAGCCCTAAAGAATCGGAACGTTTGTTATGTTTTCGGTCTGGTGAAATGCCGTCTTCAACTTCGGGACCATTATTAGTGTGTGCATGTTTTATGAGTATTTGTTTTTGTGTGTAATGAGTCCCAGAGAGTGTCATTAAGATTATGTAGCAAAAAATAAGATATAAAGTGTATTGAGTTATTTAAACAAAAAGTGAGATGTAAGGGAGAAATATTAATTTTTTTAATACAGAATGGAAAAAAGTCTGGAAATAATTTAATATTTTTAAAAGTATTTAGGTAATAAAACTTAAACTTTGCAAATTGATTTTGAGTACCAAAAGTCTACTTCCTAAAAAGTACTGTACTTATTGTCTTTGGACCTCCAAAGGGTCCACAAGGAGTCAGAAGAAAAGCTTAAATGCAAACATAGGTTGATATGTACATCAAATTAAAGGTCTCTAAGAATAGAGAACAATACCGCAAACCTGACCTCAAAAGAACGACCCAGTCAAAAATGGCAGGCGATCAAACTTTGCATTAAAATAATATTGATGAAAACAAAAAATGCAATACTCCCGATATACTGAACCTTTTGAGGTCGGGTCTGTGGAAAATTGCTTATAAGGAAAAGCCCTTTAAAATACGTATGACATGATGTAGGCCAATGAAGTTTTTCCTAAGATTTCCTTGAGGGACATCCCTAGTGGAAGTCGTCAGGGAACTGCATTGGCCTACGTCATATGATCATATGATACATCATTTTAAGGGGCTTTGCATTCTGAACAATTTGCCACACCCCGACCTCAAAAGGTTCAGTGTATCGGGAGTTATTGCATTTTTTGTTTTCAGCAATATGATTTGAATGCAAAGTTTGCCTGCCATTTTTGACTGAGTCATCCTTTTGAGGTCGGGTTTTTGGCATTGCTCTCTATTCTCTAACCTTTCATTTGATGTACATATTGATCTATGCTTACATTTAAGATTTTCTTCTGACTCCTTGTGCACCGTTCCCCCTTTGATGTCCAAATACAATAAGTACTTTAGAAAGTAGTCTTTGGCACTAAAATTCTATTTGCTGAGTTATAGTTTTATTGCTTAAATAAATCACTTTTACGAATTAATTCGTATTTTCATCTTATGCTTAACAAATTGAAATAATACTTTACATTTTTTAATAAATGTAAGTATAACTGTAAATATTTGACTAATGAGTGACCTTAGCTAAAAATGTATAATTACACTTTCTGAAGACAGTTTAATATAATTATAATAAAAAATACAACAAAATATATTTAGGACGCTAGTCCTTTTTGTAATGTTCCTACTGTGGTTTTTATGAACGCATGCAATTAGGGGGTTAGAGGGGCTTTAAGGGTTGGGGGGCGCGAGACTGTGCCTTGGGTACTGGAAATGGTTCCTAAGGTAGGTAGGGTAATGGTGAACAAATTGATTTGTTCTAAATTATTGGTAATTGTTTTTTACAAAAATAAAAAAAATGAAAATGTAGACACTGGTCATTGTTAATACTTTAATCTTTCAAAAAGAGGTTTACATGATGCTCTTTTAGAAGCAAAAGCCATTATCCTTAGATATTTTTATTTTTATTTTGAAAATTGCAATTGCATGTGAACTTGACCCCCCTAGCTCAATGCCATATTGCAAAATATAGTGAAACATCGTGTAGTATACCATAAGCTTAGTTTTTTAATCATTTATATTTCTTAAAACATACATTTGAAAACAGGAAATGTTTAATTATTTAATCACCATGTCAACATGAGGTTTCCATGTTAAATTGTTATCAATTTTTAAGCCAAGAAACTTGGTAAATTTTCCAAATGATAAAACATTGTTATCGTGGAAAAAATGACAAAGTTCTTCTTGTTCTGAAGTGTTTGTAATTTTATAAGGTTGTGTCTTAGAGCTATTAAGTTTTAAGCCATTTGCTGTAAACCAATCAGATAGTTCTCCAAGTGACTGGTTGATCACCAATTCTAAATTTTCAAAATCTTTTGCCTGAACCACAGCTGTTGTATCATCTGCATATACAGGGTGTCCAGCTTCAACTGTCCAAAACTTTTCCATGCTGATCAGCAAGCCAAAAGAAACGAAAAATTTCATATAAACATATGTCTTATAACCATATGTCCTAAAATGCTTCGCCTCCATTTTGTTTTTGCACTTATTAAATTTTATTTCCATAACGGATGGATGGATTGGGTTCATGTTTGGCATGGACCTTTATTACAAAAGTTTTTAAAAAATATATTTTATAAAAAAAAATTTTTTTCATCGGGCATTTTCAAAATGGCAGCTGTTAAACAATTTTTAACCCCAAATATCTCAAAAACGGAAAATTTTATCAAAATTTAAAAAGACTAAAAAAGTTGCAGAATTAAATTATCTAAGAAATCACACCAAATTTGTAATGATCTGACAACAAATAATGGAGTAATTGTAAATTGGAGTAATTTTTCTTCTAAATTACAATTTTGAATGCATTATAATGGGAAATCAATAATTTTATGCACAAAAATCTCATTAACTCAATTATTTGTTGTAAGATCATAACAAATTAGGTATCATTGGTTAGATAATTTAATTTAGCAACTTTTTTGTGTCTTGTAAAATTTTGATAAAAGTTACCGTTTTTGATATATTTGAGGTTAAAAATTTTAAATGACCACCATTTTGAAAATCTGTGACGGAAAAAATAGATTTTTTTCTTTTAATAAACATTGTTGTGATAGAGGTCCAAGATAAATATGAACTCAATCCATCAATCCGTTATGGAAATAAAAATTATTAAGAGTAAAACCAAAATGGCGGCTAGCGGGTTAACGAAGCATTTTAGGACATATGTTTATATGTACTTATTGTTTCTTTTGGCTTTCTCAACAGCATGGAAAAGTTTCGGACAGTTGAAGCTGGACATCCTTTAATATTAGATTAGACGACACATTTTTAGGTACATCATTGAATACTAAAAATAACAGAGGGTCCAATATTGAGCCTCTAGGGACCCCACAGACAATTTCTTGCCATTCTGAAGTAAATGTATACCCAGTTTTCTTTATTAAAGCTCGTTGCTTTATATTGCTTAGAAAAGATAGTACCCAAGACAATGCCAAATTAGAAAAGTTGTAATGTTTAAATTTTTTGGACAGATCACAGAACACAGCCGCTATGCTCCGTGATCCATTCAAGCCCTCAGACACTTGATTTATGAAATCAGCAGCTGCTTATGTGGTGCTTTTACCAGATCTAAAACCAAACTGTTGATATACAAATAATGAACTGTTCTAAAAAAATTAACATATTTTATTACAAACAGTTTTTTTTAAATATTTTTTGAGAAAGAAGGCAATATCGATACATGTCAATAGTTGTCCGGGTCTTCCACAAACCTTTCTTAAAGAGAGGTCTCAACTCCACATATTTTAATTGACTTGGAAAAATTCCCTCCTTAAAACATTGATTTATTATTAAACATAGTGGGACCTAAATAAACTCAACTGTTTCTTTATTAATTTAATAGGAATATCATCCCACTCTACCGATTTTTTATTATTTAAGTTTTTGATAATCTTTTTGACTTCTGAAATTGCAACAGGAGTAAAATTAAACTCAGATTTGATTTTTTGTTAGTATTAAAATTGTTTGCAAACCCCATTGAAGTTTCTAGACATGGATTACATTTAATATAATTTGAAACATTAAAAAGTTTATTATTGAAAAAATCTGCTATGATTTGTCCATTAGTTAATTTTTTGCCTCTGACAGACAAATCAGGAAAGTACACTTTTTGACTTTGAAATGCCGAGTTCAGACTTTACAACGCTCGACACTTCCTGACTCAGAGGATCTTTACAGGCTCAAAGAACAGGTAAAAGTAGCTTATGATAATTTTAAGTTTTTTAAAACCCAACAATGTGAACTAGCCTATAAAAGTACCAAAAGTAACTATAGAAGGGCAGTTAAGGAGGCCAAGCTTAATTTTAATGCTTTGACAATAGATAATTCGAACAATAAGTGTAAAACTGCTTGGGCTATTATCAGGCAGAATTCACAGTCCAATAGTAATTCACCCAATGTCCCAATTCATCCTGACATGTTAAATAAATTTTTTATTGAATCTGTCACTGCTATCAAGGATAGTATTAAGAAACCCAATGTCACCTTTGATATTTTTCTCAATCATGTCCCAGTGAACCAGCACCTTTTTAACTTTACACCTGTATCCTGTCAAGATGTTTTGTCAATCATAGCAAAAATGAAAAACTCAAAAACCAAAGACATTTTTGACTTTTCAAACTGGTTGGTTAAAAACATAGCGGATGATATTGTTTCACCCCTAACTTATTGTATAAACGTTTGTCTTCTGGAGGGAATTTTCCCAGAATGTTTCAAAATCTCAAAAATTTGTCCAATTTTCAAAAAAGGGGATAAAACTTGCCCAGGCAACTATCGTCCAATATATGCCTAGTACCTGTTCTGTCCAAGGTACTGGAACATGTCATTTTCAATCAGGTCAGCGATTATTTTGAATCTCTTTCTCTTTTTAACAATCACCAATTTGGTTTTAGAAATGGACAGTCCACTGTGAATGCAATAGGTGCCATGGTTCAGGACATCTTAGAGGCCTTTGAAAATAGGAGTTTTGCCTGGGCTACCTTTATTGATTTAAGTAAGGCCTTTGATTGTGTCGACCATGGTATCTTGCTTCACAAGTTGGAATTTTATGGGATAAAAAACTCAGCTTTAAATCTTTTCCAAACTTATCTATAAAACCGAAGCCGGCGGTTTACACTGGGGGTGAATGGTCGAAAGTTCGCACAAGTAACTGTGGGGTCCCACAGGGCTCTGTCCTTGGGCCCCTCTTGTTCCTGATAGCGATAAATGACTTACCCTCTTGTTTGAACTCGAAGTCATATTTATATGCTGATGATACCACTCTGCTGTCTTGTAACAATAACTTCGTTGAGCTTGAGGGAGCTGCTAAACTCTCTCTCAAACATGCTGCAGACTAGTTCTCAGCAAACAGTTTCATGCTCAATAATGAGAAGACACAGACTGTCATTTTTGGGCTTAGACAAATCCCGGAAGTGCACACTAACCCAGTAAATGCAGTCAAATTCTTGGGAGTCTTCATGGACCAACAACTCACCTGGTATCATCACATTCAGCAATTATGTATCAAACTTAGCAGATTAACTTTTTTGTTCCATTTAAAACCCATTGATTGTAGACTTAGTGATGCAATCCCTGTTAACTACATTAAGACTGCTTACTTTGCTCTGTTTCAATCTGCTCTCAGCTATGGAATAATTTTCTGGGGCAATGGCTCTCGCATAAAATATGTACTTATAATTCAAAAAAAGGTCATCAGAATCATGGCAAAAGCAAATACCCAAGACCACTGCCGCCCACTTTTTATTAACCTTAAGATTTTAACTGTTGTTAATTTATATATATTTAATATCCTGTTAACTAGTTTTAAGAATTACAACTCTCACTGTGTTAGAGGCTACTTTCATAATTTTGACACTAGAAATAGAGGAAAAATTGATGTACCCTTTGTAAGATTAGAAAAGTCAAAGTCAAATTATAGAATGTTGGGATTAAAATGTTTAAATAAGTTGCCAATGGAAATCAAGCAGCAGCCTTTTAAAACCTTTAAAAGAAAAATATTGCAGTGGTTGCTTGATCACCCCTTCTATGACCTCAGGGAGTTTTTAGATACCCCCTCAAAGGACATCTTAATGTAAGTAGAGTTTGCATTTGTACTGATTTTTGTTCTGTTTGCTGTGTGTTTTTTTTATCAATTTTATGTGATTTTATTTATTTATTTTTACTTGATATGATTCAATTATGTCCTCACCGCCCACTGCCTACCTTTTCTTTATATCATTTTCTCTCGTAGGCCTAGTAGACTATATTTAGACAATTTAATGAAATGACTCAATGTATCTTTCAGAACATGTTGAAACTGTTGACGCACCAATGCATGTATTATGTCTTTTGGATTAATAAATGATTCTTGATTCTTGATTCTTGACTCCTGTTCTCAGCTGTTGATATTATTTTACATTTACTAAATTTTTTAGCCTTATCACATATTGCCTTGAATATTCTTCTGTACCTATCTGTTAAAATAATTCTGGAAATTAAGATTTTTATTGGTTTTTTGCTATCCTACTTAGTTCTCTTTTGTTTTTAATTGAAATTTTTATACTTCATGTCACCCAGTCTTTCCTTTTTAACACTTTTTTATTCAATTTTTTTTTATTTGAATAAAATTTCAGTGGGAAACAATAATTAAAAATTAGCATAAAATCGTGATAAAAAGTATCAAAGTTTGTTTGTGCAACATGTGCCCTTGACGGATTCCAATTCATATCAGATAATATACATTTATAAAAAAAGACATATTTTTTTCAGAAAACAGCCTTTTCCTTGAAGTAGTTTTCTTGTTAGAGGACCATTTATAGAAACCTCAAAAAATATTGCCTTGTGGTTAGAGTTCAAAATTTATATCAGATTACTCAATCATCAACATAGGAGTGCCACAAGGAACAGTCCTAGGTCCTTTATTTTTTATTCTTTATATAAACCAATTGGCAGATGTCCCAGAAGAAGGAAATGTAATATTATTTGCAGATGACACAACCTTTTACAACTCTAATCCAAATCATTCAGCGCTGGACATTTCTAATTTTATCCAAATTTCAAAGATTATTAATTGGTTTCACGATAACAGTTTAAAAGTTAATAATGATAAAACAAAATTTATATCATTCAACAAAGATAAATCAAAAGTAACAAATCCCTATTTATTGTTGGATGATAATCTTATTTCCTCTTGTAGTGCAAATAAATTCCTCGATCTCAAAATATCAAGTGATTTATCATGGACTTTACATATAGAAGAAATATGTAAGAAGATGAGTAGTGGAATCTTCATGATAAAAAAAACTTTCTAAATGCTGCAAAATTAATGTCACAAAATTAATATATTATGCTTATGTTCAGTCTCATATTTCATATGGACTTATGTTCTGGGGATCAAGCAAAGATTCGAAAAAAGTATTTAAACTGCAAAAAAAATACATAAGAACAATTTTTTGTCTACCTTCTACCGAATCATGTCATCCCCTCTTTCAAAAACATAACATTTTAACACTACCATCTTTATATATTCTGCAATCTGCTTGTTTTGTGCACACAAATAAATCAAAATTTCAACTGAGAATGAACATACATGATTATAATACAAGATTAAAAAATTCCATCGAAACTCCAAGTTGTAAATCAGCGTTTTATCAAAAAAGTTCTGAATATATGTCAATTAAAATATAAAATAAATTACCTGAACATTTAAAGAAAATTACAAATTTGAAAAAGTTCAAAAAACATTGAAAGAAGAGTTTGCTACTGAATGTTACTACAAAATTGAAGACTATTTAAACAAAAAAATGAAGAAAGCCTACAACAAAGAAATAATGAAGAAACAAATGAAATGCCTTGTTAAATTTAGTTTAAGTTATGTAATGTAATGTTAGGGTCTAACCATATATATGGCAATTAGACCTGAGATATTAAATAAATAAATAAATAAATCCCCAGCTCAAGGTTAATTTTTGATTGCGTTAAGACTGGATTGAGTGTGTCATTTGAAAAAATATTGTCAATACATTTGCTTGAATTTTCAATTATTCTCGTATGAGAACAAAAATTTGTCCTGAATCCATAAATACTAATTAAATTTAATATTAGGTTTCTGTGGTTTGGTAACTTAGTGGTTTCTAAAACATCTATATTAAAATCTGCTGCAATGTGTAGATCTGGTGAGTTTTAAAATATTTTTGTAGCATGGTTAGAAGTAGACATCGCATCAATCGCCGCTTCGAGCTCATCGTAAGTGAAAAGGTCAAGAGACTTCCAACGGTGCTTGCTGACTCTCCTTTATCCCGTTAAGCTTAAAATTAATTTTTCTGTCTGCAGACGTACACACAGGTTTAGACAAACTGGAGAGGCATTTTGCAATTTCATGAGGGCTAGGCTGTGAGGCATCGTGTTGTTCACTTGATTTACCAGTAGAGTTTCCTGAGCAGAGACCAAGCTTTTTGACTACTTTGGGTGAAGTCCAGGTTCTCAACAGTTTTCACCCACTTCTCTCTCCTGGAGTTATCGAGAGAGCTAAGAAGTTGGTCAGCTACATCTCTGTTGGCAGTGTCTGTAAACTCATTGTAAAGATCTTTGCACTCTTAGAGAGACGGTGGCGACCTCCTGTTATCCAGCTACTTGGAGGTCACAAATTGTGGATAGTTATAAGCGATGGCTTGTGTATGCGATGTCCCCTGGTGGGGATTAACGTCCGCACTAGTGAACATTAGTTTATCCATTAAGACCATCCTCATGACTAGACCAATTCGTAAATTGGAGGTTGAAATTGTGGTTTGGATCCCACGTTAAACTGTAGGTCCCTAGATACCATTGGCTGTTGTGCTATTAATTAACCGTCCTGCCTAAGGAGAATGTCGGCCTTAGTCAGTAACAAGACTACAAGATGGCGCCACAATCATCCTACACTCATCTCTCATTCATATTCAGGTTAAAATACCCACTATGTGAGGTCCGTGTCTTAAAAAAGTGAAAGTGACTCTCTGCTCCATCCTGGTATGTATTCTTTTCTAAAACCTCTTGGGATTGATGCTTTAGCGAAAGACAGGACAAGTCGTGTAAACCAATCATAGTTTTTTATTTTAGGGGGGATGAATCTGATGCCGCTGTTAAGCCTGGAGGAGAAGGCCACTCAGCTTTATTAAAGTTCCACCAAGGCCGGGGTAAAGATCTTACTTGTGGAATTTTTATTCCTACTGATATTATTACAGGCCTGATGTGCTGAGAGTGGGGAATGCACCTCCCAGTCAGCACACAATGTGAAAATCACGTTATTTTCACGTGAAAAAAAGGTGAAAATGTTAAAGTGAAAAATAATGTTGCAGCCAATGGTATCTAGGGACCTACAGTTTAACGTGGGATCCAAACCACAATTTCAACCTCCAATTTACGAATTGGTCTAGTCATGAGGATGGTCTTAATGGATAAACTAATGTTAACTAGTGCGGACGTTAATCCCCACCAGGGGACATCGCATACATAAGCCATCGCTTATAACTATCCACAATTTGTGACCTCCAAGTAGCTGGATAACAGGAGGTCGCCACCGTCTCTCTAAGAGTGCAAAGATCTTTACAATGAGTTTACAGACACTGCCAACAGAGATGTAGCTGACCAACTTCTTAGCTCTCTTGATAACTCCAGGAGAGAGAAGTGGGTGAAAACTGTTGAGAACCTGGACTTCACCCAAAGTAGTCAAAAAGCTTGGTCTCTGCTCAGGAAACTCTACTGGTAAATCAAGTGAACAACACGATGCCTCACAGCCTAGCCCTCATGAAATTGCAAAATGCCTCTCCAGTTTGTCTAAACCTGTGTGTACGTCTGCAGACAGAAAAATTAATTTTAAGCTTAACGGGATAAAGGAGAGTCATCAAGCACCGTTGGAAGTCTCTTGACCTTTTTTTCACGTGAAAATAACGTAAAAATGTGAAAGTAAAAAAAACGTGAAATTTAAAACGTGATATTCACCAAAATTTTTTTACATTTTTTTTACTTTATGTTTTATATTCACTAAATCACTTTTTTAAGACAGGGACTTCACACAGTAGGTATTTTAACCTAAATATGAATGAGAGATGAGTGTAGGATGTTTGTGGCACGATCTTGCAGGACCGTAGGTGAAGTGACATATTTATTACATCACTAACAATCTTATGTTTTCTTTAACTTAAGGATAAAATAATTATTGTATGTTATTCTATGTGACTGAAAATTTAATTTTGTCAAAGAAAAAAAATTATGTTTATTATTAAACATAAAACTATACAGTACGGTATTTACCACGCTAGGAGACTCCGAGTAAACCAGAGTGAAAAGCATAAAAAAAGTGACAAACTCAATCTTCCACTTTGCATCCATCTCGTTTTGATCTGATGATGATCCTTCAATAACTTTTAAGTTCAGTAACCTATAGTTCTTCCCTATTCCACCTTATCACAAACAAAGACAGTATTCGAGTTAACTATTATTGCATCCATATCGTCATGCTCCATAAAAAAACAAATCTCAGTTGTATGTTCTCATGGCATTACTTTTCATCAGATTATCAATTCTTTTACTATCAATAATTTAATAAACTAAATTGAAAAACTTTTTATTTTTTTTACTTAAAAAAATTTTCTCACAAGATTTTGTCATATTTTTATCAAGATGTTATAACTTATTCTTACGAAGCTAGCCGTCCTTCAAGAGAAAATATCCTAGTAAAAAGCAATTTCACATGTACCAAAGTCTGGTCTGGTTTTTTTGTGTTATTTGATTGCAATAAAGTAAATGTGTACATCCACTATCTTTGTCAATGTTTGTATTTTCAGTTATGTATTTGAAAATACATGCAAGCTGAGAAATGTACCAAAGTATTAATCTATTTATACTCTATAATTTAAACTCATTCATTTTATGGTAACGAATCCATTGTTCAAAATTGTTTTGGACCGAGAAGTCTCTTTTTTAAAGAACCCCAAAATGTTATTAGTTTTAGTTGAATTTTATATTTTAAATTTTCATAACATCAACAATTGATTATGTTTGTTGGGCTCAAAGATTTAATAATAAAATTCAGGGACATGTGAGGATAATCAAAACTCTGTTTGGACAGAAAATATGTATTGAAGCTATTTACTTTATACATAAACTATATAACCAATACAGGAATTTCTAAGTTTGATATGAAATAAATTAAAACTAAATGTAGCTAAATTACAAAAATTAATCATTTCATCATATTTGTTTTATATAGTGTTTTCAAAATTCTGTTTTCCAAACTCTTCTAAATTTTAAAAACAATTTTCTATTGAATATGTCTTCAGAGTTTGTATTTATTTATTTATTTATTTATTTTTCTATTTGCTTATGTTTGAAATTTGTAGTTTCAGATTTTCCTCTTAAAACTTTATTTGCCATGTTGTCTTACTCTAAAAAAGTTACTAAATCATTGTCCGGTTATAGTATTTTTCATTGCATTACAAAAGTGAGGATGATTTGTTCTAAATGTAATTGCAATAGGCCTAGTTAAAAAATGAATTCTGCTATGTCAATATTAAAAAAATATAGTAAAATCTGATTGAATGATTTAACGTTTTCTTGGATTTAGCATTACCATTGACTTTACAGTGGAACCTCATCTATTAATCGTTGGTACCGGGAAAATTATGGTTAAGTGAATATATGGATAACAGATATTTTGTTTTAAACCTGACTTTAAGTTTTTTATGAGGTTCTGGAAAAAATTTAACCCTACAGGGTACACAAGTTAATAGTAATATCTATCTTCTTATTTCTATAAGGGTTTCGTCTGTTACGTCCCTTTTTCTCTCGACCTACTGAACCGATTTTTAAGATTGAGGTGTCATTTTAAAGCTTAGGATACACCGCAGTGACGAATCGTAATTAAAAAGGTCATATTGATTCGGCTTTCACCCCCCTCGCCTTTGATTTATTTCTAGAGGGCGCTTTAAAATGTTGACCAACTTTTATTGTAAGTTCTTTAATGTGAATTGTAATTTAACAGCTGATTACCTTCAGATGAATTTTTAAAAGCCAGATAGTAAACAAAAATAGATCTCTGTCACTTCATAATCAACATTCACGCACTGTAGGTGTGTTTCACTCATACAGAATCATAAAATGCGCAATATGCGCACGGGCCACCTCGTATTTTATTTAAATTGACTAATGGTAATTGACATTATATTTCATCAAAATGCACATACATTTTAGGCACGGTTTCATTTACAACAAATTAAAAATTTCAAAATGATCATTTAAATTTTTTATTGATAAGTGTCATTAAAATTTTTTATAAGTTAAATATTCAAAATGATTGTTTTTGATAAGTGAAATAATAATGAAATAATGAAATAATGACTTTATTCCACCAATATATACATTTATACATTCACAGTACAAAACTAGGAATTTCGTTGCCACATCACCAGTTATTGTGACAACGTGAAAAATAAACAAAATAAAAAATTATTAAATTGTTTCTGGGTCCAGTCCTTACACTGAAAAAACACATTTTTGCCGCTCTCCGTAGCGTCTGCAATTTGATATAAATTTAAACTTAAACCAAACAAAGACTTAAAACATAAATAGTTTTAAAAATAATAAAAATGTTAAATATAATATTTCAATTAAATAACATACAAAAAAATAGTTTCAATTTTATACCATCGAAATTAAAAGTACTTTTAAATTAAAACATTGTTTAAAAAATCAATATTAGGATTCTGAAAGAGCCATTGTTTTACTTTAGAAGAAAAAGAATTTACATTTAAGCAGCTTCTAACATCCTGAGGTAACTGGTTAAAGTATTTAGGTCCGTTGTACTGATAAGAGTGTCTGAATAATGATTTATTGACTTTAGGTAATCTAAATAGCCCCAGATGATTACTCCTTGTGTTATGTAAAAGATTTTGTGTTCCAGTATTACCACTTCTTAAATAAAAAAGTCTGAGAACTTTGTAAATGTATAAATGCTGAATGGGAAGTATTTTAAGTTCAAGAAATAACGGAAAAGAGCTATCTCTTCTACAGCTGTATGTAATTAATCGCAAAAAATGATTTTGAGTAGTTCTTAATTTTTCAATGTGGCATTTATATGTTCCTCCCCAGCAAGATATAGCATATTCTAATCTTGAACTAACTAGAGCAAAATAAAGAGTTTTTAGTAAAAAAGTATTACAAATATTTTTTAAGAAGTAAAAGGTTCTTATAGAAGATCGAATCTTTGAATGTAGGTTACAAACATGCTTTCCCCAATTTAAATTTTCATCCAATATCACTCCAAGATATCGAAAACTGCTTACTTTCTCTATAGTGCTACAGTTACAAACATTTAAATTACAGTCCAAATTATGATAGGCCAAGTTAAATTGAAAATTGAAACTATTTGTTAAACTAAAATTAATATACTTAGTCTTATCTATATTTACAATCATTTTATTGGCTAAACACCAGGTATTTAATAATTTTAAATCATCTTCAATTTGACCATATAAAGCATTAATCTCCCTATTTGAATAAAATAGAGCTACGTCATCAGCAAAAGCGCTGATTTGACCATTGAAAGGAAGCTCAAGGAGGTCGTTTATAAAAACTAGGAAGAGGGTAACAGAAATTACAGAGCCCTGTGGGACACCTGTCCTGACAGGCAAGGAAGAGCTCAAATTGTTCAAAATTTTGGTTTTTTGAATTCTATTTCTTAAAAAGCTGGAAAACCATTCAAGAGCCACTCCTCTTATGCCCGCTGCGTTTAATTTGGAAATTAAAATTTCGTGGTCAACAAAATCAAATGCTTTTTTGAAATCAATAAATAAACCTGTAGTCTTGTTATTTTTATTAAAACTATTGTAAATATTTTCTGTGACAGAAATTAATGCATCCTCTGTGGATTTTCCTTCCCTGAATCCAAATTGATAGTTGTTAAAAAACTTTATTTTATCTAAATATTTAGTGAGTCGGGCTTTCATAATTTTTTCTATAATTTTGGAAAACACTGAGAGCAGACTAATTGGTCTAAGATTATCTATCTTTTGAGAGGAGGATTTCTTAAAAATTGGAACTACTGTACTTAATTTTAACTTTTCGGGAAAAACACCGCTTGAAAAGCTTAAATTAATTATATGAGAAAGAACAGGCGCTACTAACTCGGATACATTTTTTACAAGTTGAACCGTAAACTGATCAAATCCAGTGGACTTTTTATTCTTTAATGAATTAATCGTATTATGAACTTCAGCGATTGTTGTTGGCTCAATGAAAAAGGAATGTGGTCGGGAGATTAGAGGCCGTGGCGGGGGCGGGGGCGGAGAGCAACGACCTTGGCAATGGCCTTGCACCGAGATAAGGTAATTGTTTACCTCCTCGGCTACCTGATTTGGGTCAGAAATCACAGTTCCGTTATCCAACTCTACCCTAGTCACACTTTTACATTCCTTTGCACCTATTATGTTATTTATCACTTTCCAATATTGGGATGAATCTCCGTTACATTGATTTATTTTATTTGCTAAAAATTCATTTTTTGCTTCATCTATATCAGACCTTAACTTAAGACAATAACGATTGAAATAATTACAAAAATTTAAATCATACGGCCTTTTTTTAAACATACTGTACAATTTCTTTCGCCTGGACAGCCTATTTAGCAAGTTTGAGTTAATCCAAGGACTAATAGATTTTGCCTTCTGAAGTTTGCTGCACTTAACATTTAACTTAGAACTATTTACTATAAACGATAAAGTTTCATAAAAAAAGTTGTAACAATAATTTACATCATCTGACAAAAAACATTCATGCCACCTCGTTTCTTGCAGCTTGGATTTAATTAAATCAAAATCTAATATATTTTTTTGCACTAAAGGAGCACTACTAATTTCATTTGTGGTGGTAGATCTTTTACTGAGATTTATACTTTAACCCAAAAGACAGTGATCAGTTAGACCAATGTCAAATATTGCACCTTTAAATAGGTTCATATTACCATGTCTAACAAATATATGGTCGACTAATGTTTTCGATGTCTGAGTAATCCTAGTTGGGTTATTTATGATAGAGACAAAACCATAGTTGTTTAATAAGCTTAGGTAGTTTTGAACATTATTTTGTTTTGAGTTTAATAAATTAATGTTCACATCACCTATAAAAATTGTATTTTGTCTTATATTACTGAATACATCTGATAGTTCATTTATAAAGTTAACTTCTGAAAAATTATGCAGCCTATAAATACTAAATAAATTAAAAAAAGTATTTCTAAGTTTTACATTTAAGACCAAAATATCGGCAGTGCTCATATTTATATTAACTTGAATGGCATTTGCTTTTTCACTTACATAACAAATAACGCCCCCTGCTCGGTAAGTGTCATTGCAACACGCAAAAACTTTATATCCTTCTATCTTATACCAATTTAATTCATCATTATTTATCCATATTTCGCTAAGGACAATGCAGTGAACGTTATCTCTAATGCTGTTTAATTCTGTCAAGAAAAGATTGAAATTTTTCCTTAAGGATCTAATATTGGCATAAATAAAATTAAAAGATAGGCCATTTATCTCAGAACTATAAAAACCCGGTAGGCTTGTTGCATATTCATTTGAGTTTGAATTCATATTTTGTGTATGATTTTGACTGAATGAAGACTACATATATTTCTTAATAATAATAAAAGAAAAATAAATGCTACTAATAAAATAAAATAAGTAGCTTTCCAAAATGCATCTATCTTACATTATTGGTTAAATTAAATGTGTATATCACAATATAGTCTAAATAGAACAGACATGTCAAGGTCAAGTCCTTCAATAAGTCAGCTGATTATTTCTCATTCAGCTACACATTAAATTCATATTTAGCTGGATGTTGTTGTATTTTGGCCGACTTTAGTTGGATTTACTACCTAGCTTAATTCAGTAACAAAAAGTAATAAACACTAAATAGGCTACAGTACTTCTGTTTGATTGTAAGTAATATTTAAACACTATTGAAATTAAAATCAATCTACTATTACAATGTGGTTGACAAATACAAGCATTGCTAAGAAGATTTGGATTTACATACAAAAATTAATACTGTATTGTGCTAGTCAACAACATTACATAACAAACTAAACTATAAATTTTTCAGTCTTGAAATAACATCATCGTAAAGAAGTGTCTTGGCGTCATTTGCCCACATAAAGTCCAAGTGGTTGAAATCATCATCTGGAACTTTTTTTACTTCTTTCACATTCGGAAGTTGGTCAACAGTATATAATACATCCTAGAAATAAAAATAGATTAAGTTTAAGAATGTATGCAAAGAAATAAAATGTGGTACTTAAAAATAACAAAGTTGAAAGAAATGAGGGATTTATTGCAATGTTGCAACTTTGTACCTCAAGTGTACCTTGTACCTGCTACAATATGTTACCTACCTCTGGCACAGCTAACCAGTCACTCATGGTGTAGTACACGTATATTGGAGCAGTCACTTGGTTTAGGTCATAGACTGGTGGGTCAAATGAACCATACACTCTGTAGTTGCCTGTGTATAAGTTAGTCAAGCTATCATAGTTGAAGTTCCTGAAATCTGTACCTGAAACAAAATACGGAGTTTTATTTTAGTACAGTAACTTTTAAAAAATTAATCAGAATTTTCTGATACTAAAAGTAATGTATCCACAATAATAATTTTGTAACAGGCTCCATGCATTCATTGCAGGGCACATAGTGGAAAAGTTATTTTACTCGTTGGACTTAAAAATTTTCATAGCTGATTTTTTGGTCTAGGAAGTTACATTTTGCATACTATTTAGAGCACAAATAATTGGTAGATTTTGTGCAGAATGATAAAAATTTGCATGTTGGAAATTTGGATGCTTCGTCATCATTTGCATGTTTCAGCTGATCGATTGTTGTCGCTTATAGCTTAAACTTTAAAACATAACCTGCAAGGTAGGCATCATGAACATGCAAGATAAAAGTAGATATGAAATACCGGTTCTGGCACACCTCGCACTTCCGATTTCCGACCCTCCGTCAACTTCATTTTTGACTGGTTTTGGGCCAGTTTGTTATCTGATTGTAGGCTAATTACAACCATTTTACAACATTTTCTCAGGTTTTACCAAGGTGAATTTGAGAAGTGCGAGGGAAGTGCGAGGGAAGTGCGAGGGAAGTGCGAGGAAGTGCGAGGCGCCCTCTTAACCTACCTCTTGTAAACCTCACTTTCGACTGTGTTTGAGCCAGTTTGTATCCGATTTCGGGTTAATTTCAGCCATTTTATCAGGTTTTAAAAATGGTGAATTTAATCCAGAAATTTAATCCAAAGAAGTGCGAGCTCTTAACCTACCTCTTATAAACCTCACTTTCGACTGTGTTTGAGCCAGTTTGTATCTGATTTCGGGTTAATTTCAGCCATTTTTCAGGTTTTAAAAATAGTGAATTTAATCCAGAAAAAATTAATCCAGAAATTTAATCCAAAGTAGTGCAAGCTCTTAACCTAACATGAAGTAAAATAGGACAAGAGTCACTTTTGATCTAACAGAGATGGGTAGCCATGTTGGCTAAATGGGACAAGGCTCATTTTGCAGCTACACAATACAAATGGACAAATGGACAAGATTCGATGTGTTGCAACTTCATAGAGGACAAGGTCCATTTTGAAAACAAACTAGGTTTTCCAATGCAAAAAACAAAGGGACAAGATTTATTTTGCAACTTAAAAAGTTCAGGAACGTATAGGGCTGTGGATGCAGAATCCATTGACATGCATATTTAAATTAAAATTGCTTTTCTTAACCAGCGAGCATGTTATTTGTTTGAAATTACCTTTGTCAAGCAAATGTTTTATTGTGATAAAAAAATCGTCTTTTTAAATTTATTCTAATCTGCTTTATTATTTTCCTGTTATAGTATGCAGCAGAAGATGGAAACAGTCAAAGTCAGCTGTAAATTTTGTGCGAAGCTTATTGCGAAATCGCACATCTCCCATCATGTTAAGATTTGTCCAAAAAATCCAAATAAAGACGATTCACGCTATAAAAAAGTAGCGTGTGAAAAATGTGGGAAAACAGTTTTAAACACAAATTTCAACAGACATAAAACAAAATGCAAGCAACCAACATCATCCGATTCTCGACCAGCACAAAATGACGGACAACCCGGTACGAGCAGTAAGCATAAACAACCAGTCTGCAAGCAACCAACCACATCCAATTCTCGTCCAACACAAAATGATGAACAACCTAGTACGAGCGGCACACATAAACGACTAATCTGCAAGCAACCACCATCATCTGCTTCTCGTTCAGCACGAAATGATGAACAACCCAGTACGAGCGGTACGCATAAACGATCATCACCGAACAGAGATGATTTCGATGAACAGCCTGAAATTAAAAAGCCACGGATTGAAAATCAACATATTTCTTCAATCATTCAGAAAGTGTTTAATAGTGTCAGCATGGTTTGTTCTTCTGCTCTGAATGTGATTAAAAATCTCTTGAAACCCCCCGTTGACCTTCCACCCGTCAGTGAAGATGAACATTGTGTAAAAGAGAGAGCATTCAACAATAGACTTTTGACTTATCAATTTACAAACTGCCGTGGTATAAAAAACCCACAGATATTTTTAAATAGATATCAAGATTTGATTGTTGGTAAGATTGAAGAACATTTGGAACAGTACAATTTGAAAGTAAATTTTTCGTTTGCTGCCAACTACAGACGGAATGTTCCTGGTGTGGATAAGCAGCTGGAAATAGACACCATGTACTTTAAAACCGAGAATACAATCATATATAAGACGACCGACTTACATCAAGTGTTTAAAGATGCGAAAGCAAAGTTATTAACTCGAATGGAAGAGTTCGAGGCACGGGGGTCAGGTTGGACGCTACACGAAGTGTTGTTTTTAGAACTGGCAATAAACAAATATGTACCATTCAGAGGGTCAAGCTATATTAAACTGCCAGACGTCATTAAAAAGAAAAAAGCTGTCATAAATGTTAAAAACAATGACCAGAAATGTTTTCTATGGTCTGTACTGGCAGCTTTACATCCTGTTGCTAATAATCCTCACAGGGTTAGCAAATACCTTGAATACGAACACGACTTTGACAAAGCGTTGAAAGACATTAAATTTCCTGTGAGTTTGGATGATGTGAAAAAATTCGAAAGACGCAGTGGGATATCCATCAATGTTTATGGTTATACTTGTGCAGGAGAAAATAAACTCAACGTATATCCTTTGATTGTGACTGATGATGAAAAAGATCAACACGTTGACCTCTTGTATATGAAAACGGCAAATAAATCTCATTATTGTTATATAAAAAACTTGAGTCGGTTGGTGGGAAATCAAATCAGTAGGTATCATTGTGAGGCATATATATGCAGGCGTTGTTTACAACATTTCGGAAGAAAAGATCTGCTTCAAAGTCACAAAGAACTCTGTAAGGAACACGAAGCGGTGAAAATCAGAATGCCTAAAAAAGGTGATGTCGTCAAGTTTACCCATCATAGATGTCAGATGAAGATTCCGTTCGTCATGTATGCAGATTTCGAGTGCATACTGGAACCGATCGACACTTGTCAACCACCGGAAAACGGCACATCGTACACCAATAAATATCAACACCACGCGGCTAGAAGCTTCGTATTATACACGGTGTACACAAACGGTGATTATAAAGAACCGATAACATATTTCGGTGTGGATGCTGCTCAACAATTTGCAAAAGTGTTGAAATCTGAATTGGAAGCTATTGAAGAATTTTGTCTTGTAAACAAAAAACCCATGAACCCGCTGACTGACGAACAGAGAGAGCAGGCGGAAAAAACAAAGATATGTCATATATGTGGTAAAGATTTGGTAACTGATTTTGTCTTGGATCACGATCATTTGACGGGTGAATTTCGTGGATTAGCACACAACTCGTGTAACTTGAACTATCAGATTCCGAAATTCGTCCCCATATTCATACACAACCTGACCGGATACGACACTCATCTGTTTGTAAAAATGCTACGTTTAGATGATAAAACCAAGATAGAATTCATCCCGAATAACGAGGAACGATACATATCCTACACAGTTGATTTCAATATCAATATAAAAGCAAGATTCGTAGATTCATTCAAATTTACCATTGACTCGCTCGATACGCTGGTAAAAAACTTGGACCGATTTGTACACATAGGTAAATATGGGGGTTGGGGTTCTCAGACGCTTATGCTTAGGCAAAAAGGTGTTTATCCATACGATTATATGGACAGCGATGATAAATATTTGGAAACCAGTTTACCAAGCCAAGAAAAATTTTACAATAAACTAAACAAATGCGGGATCAGCGATTTGGACTATTCACGTGCAAAACAGGTTTGGGAGGGATTCGAGATAAAGAATATGAAAGAGTACACCTTACTTTATAATAAAGCTGACGTGTTATTGTTAGCCGATGTGATGGAAAGTTTCAGGAACATTTGCATAGAAACTTACTCACTCGACCCCGCATGGTATTTCACAACCCCGGGGCTTTCATGGAGTGCCATGTTGAAGCAGACGGGAATAGAACTTCAGCTGTTGACCGATTATGAAATGATTTTGATGATCACCAAAGGCATCCGTGGGGGCATATCACAATGCTGCAATCGCTATGCGAAGGCGAACAACCCGTACATGCCTCTTTATAACAAAGACGAACCGACTACATATCTGATGTATTTAGATGCCGTGAACCTATACGGATGGGCGATGTCTCAACCAATGCCGTATGGTGATTTCGAATGGGTTGATACGGATATAGATGTTATGAAGATCGACGATGATTCTGACAAAGGATATATTCTGGAAGTCGACTTGGAGTATCCCCAAGAACTGCACGATTTGCATTCCGAGTTTCCTCTCGCTCCGGAAAAACGTTGCCCACCCGGTTCCAAGGAGGTTAAACTCCTTACCACTCTGTATGACAAAGAGAAATATGTCATTCATTATAGAAATTTGAAATTGTATTTAACACTTGGAATGAAACTTACCAAGATACACAGAGTGTTGCGCTTCAGTCGGAGTAAATGGTTGGAACCCTACATTGAGAAGAACATGGGCATGTGGATGGAGCAAACTAATAAATCGGCTAAACAGTTTTTCAAACTGATGAACAACTCGATTTATGGAAAAACTGTCGAGAACATAAGGAACAGAGTAGACATACGTCTGGCGACTCAGGACAAGCAGATCGACAAATGGATCGCGAAGCCGCAGTTCAAACACAGAACGATATTTTCAGAAAACCTTTCAGCGGTGCACATGAGGAAAATGAGTTTACTATTCAACAAGGCGATTTACATTGGGATGAGCATATTGGACATATCCAAGACACTCGTATACGATTTCCATTACAATTTTATAAAGGCTAAATACGGTGATAAAGCTAAATTGCAGTACACAGATACCGACAGCCTGGAGTATCTGATAGAGACACCGAATTTTTATGAAGATATGAAACTGACACTCGACAGGTACGACACCTCCAACTACAAGAAGTATAACCAATTCAATATGCCACGGGTGAACAAGAAAAAATTGGGAACGATGAAAGACGAATTCGGTGGTGTAATCGGTAAGGAATTCGTAGGACTGCGATCCAAGATGTATGCCAACTATACTTTGGAGGGTGACGAGCTAAAAAAATCTTAAGGAGTGAAAAAATCTGTTGTAAAAAATGAAGTCACCTTCGAGGATTACAAGAAATGTTTGTTCGAGCAGAAAGAACTATACAAATCGATGAACATCATAAGAAGTCACGGGCATGAGTTGTACAGCGTCGAAATGTATAAAAAAGTACTATCCACGACTGATGACAAGCGATACATCTTGGAAGACGGAATCACCAGTCTGCCGTGGGGACACTACAAGATACCCAAGGATGTCGAAGCCGAATTGCTTTTGAACAGCAACATTTCACTGGAATAGAGAGCAAGTTGTTTTTATTTGTGAATAAAAAATATTTCTTTTAATCAATATCTTTTGTTATTTCCAATTTCCAATTTACTGATATTATTGCTTATTTTGTTGGGACTTTTTTATGATACTATCCACCTATTTTCCTACACATTTAAATCATCATCTGTACATATTCCTTTTTAACGTCATAAGTGAACATGGTCTGTGATACCACGATGACGTAGGCCGTTGTGCCTTTATCAGCTACCGGACCGGTAACCGCGTTTGTAAAATCCAATTCGATTTGGATATCGTTTCTTTTTCTCTCGGTCGAAAACGGATGGAGATGTGTGTCTATCACCATCACCGGGTATTTGTTGATGAAATCGTTTATATTGAGATATACATCATCGTTTTTGAACATGACTTGTCTCATAGAACAGTAGCTGTCGTATAGCAGCCTGTACCGCACCGTCCCTCAGCAAGGACCAACCAGGTCGAAGCTGAATGAGAAGTGGCTTACGGCCACGGTCATACAACCGCACCGTTTTTATCCGTGATATTCAAATTTTGCTGCTCCTGCGGGTACCGTTGACCGTTTATTTTCACGTGGAAATTCTTTATGTTTACACTGTCGAACTGACCGGGGTCTTTGGTCTGATCGTTCTTACGACTCGTCTGTAAACCGATTATCACAAAGACCGGATTGAGTATGTTCCGGTAGAGATTCGTAATGTCGAACGTGTAATTGGAGCCTATCACACCGAACTTTTCAATACAATCCCAGCGGAAATATTCATATACCAATTCGCCTTTCTCGCTCAATTTCTTAAGCCCATCGATGAGCACGGCTTTCTTGGAGGGGTCGTAATCCACGAGGGGGACTTTCAACACGAAACTGGTAATTTTTATTTTTCCCTCCGCTGCGTCAACAGCATTGGCGCCGGAACCTTCAGTCCAGCGGTAGATGGCATCATCGTCTTCCGCGCGGGTGAACGTTATTTCAAATCCACCCTTGTACATGGGATACTTTAGACTGTCAAAGAAGCCCAGACCCAGGTGGGCCAGCGTTCCCAGTGCTTCGAACTTGCCGCCGCCCTTGTCGTAAACAGATTTGAATCCGCTGCAGTAGTACGTGTTTTCCTCCGATCTGCTGTACGTGGTCAATCCTTTGATGGTGCTCGTGATTCCGACTTTATCCACTGAATCGATGACTTGGTTGTGTTTTTTCAATTCGATACTCTTGAACAAATAGGCTGCAAAATTGTCCACGAGTTTGATGGGGTCCGTGCTGGCGTAACTAGCGCCATTGGATTTCTTGACAACATCCCCTTGGATGTGAAACAATATCCTGTTGTTGTAAAACGAATCCCCGTGGTCCAGTTTGAATGTGGTGAAATTATTAGGTGAATTAAAGTGCAAGTCCGATACCGGTAGAACCGTGACGTATTCGCATCTCGCTATCTTATCCGATGCCTCTTCGTAATATTTCTCCATTCCTAATATAGGTTTTAGGGTTTCCGATTTCCAATAAAAAATGTGAAAATTGTAGTGGAAAGCAATAAAAAATAAAAAACACCGAATTCCTGATCGCATAATAAAATCGACTACTTGAACAGTTTTACGTTTTTATACATGTTCAAACGTCTCAACCCGAGATTTCGAAAAACCCTTTTGTCTTCAACATTTTTTATCACATCCAAACATCGCTCTACGTAGTCGAGACCCCGCGGCTGAGAAACCAGTTTTTCCATCTTATCGTGTATGAACTTTACGATGGCGATTTTTTCATTGTGAAAAGCGTTATTGCCGGCCTCCTCTTCAGCGCGTATAAACTTTAATCTTTCAATCAATTTATCATCATCATCGATGTATTTGTACTCGACGGGGGCGTGTGAATCTATCAACAATCCGCTGCCCGATGACTGTTTATATTCTTTCCAGATCTCACCGATCAAATTCACCCATTTCCAAGACTGGCTGGACCTGGGGCGTTTCAACTTTGGATCGTTGTTCTGAAAAATCGCATCGGATTTTATCAGTATATCCTTGTAATTATTAAAGTCCTGGGCTGTAAAAGCACCCGCACTTATGAGTTTTTCTCGCGTCGTACCCTCGCCTGGAGACGAGCCACTGATTTCCGCTTTCGTCAACAGACTCCACAATCCCGGTGTGCCGGCATATCTATCTCCGGTGCTGTCTAATATGATATCATCATTTTCAATCGTAATAGTCTTCGATCCGATGGCCAGTTTGTTCAAGTTGAAATCGTAGCGAATACCGAACGATCTATCGTTGCTGGTAGCGAGATGTTGTTTGGCGATATCACCAATATCTTGTCTTTCAGTGAATTCGCGGATCGAACGGTTTATCCTGCCTTCGTCTGAAGATTCTATTTCCGACGGTAAAGGATCGATGTGTGGTGATTCTCCGGGTGGAGGTGATTCTCCGGGTGGGGGTTCGAGCACATCTTCATCTTCACGAGGTAAAGGCACCTTACGCGCCGCCATCAATTCTCGACCCGGTGTACTGAAAGCGCGGGGTCTAAAAATGTCTTTTTTTCGTTGTATAGTTTTAGACGTGGACAGACGTTGCGGCGGTGATGGGGTCTTTTTATCGGAACCTTGCTCCTTGATCGCTTTGACAACTGGTTCCTGTCGCTTTTCAATCTCTCGTTTTTCTTCAACTTCACGAATCTTTACTGCTTGGGATTCACTGACCAATTGGTTTTGCAATTTATCCAATTTTTTTGCCTCCTGCACAGTTAAAGGTTTATGTGCAGATATCGGTATGAAAGGAATTTTGGGTGCATATTGCTCACGTATCGGCGGATGTTTACGAAACAATTCCGCTCGCTCTTTCACTTGTTCTTTTCGGATTTCCTCATTTTCCGCGACCCATTTATCTTGTAGTTTTTCAATTTTTTTACCCTCCTCCGCAGTCATCTCGTCGGGCCACATTTTGTCGGCCAACTTGTGTTTTTTAACTAACGTCTTGACAATCTCTTTATCGCTTTTCCTCTTCATCGTACTAATATAGGTAGTTGGGTTTTTAGTGGCAAATTTTATATTGGATAATCGAAGTACAAAAGTGACGAATATTTTCACAAAAATTTTGAATCGAATAAAAAACGTCCGACAACGTTTTCATTAAAAAAATAACGTTTACACGTCGATTTTGGAAAACGTTCGCGGACGTTAATTATTAAAAACAGCGTCTAGAAATTGATTTTCGAAAAACGTTCGCGGACGTTATTTATTAAAAACAGCGTCTAGAAATCGATTTTTAAAAAACGTTCTCGAACGTTATTTATTAAAAACAGCGTCTAGACATCGATTTTGAAAAACGTTCTTGGACGTTATTTATTAAAAACAGCGTCTAGACATCGATTTTCAAAAACGTTCGCGGACGTTATTTATTAAAAACATTTTTCATATTGCACATGTATTTTCCACACCGTGCTTTTTTCATCATATTTACCGTGAGAAAACCATAAGGCTCATTCCAACACTTGTTGCATATATTTTCAAATTCACCAAAAGTCATGTCCGATCCCACGAAATCGTCGTAAATCCGTTTGGTATAATGTTTATTCTGTTTGAAGACACAAAGGAAATTTATATTATTCCGTATGACTTGCATGTCCACTTTGCCGTAACTCTGGCTCAGGTAGACGCATGAAATATTTTTATGCCTGCCTCTGATAAAATAGTCTTTAATACCTTTTTGCTCTTCCATCAGACAATCGTCGAATATCACAAGTGAGTTATTCTTGCACTCGTCCACCGCCGGCAGTTCATCGCAATTGTTGAAGAAATACGCGATTCTCTTTTTATACTTTTTCTCTGCGTCCGCATAGGTTTTTCTCAGCTCAACATAAGCCGGCTGTTCTATGGATTTACTGAATACGTAAAGGTTTTTAAATATAATACCATTTTTATTGTAAATGAAATTGAGCAGTAAATTGGTTTTGCCGCTGCTTGAAGAACCCACTATGAGACATCGCAACGGGCTGGGCAACAGGTTGTCTTCGAATGCCTCTTTGTAATATGAAACTATATCCATCACTATGTGGGTGAAATGACCTCTTGACATTCAGTAAAAAAATGAAAGCGGGGAAATGATTTCAAAATATAATTCTTTTTTAAATTGACGACATTGGAATTATCCACAAAACACACATGTCTTTCATTACATTTTTTACAGCTCTGATAAAATCAAAATCACCGTAAACCGATATACAATTCGTTTTTCGGTCGTGAACATATCGGACGCATAAAATGCAATTCAATAGTCCCCACTATCTAAATTCAATAGTCCTCATGCCGGACTATCTAAATACAACAGTCCCCACGCAGGACTATCTGAAAATGTGTTCAGGGTTGTCATCCGGGGGGTTGGGTCGCGATTTGCTACCCCCTCAGATATGCAAAACAATACGACTGGACCACCGGCTGTTGGCTGGCGTGGTAGCTATCAAGTCTGATGTGATCGAGCGGAGGTGTATTTGATTGGGCTTATCTATTTGTTTGCGATTTATCGCTTCGGTTGGGATTGCAGTTTTGCGGGACTATCTGAAATTCAATAGTCCCCCCAGACTATCTGAAAAATAAATACAATAGTCCCAGCACAGGACTATCTGAATAATATCAAAACATTGTACGTTGTAATTCTTTCTCGTAGAACCCTCCAATTATATCTTCACCAGTTTCATCCGCAATCTTATAAGTCGTGGGTCTCGTGTTTAAAACTTGCTTGATAACAAAAATCTCGGACGTCCAGTTCTGTTTGTATTTATTCGTGAAAACATCTTTTTTCGCTGTAATGCGGACTCTGTCTCCCACATCGAATTTCGCCTTTTTGCGGGGTATTCTATTTTCCAATTCGTTGTACATTTTCAATAATGCCTGCTCGTTGCCTTTATTCACATCGGCGGGGCTCATTTTTATAGTATGGTGGAAATCGTGTTTGTTGTATTCGTCAGTCAATTCTTGCAATATGTCATGCCACTTGTGGGAATTTCTAACTTGGAATTTTACTTTCAACTTCTCATTTAACGTTCTATGATATCTTTCGATAATTGCAGATTTCTCCTCGCTCTCGGTGTGGTACAATTTAATGTTGTGTTTTTTCAACAACTTGTTAAAATGCGTATTTTTAAACTCTGTCCCTTTATCGGTGTGTAAGAGTTTAGGCGGTGAATGACCGTCATTTTTGGCCCGGGCAATTATTTTTTCAAAAGCTGATGACACATCCGGACCATCTTTTTTCTTCAAAGGCTCTGACCAAACGAACTTACTGAACGTGTCGATCACATTTAAAATATATTTATACCACTTGTTTTCCCTAGCATATTCTTTCAAAATCAACAGATCGGCCGCCCACAAGTCATCGATACCTTTCGTGACGATTCGGCGTTTTATAAACTTTTTCACGACTGGTCTGTGCAGCTCTTTAGCTTCCAAAACTTCCGGCGGTTCTTTGATAAACGAATTTCTCTTACTGCCGCATATCGCACAATTTGATGTCGCAAGCCACCTTTTATTTCTCGTTTTGACAGTTTTGACATCCGTGGATGGTGTGTTTGTTTTACACTTTCTGCAATGGAATTCCATGTCTAATAATGCGCAGCTACTTTTGAAGTGAAATAAAATATTTGCAAATGCAAAGTCGCTTAAATAAATTGTACATTTGCGTAGATTGTGTGTTATATAAGGATAAGAAACGAGATGCAGCACAGACATAAAATCCAGTTGACCAAGGGTCAAAAGAATAAGTTGCGTATCGCTTATAAAAAACAGAAACTCGCTATTTTAACTTTGAACAGAGATCAGTTGACGAACGGGAATGTCGAGGTGATGTTAACGGACGAACAACATAAACAAGTGTTGAGAGCCATAAAACACAATAAAGGCTTGAGATTGATATTGAGCCATTCGCAGTTAAAGAACAACATTGAAGGGGGTCTACTGAAAGAGATTCTGGAGTTGGCGGAAACGAGTATCCCCTATTTCAAGAAATTCGCTTCACCCCTGATTAAAGACAAAGTCGCACCAGCTATAAAAGATAAATTCGTTCCGTGGCTGAAAAAGATGATCGATGACGAGTTGGATACAATTATAGAAAAAGATCCGTCAGGTGCCGGATTAAGACAAATGATAAACAACCGACTCAATGCGGCTTTGAACGATGTACGGGTAAAAAAAAATTAATTCCGTTGACGTTGAGCGATCTTGAAGTGTGGGCCAATAAATTGAAATTGAAGAATTTTCGCGGTGTTTTCAGACGAGAGCTTTTACCTGATGCACCTTGGAAAAACGAGTGCGGTATAATCAATCTCGGTGATCTGGACACACCCGGAACACATTGGACGTGTTATTATAAAAATGGTAAAAATGTAATTTATTTCGATTCTTATGGAAATGCGCCACCACCTTTGGAATTGGACAAGTACATGAGAAGTTTTGACATTCGCTATAATTCGGACCGATTTCAAGATTATGGCGATCCGCCAATCTGCGGGCATCTTTGTTTAGAAGTTTTAAGGCAGTTTTCAAATGGAAAAACATATGATGAAGTCAAAGACGATTTAAATAAAAATAAATACGCTTGGCTCGGGTGGTTCAATTGAGTCACTTTTTTATGATGCCCCCGTCAATAAATTGTTTACACCATTTTATTTTTTTAAATAATTTATTTCCACCCGAAAATCTGTTTTCCTAATATAGAAATGTCGTCGTTTAGATCATCGAGTCAAACTAACCAGTCAGAAGCATGGAACCTGCTTTCCATGGAGCCCAGAGAACCCAAAGGGGTTTTGACTGACAAATTCATCATGAGGTTCGATCGGTATTTGAACTGGGATCTGCTTTCTTCCCATTATGATTTTCCAATCGAGATGTTGCGGATGTACCCGCACAGAGTGAATTGGTCCAAGCTGTTGAGGCGTATTAAATTTTCGGAAGAATTCCTAAGAGAGATGGTCCTCCATTTCGATGAATGTTGGGGTATCCTGTGCAAATATCAAACGCTGTCTGAAAAGTTTATTCACGACTTCGCAGGTAAAATCGATTGGAATTACGTGTTGTTGTATCAAAATGTAACTAGCAGATTTTTGGACGAACACAAAATGTATTTTGATGAATCCTAGTTGAGTGGCTCAGAGATGTTCAAAATAAAAACCCGAATTCGCGTGGATCGACCGGTTTGAATAAATGGTATTTAATATTTGCAGGATGAATAAAAACTAGTTGTTGTTTATTTTTTTATATAAAACCATTATGATGGAAAACATTTTTCCTAACATAGAAATGACGACATTTAGACTATCAGGTACGACTTCACAACTGACCTTGAACTTGGAACATCCCATTCACTTGGATTCTGAGTACAAGCTGGCACTCACCGGACTTTTCTGCGAATACAACTTTTATAATTTATTTGAGGGTTGTAGTGTTCTGTTTGACGGTGGAACAAAAATCGGTTTCGGTAAAGGTTTTTGGACATTTGATGCCATACAGAAACACATACAAAAAGGCGTGGATCCGCTGTTACGCGGTAAAACAGACGATAAAAAGAATAAAGTCACGGTCGTTTCAATACTTAAAACTACGGGGTACCGGGTGAAAATCACTTCACCTATAAAATTTCACATGGAAAATCCGCTGCGGCGTTTGCTGGGTTTCGATGAAATTGATGCCCCGGAATACTTGGACACGTACAACGCGAAAAAACCGCACAACGTAAGACCATGGGACTTGATTGAAGTCCACTGTGATATCGTGGAAAATTGTTTTGTCAATCATAACGAACATTGGCACAAACACAAAGAGTCTTCGGTGTTGTATAGTTTCTTTCCATATGGTGAGTTTGGTAATAAAATTGCTGTGATGCCGCGGCCGCCGCTTTACGTGTCGTTGAAAAAAGGATTGAATAAAATCCAACAAATCAACATTTACATTACAGACCAAAATAACAATTTATTGCAGATGTTCGATTCGAATGTGCATATTTATTTGGAGTTGATTCGGGTGTAGTATTTTTTAATTTATTGAAAATCGGCTGTTTCTATTTTTTATTTGACGCCGCAAAACGATATTACTTGTATAGGTAAAAATGAACGGTCCTAACTTTAATGATTTACTGAAAGAAATCAATGGAAAGTCTTACATCAGGGTGGGTGACCTGGAAGTCGGTAAAAAATATTTTGTGGAAAATATGGATAAAATCTCTTCATCATACGGTATGAGAATATTAGTCACATGCGATGATGTGAAATTCTATCTTCCCGAAAGCTGGAATGACAGGTTGACGAATAACTATATCAAACAACTGTTGAATTTTAAGGGGAAACTCTATGTGCTGTACAACGGTAAAATAACACTTTCAGATAATAAATTCAAGCACAGTATCGAGTTTAAGGTTGACGAATAAAAATAGTTTTTAAAAAACATAATTTAAATACATTTTTGAAAATGCCCCGTTTAATTTATTTGATGTGGAAATCCGTTATGCATGCATTAGGAATCAATAATGGCTGAAAGCTACGGTTATTATTGCTTGACTGAAAAAGCATTTGAACCGTACAACGGGTCACCGGATGCGGCCGGTCTTGATCTGAGAAGCGCGTATGATTATGTTGTACCAAAACGCGGTCAACAGTTGATAAAAACTGACTTGACTTTCAAATTCCCAGATGGGTGCTACGGGAGGATAGCGCCAAGATCTGGCTTGGCTTTAAAACATTCTATAAGTGTAAATGCCGGGGTCATAGACCGGGACTATACTGGGAATGTCGGTGTTATCTTGATGAACAATTCTGATACCGATTTTCATGTGCGTCGTGGAGATAGGATTGCGCAGATCATCTGCGAGATGTACAAAAAGCCGCCGTGTATTCGAATAGACCAAGTTGAACAAACTGAACGGAAAGACGGCGGATTCGGAAGCACCGGTGTAAACTGATTAAAATTATAAAAAATGATGTTGGAAATAAAAAATGTATCGAGATTTTTTTTTCAACCTCAGACTTAAAGTAACGGTAATGACAAATCAAAGCGCTCTTCCTTGTCACGTGACCTGTTTCGACCAATCAGACCGCTCTTCCTTCAGATGACGCAGAACCTACTAATCAGAGATGGAGATGGCTCTTTAGACGAGCTGTAAAAATAAATCTTGTCCCTTTGTTTTTTGCATTGGAAAACCTAGTTTGTTTTCAAAATGGACCTTGTCCTCTATGAAGTTGCAACACATCGAATCTTGTCCATTTGTCCATTTGTATTGTGTAGCTGCAAAATGAGCCTTGTCCCATTTAGCCAACATGGCTACCCATCTCTGTTAGATCAAAAGTGACTCTTGTCCTATCATATATGTTAGGTTAAGAGCTTGCACTACTTTGGATTAAATTTCTGGATTAATTTTTTCTGGATTAAATTCACCATTTTTAAAACCTGAAAAATGGCTGAAATTAACCCGAAATCAGATACAAACTGGCTCAAACACAGTCGAAAGTGAGGTTTATAAGAGGTAGGTTAAGAGCTCGCACTTCTTTGGATTAAATTTCTGGATTAAATTCACCATTTTTAAAACCTGATAAAATGGCTGAAATTAACCCGAAATCGGATACAAACTGGCTCAAACACAGTCGAAAGTGAGGTTTACAAGAGGTAGGTTAAGAGGGCGCCTCGCACTTCCTCGCACTTCCCTCGCACTTCCCTCGCACTTCCCTCGCACTTCCCTCGCACTTCTCAAATTCACCTTGGTAAAACCTGAGAAAATGTTGTAAAATGGTTGTAATTAGCCTACAATCAGATAACAAACTGGCCCAAAACCAGTCAAAAATGAAGTTGACGGAGGGTCGGAAATCGGAAGTGCGAGGTGTGCCAGAACCGGTATTTCATATCTACTGATAAAACTCAATGGTACATAGTACCTACTTTTATCTTAAGTCACTAGAAACAGCAAGGATAGGCACACAAATGCACAAATACAACACTAGACACGAAGACACGCCACTAGTTATCAACTTCCTTGACATAGACTTACTAATGTAGATAAGAAACCGACCTATGCTGGAGCAAAGCTGTAGATTGCCCTTCCAGAGAAGCGGAGGAAGGATAAGCAACACTTTGGATGACAACTTAAGAAGTGGCTGCTGCAGCATCCTTTTTTTATCTCCTTGGTGAATTCTATGAACTTAACTTCTGACAATATGTAACATGACCCTTGTTCTTATCTCTATGATAATGTACAAAAGAATATAAATAAATAAATACATTTGAAAAATTGATACTTTGGCACAAATAAGATTTAGAACTAGGTATGTTCTGGCCTTGTCACAGACCAAGTTTGCAAATTGAATGTCTTCAATGTTCGAGAGTTGAGATTGAAATCATGCGGCCATGAGAGTGCACACAAAACAGTAACCTATTAGCAAACTCTCATTGACTTCATTGCAGATGGTCACCAACAAAGATTCTCTCTTAAGTACACACACTCGAAAATCATACTTAACCTATATAATCTAGTTACTGTCAACTCCTGATTATCCGGGGGCGGGTTAACCGGGATGCGGATTAACCGGGGTCACAAAAAGTCAATTTCAATTTTATTTATTTTCTCAGTTTAGACATCAATACTATAATTTATCGATCTTATCATGTTGAAATTACATGAGAAGAAATCTCTTTACCAATTGTTATTGTATGAATGGGAAAAAGCAATGAAAGACGGAAAATAATTCGTAAGTTATTTGGTGGCGTAATTGTGATCGTAGTCAAAGTGGTCGGTGAGGTACGCGTCAGAGCAATGGCGTCTTGGGATGAGGATGGGGCACAATGGCGGAGTGACCCTGACTGCTAGAAACAACTGGTCGCCCGCCATATGCTAAAAATAGAAACCAAGAAAGGTCCTATTTAGTTTTCAGTTCAGTGTGTAATTATCGTTCTGATTCGTGTGCTGTTCAGTGACCCTAGTAATTTTGGGTTATATTATGCTAAACAACACATTTCAAAATGCATTTATTTTGCACTTCAAGAAATGTTTGATAAAGTGGCATTAAAATTTTATTTGACAAAGTTTATTTATTAGCCTAATTTAGTAATTAGTATACATTTAAAACAATTTATTGTTCTTAAAACTTTACCAATTAGACAAAAAGATGAACCATCACTTGTTTTTGTACGCGTGCTCTTATCTTGAATAAATTATCCCAAGCGACTTTATCTAAAAGTAATTATATAACTGGATATGTTCCAAAATTTAGGTATATAAATATTTTTGTTCAAAGTGGTGTTATTAATGATGCAATACTGAAGGAATTTAATATCTACCTCTCTCTTGCACCATGTTTTCGTTCCACTGGGTCTTGTTGGAGTGTTCAATATTGGTCCACAGTGCTCCCAGTGAAAAATTTGTTTGCCAATTCTTAACATGAGGAGTGAATTTTTTTTATTTATTAATCTTTTTTTTTGTTCATCGCAAGAACCCTATGAAAAACAGGCAGAAACATTTATAGTGTCTTTAGATCATAAATGTATTGAATTTTGCATTTTTTAATTCTTATTTATTACTTAATAAATTTGTTTCAGTACCATACCTTGACTGATCTGCCTGAAATGCTTGAGACATTTGAGGGACGCCCCGGCCGGCTGGTACTGTAGAACTGTCGATAGTTGCGTCTGGAAATCACCAAAACCAAATAGCTTAACAATCATTTTGGAAGAAAAATCTGATATTTTCGAAGTGTAGATAGCTAGTAATTCAATTTAATCACTCAATCTATTTTTGAAAGTGAAAACTAAAATTTTAAGTACGTTACTGATTTTAACAACATTGGGATTTAAGTCAACTGCTGTAAAATAAGCTCCTGCACAACAAAGAGCATTTCTGTTGTAGACTATGACCAGTAGGAGAAAGTCATTGCTGTGCAGCATGAACTTTTCCCCTCAGTAAGAAATTAAATAATTTTTTATTCACTAAAATTAAAGTTTTTTTTCTAAAAAATTGGAAATGATTTTGTGTCATCAAACCATCTCAATTTATAATAAATATTTATTTTTTGACTGCTTTTCATCAGAAGGACACTGTATATTTAACAACTTTTCTTTTTAAATCCACGCCCATTACGTAAATCCCCCCTCCCAGTTTAAATATTCTACCTAACCTTTTGAGCTCTTGTTCGTTGAATCCTCCAATCCACTTCATGATGTCGTCACAGACATTCAACAATGTGAACCTTGTGGCTGAACAAAGATTGCGTTCGACCCATCGCAGTGACCTTGAGTATGGAAACACCTCATGAAGTCCCGTTGTTGTTGCTAGAATCTTAAAAGTGTATAAGAATGAAAATTCTTTAATAAAGGGTCTGGCAATAAAACAACACGATTTTGAAAACTCGCCAAAAATGTACGGTATTTGCAAACAAAGGATGGCAGATTTAACTCTAATCTAAGTACATGAATAATGAGTGATTTAAGTACATGAATCTAAATTAATGTTTTACCATAAAAACCACCATTTATAAAAATAATGTGTCATTAAAGAGCATTTTAATTTTTGATATTTTTGATAACAGTAAATAAGAGATATCCCATGGTATTTAGATTTTTTAAATTTCAAAATATCATTTTTAACCATGGTATTTTACATTGCTGTAGTGTGCTATAGCCAGTGGGTTACGGTTACATCTTTAAATATGCCAGCAGATTATTTTTTTCATTTAGCTAAACATTAATTTTATTTATGTAGCTAGACCTTGAGCCTCCAGTTCTATTGAAGCAGCGACTCTAGTGTCATATGTGCATTGTAAAAAGATTTTCAACAAAAATGTATTAAAGACAGCATTGATTGGACCAAACCTACATAGTTCAGTTCACCTTCAGTTGGCCTGAGGGGGAAAGTTGTTTTGGGACCCTAAATTAATTTTATTAGGCATCCCCCTTATTAATATGTTTACTTTACATATGATAGCTTCAGGTTGAAATTTATCTTTATTTTTATTTTTAGTAGATTTACATAGACTGGGGTGCCAGGTCCTCCAAGAACCTCAGTAAGAAATTGAATTAAATACAACAACAGAGATCATTTGTGGACACACAAAATTAGTGCAAGTTATCATAAAAGTATAACAACTAATATAACAACTATAAACCTTGTGTGTTCAAGTTTCTCAGTCGTTCCTGATGTTCAATTCAAAACATTAAAAAAATCCTCAGACATGGTAATGAGCAAATAAGCTTACTGACTTTGGTAGCACTGACAAGATTATAATACAGGTTTTCTTTACTTACACTTATAACTGAGTGTATTCTACTGAAGAAATTGGTCAAAGGGCTTTTAATGTTCCAGGGGAAGGCGACGGGAGCCATCAGAACAGCAGCTTTGACCTTGGCCATGTACTCTGGCCTGGTGGCCCCCAGGACAAAGAACATGGTGGTGCCCATGGAGTGGCCAATGTACACCAGGTCCTGCCTCTTGGTCACATTCAGGATGTAGTCTATAGAGGCCGGCAGGTCGTAGTGGCCCATCTCGTGCCAGCTGACAGACAAAACAAACGACAATTAACTTAATCTTGGCCATGTATTCTGGCCTGGTGGCCCACAGTACAAAGAACATGGTGGTGCCCAAAGGGTTCTTGATTATTTGATTACTTGTCCTCTTCACTGGCCTAAACCTAATACACTAAACATAAAATTAAATACTAAATTCTGATGACATAAAAAAAATTTAAAAAACATTAAGTATTTGATTAATTAATTCAATAAACCCAAAATGTGATGATTGATGTTATTAACATCGCATTGCCAAGTAGGTTGTACACTGGTACAGCCAGCGTGGGGGAAGGAGAAGGTTTGTAGAGGTGGCATTGTTGCACACCACCCTGACAAAACTGGTGCTCTGAACCGCGGTTGCTCAAATAGATTCATAGCGTGGCGCAATCTGTGCCAAGGGCGGCAGCGATGCTTTCAGTAATTTACTAAAAGCAACAAAATAGAAATAATTAACTAAAAAAGTAGACATCAACATTTAAGTGTTTTGTTATAAAATGTTTTTATTTGTGTTTTGTTAGATTAAAAAAAAAAATGTTTGTTTTGCAAAGATATGTTATTATTTTTTTTAAATTTTTTGCTGCCTTCAGGAGAGTGCGCCCTAGGCGGTCGCATAGTGAGCCTAATGGGTGTGCAAGCCCTGGTTTTCTGTTTGATTTATGGACTCGAGCTTGATAATGAGGGGGAAGTGTTGTCTGGCTCTGTTACTTCAGAGTTCACGGATTCTGATTAGGAATTGTTACTCTTTAGACTCACCATGAGAAAATTGAGCCAAGGGTCGTTCTTCGCCTCTTGGTGCTAACGGAAACACTGGCATCCGAACATAGGCATAATCGGGGTTGCATTCAAGCAGTTGTACTTTCGGGGTCGTATTTACTTGCTATGTCATGCTTCTTTAATAAAACGGGGCCTGGGGTTGTCAGAAATGTTGTAATTGAAGACTCTGTGGTCATTAACATTAAGTGCTTAAACATTCTTTCATAGGGAGTTTCATTCGTCAAAGTATAAATGAGAGATCTGACAGCATGAAGAGACGACTCATTAAAAACATTTTCCCAAAGATTCTCAAATTTTTTTACTTAAGTGCCAAGCTTTTAGTTTTCTAAACCCTGTGCCATTGTAGCATTCAACAAGTCCATTTCCATGTGGGTTGTATGGAGTAGTACGACTTGTTGCTACACCAAGCTGAGTCAGAAAATATTTTAGTTCCTTTGACATAAACATAGAGCCATGATCAGAGTGAATGTAGGTCAGAATCCCAAAAAGTGAGAATAGTTCGTGAGGGTGAGAAATAATGGGAGGTAAATTTAAATCTGAACAAGGAAACGCAAATGGAAATCTTGAGTATTTGTCTACTTTTGTTAATATGATATTTATTACGAGTTGCAGAAGGGAGGGGTCCTTTACAGTCTAGGTTCAAGCGCTGAAATGGTTGAGTAGCTTTGATCAAATGTCCCGAATGTCAATGAAACTGAGGTTTTAACTCTGCACAGACACAATATGATGTAGTGATACTTTTGACATCTTCTAAAAAATATGGGAGATTTTTGCTGTGAACATAATGGTGTCGTTCACGTGTTCATCCACCGCATCTACCGCAACCGGGATTTAGACTATCACGCGACAAATCCCAATGGTCCCTGATCCGAAATCAATGGTCAATCCATTATGTAACGTTAATAACAAGAAAACTCCAAATGTCACCTCATAATTTTCCCACTTTTTATCTTCCCCAAGTACTTCATGTCGAACATCTAAGAAACACTTCATTGGTCTGTAAAAATAGGAAAATGCTTACCCATTCAAAAATGTCTTCATTTTTGTTCAGATTCAAAGATTGCTTAAGATTCCTTTTTTACAGAAGAGTTTCCTTGTTCAGAATGGCTCAATGTTCTCGAAAAGATGACAACTGATCTCCCTAACTGCGACAATCTACCTCCAATAGCACATTCCAATGCATTGGTTTCAATCTTAAATGGTACGTGGTCCTCTATCTTATAAATTGATGCTTGGAGAATGTATTCTTCTGGCTCATAAAATGCTTGTAGTGATTTTGCATCAAGGGGAAATGATTTCTTGGCAGTTAAAGACCGTACCTTCTCTGAAAAGTGTAATGTTACATATGTTTATAAATCCAAATGTCAAATTACCACTCAGCTGAGCTAAATTGTTATTGTTTATATTTGTTTTTTTATGATGTAGTTTTCTAATCATGATGTGAGATAATTAGCTCTGTTTTAAGTTGATTAAAACCTTATATTTGGTTTCTTTTCATTAGTGTATTATTTCACAACAATTTAATCAACTTAATTTTTTTTCTTACTCCAATCAAATTAGAATATGGACAAATACTTTAAGCCTGAAAGACTTTCTCTAGATCCAAATGAATCACATGCAGACAAAAGATGGAAGCATTGGAAAACTACTTTTGAGAATTTCACCGATGAGATATGTGCTGCAGAGGAAGATAAATTAAAACTACTTTTTAATTTTGTAAATTATTCAATCCATGAGGTCATCTCGGAAGCTAATTCGTACGACGAAGCCATATCTCTCTTGGAAAAACTCTACGTCAAACCTACAAATGAAATATATTCTCGGCATCAACTAGCCACAAGAAGGCAAGAGGCAGGTGAGAGCATAGATCAGTATCTAAGAAAACTTAAAGAACTTAGTAAGTCATGTAATTTTAAATCTGTCTCAGCCTCTGAAAATCAAAACGAATATATTAGAGATGCATTTATCCGAGGGTTGCAGTCTCAAACTATTCGCCAAAGACTGCTAGAAAATCTAACTTTAACTCTTGATCAGGCATATAACCAAGCTGCTACATTGGAAGCAGCTGAAAATCAAGCACTATCCTATGTAGCGCCTTGCAACTCAGTAACCCAAACCATTCTTGAGCCCAGTAGTCATCCAAAGGCAGAGGTTAAGACTGAATCTCTTGAGTCTCATGATCCGTCCTCTTTCCAAATCTCTTCTCTTAAAAATGGTTCATGCTACTTTTGTGGAAAATCTAGACACTCTCGTAAGGTCTGTCCTGCAAGAGATTCCATTTGCAAGATATGTCAAAAGAAAGGACATTGGGCAACAGTGTGTAACTCTCGGAAACAATTCAATTCATTTGAGAATAGGCAATCGACTAAAGAAAATTCAAAAGTTAACTCTTTGACCTCTTCCTTACTTGCTGCCTCACAAAAATGTCTTTCAAAAGCTACTGTACTACTGACTATAAATGGTAATCCAGTTGAGGCATTAATAGACACAGGAAGTTCCGATAGTTTTATATCTCAGGAAGCTGTTGACCGATACAATATCTTTAAATATGCTACAAAACATAATATATCTATGGCGTCAACAAGTCACACTTCATCTACTCTTGGCCACTGCATTGTTGATATCGACTATAGTGGACACTATTATCCCAAGGCAAAACTTCTGGTCTTAGCTAATTTGTGCGCTGATGTTGTTATTGGACATGATATCCTTCGCCAACACTCTACCATCGAATTGAATTTTGGAGGTAAACGGCCCCCTTTCAATGTATGTAATCTAGTAAGTGCTAGGGTACCTCCACCTCCTCTCTTTGAAAACTTAACAGAGGATGTCAGACCAATAGCTATAAGATCCCGGCGTTATTCTGAGGAAGAAAGCAAGTTCATCAAAAATGAAGTAAAAAGGCTTATCTCTGAAGGTGTAATCGAACCTAGTCAATCGCCGTGGAGAGCTCAAATCGTTGTTGTGGATAATGGTCACAAGAAACGTTTGTGTGTCGACTACTCGCAAACAATTAATAAATTCACTCAATTAGACGCCTATCCACTACCTCACATAGAATCCTTTGTTTCTAAGATTGCTCAGTACTCAGTTTTCAGCACTATTGATCTAAAGGAAGCATATCATCAGATACCGATTCGGTCAGAAGACAAGCCTTTTACTGCATTTGAAGCCAATGGGAAACTCTACCAATATACACGCATTCCCTTTGGTGTTACTAATGGGGTAGCCTGTTTTCAACGGTCTATTGATCAGATCATAGATAGTGAGGAGCTATCAGACACATTCGCCTACTTGGATGACATTACTGTTTGTGGACGAAACCAGGCAGAACATGATCACAACCTCAAGAAATTCATGGATGCGGTCGACAAGTATCAGCTATCGATCAATAAGGGCAAAAGCAAATTCTCTCAGACTAAAGTTTCGGTCCTGGGCTACATCGTCGAAAACATGTCCATGCGCCCTGACCCAGAACGATTGAAAACGCTCCTAGAATATCCAACTCCGACCGACAATGCAAGTCTCAAGAGAGCTCTGGGCATGTTTTCATACTATGCTAAATGGATCCCGAAGTTTTCTGAAAAAGTCCGTCCTCTGTCAAGCCTTAAAACATTTCCTTTGGATGGTGAGGCGGTAATGGCTTTCAAATCTTTGAAAGACGAAATAGCTAAATCTAGCATGACTGCAGTTGATCCACATATTCCCTTTACTGTAGAAACGGATGCGTCAGAATACACAATAGCTGCCACTCTCTCCCAAGCAGGAAGACCAATATGTTTCTTTTCAAGGACCCTTACCAAATGCGAACAACATCTACCAGCAATAGAAAAAGAAGCTCTGGCAATATATGACTCTCTTCAGAAATGGAGACACTTTCTTATTGGTCGACGGTTTAAACTAATTACAGATCAAAAGTCAGTTTCATACATGTTTAATCAGAAACACTATGGTAAAGTCAAGAATAACAAAATTCTGAAGTGGCGCTTAGAGCTAGCTCCTTTCTCTTATGATATCGTCTATCGTTCAGGCAAAGAAAATGTCGCAGCTGATGCGTTTTCTCGTGTCACATCCTTCCTATCGGTAAGGGACTCGGAGAAACTTCACAAAATTCACTGCGATGCAGGACACCCAGGCATTGTACGAATGTTTCACTTTGTGAAGAGCAAAAATCTTCCTTATTCACTGGATGACGTCCGCAAGATGACAGCAAGTTGCTCCATATGCGCCGAAGTCAAACCTCAGTTCTATCGGAAACCACCAACAACTCTAGTTCGAGCCATGGCTCCTTTCGAGAGACTTAACATTGATTTCAAAGGTCCAATACCATCTGTAACACGGAACAAATATATCCTCACAGTAGTCGATGAGTTTTCAAGATACCCATTTGCCATTCCTTGCCCTGATACTTCAGCATCAACCGTAATTAAAGCTCTGACCTCCATCTTTTCGATTTTCGGTATGCCAGCATTCATCCATTCTGATCAGGGTTCTGCTTTCATGTCTAGAGAACTTAGTGAATTCCTACATTCCCAAGGAATAGCAACAAGCCGTTCTACTCCCTACAATCCCCAGGGCAATTCTCAAGTGGAGCGGTACAATGGAACAATATGGAAAACAATATCACTTGTTCTACGCAACAAGAACATGAAGACTGAACAGTGGGAGTACGTGATTCCAGAGACTCTGCACTGTATTCGCTCCCTGTTATGTACAGCCACTAACGAAACACCGCACGAACGACTATTCAAGCATCCCAGACGATCATTTTATGGAGTCACACAACCCCAATGGTTGATGAATCCGGGGCCTGTTCTAGTAAGAAGACACATAAGAAACAACAAATACGAACCCTTAGTAGAGCAAGCACAACTCTTAGAAGCAAATCCCGATTATGCTCGAATCAAGTACAACGATGGCCGAGAAACTTTAGTATCAGTGCGACATCTGGCCAGACCTCCACTAGAGATACCTACAAGTCCTGAAGAATGTGTTATAACCACTCCCGATGATTCTCCTCAAAACAATTATCAAGATACTGAAGATCAAAGAGAGCCTCCTGATTCTCAAGATCATGATCGTTCACAGTCGTCGCCAGCGTCTGCCCCTGATCCTCAAACCAATGATAATTTACGGTCTCCGCCTGGGACGCACACACCGGATCTTCGTCGTTCTGCTAGAGTCAGAAGGCCCCCTGCCTACCTCAGTGACTATGTATAAAAAAGAGGGGGTGAATGTAATGTTACATATGTTTATAAATCCAAATGTCAAATTACCACTCAGCTGAGCTAAATTGTTATTGTTTATATTTGTTTTTTTATGATGTAGTTTTCTAATCATGATGTGAGATAATTAGCTCTGTTTTAAGTTGATTAAAACCTTATATTTGGTTTCTTTTCATTAGTGTATTATTTCACAACAAAAAGCGATGAGGTATCCACTTGGAATACTAAGAAAATAGCTGAAGTGTTTTTTGTTTATTGAAGAAGGGCACTTTGGTGGAGGTAGATCTTTCAGAGTTTGCAGGCAATCTGGATCAGATGAAACAGTCCCATGTTCTATTTCATAGCCAAGAAGTACTAAACTGTTTGTAGAAAACTTACACTTTTGTTTGTTTGCTTAACCTTTGATTTGTTACAAACTTTAAAGAAATTGCCCTTTAACTTACAACCATGGCTAATATAGAGTTATGAGGTGGATAAATACTTCAGGAATGCTTAGTATTACCATAGAAATATCATAGCGGAGATGACTTTGATGAAATAGCATTTAAAGTAACAATTTGGAGCAACTACATCACATCTTTCTTTACTGAGATTAGAGAATTCATTACTTTGGGAAATAGAATAATACTACAGAATCATTAATGTTATAGGATTCTGATTGCTTGAGTCAATTTGAGAGCCCTAGCTTAATTAAAAGCAAGAGTCAATGATAACTTGCTATTCTCATTGCCTTATGTGAGTAGATAAAGACCACTAATAAAAGCATCACTGATGTAATCATCCCGATTCTCTTCCATTGTAACAGCCTTAAAATTACAATCTTTGCTCAGTTGTTTTAATTAGTTTAGATATTAATCCAAAGATTCACCAACCATTTTGCTGTCTGTTGAAGAGAACGTGTCTAGCAAATACCTCATTGCTTTTATGAAGAGGTTGTTCAGAATTTCTAAGGCCTCCTCATAAGAGCCACAGTTTTCAATACAGGGATAAACTGTTGGTCCTACATAGCTTATGAGAAAATGCAATTTTATCTCATCATCTTCAACTTTTGTAGCTCTTATATGCTTTAAAGCTCTACAAATATGTTGAATGTTTTGAGCCAATGAATCCAACACTGAGTTGAGTTAGGAGTATTTGGTTCAGTAATGAACTTTTATGGACGTAGTAATGTTACAACTTAATAGGAATCCCTTTATCATTAGTTTTAGTTAATTAAATTGAATTAAGTGAGACCGTTGATTGATATCAGATTTTAACTAAGAGGGGCTAAGAGTTAGTCCCAGTGGACGTTGCTAAGCTACCTGAATACGTTTTACATCGTGTACAAGCATACTGAGGGCGAGAAACAATATCTAGTATCCGGTGTAAAACACTGTGGATAAAGAAACGCTGCTGCACTTCAGCATGTGTGAGACCCAAGACTCAGGTAGATGATGGTGAGGAACGAGATTTGGCCACGGAAAGTAGGCCCTTTAATTAATATACATGCTATTCATTGTATACGTTCATAGCCTGCCCGCCCAGCAGTTTCAGCGGGTTTGATCAACTTTGATCTTTTAAAGCGTAATATGGATTCAAAATATAAAAAAATAAAATTAAAAAAGGTATAGCCCAAGCTTTTTATCTTTCATTAAAAATCCCTCCCACTTTTATCGGACCTAAAATAAAAGCGCAAATGAAGCACTGCTTGACATTCTGTGAGCGGTCTTTTAGCCCCTCTTAACTAAGAACACAATATTGAGATTGTAAATTGCCATAGTAAACGAAAACTAATTATGAACAAAATAAACATTTGATAAAATATCATTACAATGGTATCTTCATTAAGTTACCTGAAGTCCCAGAAGTCAGCTTTGTCCAAGTCAGGATCAAGGTCAACGTGTTTCCTGGAGTATGTGTTCCCTCTTGCATTGCCAAGCCACACATCAAAACCTGCGTCTGCCAGTTCATAAGCTACAAAAGCATTGGGTGCATTATTATCTATATATAAATAGGCAAACATGATTCGTTTCCTCCTTTTTTCTCAGCTTGTGCGCATCATAGGAGAAAACCGCGCATACCGTTAAAAACGTAGTGCCCTGTAGATGAGCAAAATCGCATTTTAATTCAGATCTGCCCCCAGGGCTTTGCCCTACAGGCTTTTAAAGTTTCAATGTTGATCCTATGCAGAAGGATAATTGATTGAACTAAACAGCTGTTGTAATAACAAATGCTAGCAAATCAGAAAGAACAGATGTTTCAGTTATAAAACATTTTAAAGATCATTGGCTCAATAATATCAACTTGATTTTTGGTCGAATTTCGACCAGTGGGCGATTCCTAGGATATATTAATAGGCAAGCATATTTATTTTCCTCCTTTTTTCTCAGCTTGTGTGCATTTTAGGAGAAATCCGATCATACCGTTGTGACTTGTTGATGAGCAAAATTCCATTCACATTGGCCATCAGGGCTACGCCCTACTGGCTTTCAAAGTTTCAATGTTTATCTTATGGGTGAGGGGTAATTGATTGAATCATTGGCGGATCTTATACGGTCAATACGGATCGCGATATTTGGATCGTGATCCTGGATCACGAAATGGATTGAGCGTGTAAAGTCATACATCAATAAATGTAGTGTAGTGATGTATGTTGTGATCAATGAATCATACATCAATATTTGACTTTACACACTCAATCCGTATCGTGATCCTGGATCACGATCCAAATATCACAATCCGTATTAACCGTGTAAGATCCGCCATTAGACAGATGTTGTAATAACAAATGCTAACAAATCAGGAAGAACAGATGTCTCAATTACAAAATATTTTAAAAACATATCGTGTCAGATATGTTGTACATCAACTGAAATTTTGGTTGAATTTTGACCAGTTGGCGATCAATTGTAATTATGAATACACAGATTGGCGGGTTACAACTGCTGCAAATGTCCATTGCAAATTTATTTAGGTGTTGGTTCTACAATTACTGGATTGTCCAGGAGGTATTCTTATTCTAAAGATATTATTGAGTATTTCTGATCAATCAGCTCACTTAAGAGAGCTTGGACTATTTTTCACTAAGCTGATCTAGATACATTTAGATTTTTACCTAGATCTCTCTTGATTTCAAACTACATAGACAAAAAACGACAAATGAAACACACTATAGTCAGAATGCCTCAGATGCCTTACCATTAGCCTTAGTCGTTTTCTCTTTAGATTTTCATCGATGTGTATGAAGCATAAGAGACAGTGCTTGTTCAAGGAATAACACAAAAATATACAAGAATATTTTTAAAGAGAACAAAGATAAACAAAGTAGGCCTATTTTATTTTAAAGACTTTGGTTTTTACGACTCATTTTTTTGTGACAATGCCTTTTTTATGTTGTATTAAAAAAACTCATTTTCTGATTAATTCAACCATTTATACCGACTTTGTGCCACAGTATTTATTTGGAACTTTCTCAGTAATTTGAACACTTTGATCATCTGAACGCCCACACATATTCTCACATAGTCATTTAGTCGTAGCCTACGTAGTCACTTACATTAAAGAGTCATTAATACATATCTAGATTAATGCCTGTTATTTTACATCGGAATGGAACAAACTTTGCTAGTTTAAAATCTTAAAAATTTATTTAAGTTATTCTTGATACTTTCAACTACATTGGTGACTGACCGAGAGCGTTGTCTGACAGTACCCAGACCGCGCTCGCCCCCAGCAGGCCGTGTTGCAGCAGTACTGGCCGCCCTCCCCCTCCCCCTACCCCTCCTCTCGCCGTCGAGTTGGCCCCACCGTTGGGAAGGCGATGGTAAGTGAGGATGTAGCCGTCAGCTGTCGTGATCTCGTGGCTCTCCACCGAGTAGCCGCGCTGTCTTATGTAGTCCTCCTATGTCAATGAATGATTATTGTAGTTAAACTATACAAAAAAAATTTTCCTTTAAATAGCTGTAATTTTTATTTAAGCCTACTTCCTTATCTGCTCTTATAAAATATGGTTACTCTAATAAAAACAGTCACTCAATCACTCTAAGATCTTATATCTGATCTTTTGCATGCTATTTTAACTAACCGCTCTATTTTATTGGTAACTTAATGCTATTTTAAACTTCAATATAGTAAAAAAGTTTGATATTGTGTTTAATTACCTGATATTATTTCATATTCATGATTAATTGAATTATAATGATCATGAATTTTTTAAACGTTTGTGACCAACATCTTTTTTATATCATTAAGAATGTTTTTGTAATAACTTTTTATTATTTTTTTTATTATTATATCTTCTTGATAAAACTTAAAATTTATAAACTAGCATCATTATTTTGTAAAAAGGAATCAAACTTACAAATAAATATTAAAATTTTTTTTATCAGACCTGCTTAATTTGGCTTAAAAGCTGGGTTTGAAAAAAAAATCAAGCGATTTTTGTGTTGCATGACTTTCTGTTTACATTTTTAGCAGTTTTCTTTACTTGCTATGAAATACTCCTATTTTTTTATTGTTATTATTTTATTTTTGCCATCATCTTTCAAGTGATAAAGTCTGTATTTAAATATTGTAAGACGTGAAATGATAAAATAAAGTTAATAGAAAAGCCTTTAGAAAATCATAGACATTAAAAAATATATTAATTAATTTTTTCTTTTATCAAATAAAAGTTGGAGAACTACTCATACATCCTGATGTTATCATTACTGCAAGGTCAATCGCCAGGCATTCAAAGTGGATTAAATTAGTGCTTTCATTCTCATTTCAAGGACTGGTTTGTAATTATTGTGATGCTTTTTAATTGTGTGCAGCTGTTATGAAAACAATGAAAAATATGTTTTAAGACAAAAGTATTATTTCTTATTCTTGTTTGTTATAGCCAAGTTTAAAGATAAAAATATATCAGTCCTCCACCACAAAACAAAAAACATATCACCAACCAAAACTTGTTTATGTCTTCTTTGTTAAATTGCTCTAGTCTTCAATTAATTTATCTATTCTATTGTATAAATAAACGGTTCCTCATATATCTGCCTCGATAATATCTTTAAATTTATTGAATTAATTCCAACAGCAATCTAAAACGGCCTTATGTAATATGAAAATTGTACAATGTGGCTAAAAAAAATAAAATAAATTTTATTGACTTTTTAAGGAATACGATTTTTTCTTATATTCCTCGGTCACTGGCTCAGAATTTACAGAAAAAAATATGAGATAGTAATGTTTTCTGTTTAATGTACACATTAACTGGGTGGATCCAGTGTGATTGGACAAGCTCCGTTTTTAGTGTCATCCTGTAACCTTGACTCAGGTAAAAAAATATTGTCTTCTCATACAATAAGAACATCTCTTGGCTTGTTAATTATTGATGGTTGGCTTTTTTAGATATTACTATAAAAACTGAATTTATATGCCAACATCTAAAGAATTACACTTTAAAGGGAAAAGCTCACTCATGAAGGTATTTTTAAATGTAGCTATTTTAACAGCTAGACCGGTTCAGTTTATATTGTAGTAAATAACCATGAAGGTTATTTTCATTTTGATGGAGATCGGGTTATTTATTTTAATATTATGTTCAGGATTGTACCCTTATCAATAGATAAATTTTAAAATAGCTGTTAAAAGGGTTCTATTTAAATTTAGTGTCTCTAAAGTAGCTTTACATTATAGTTGATAACCAAAAGTTGCCAACTTTAGTTAATAACTGTGGTTTAAACATGAGATGTCAACAAAATATATGAGAGCCAACCTAGCTAGTGAGTTGCTGTTGCATTTACACAGAGATATCAATAAACATTGGCAACTAAAGGTTGTCAACTCTGGTGTAAACCCGCCTTTAGAAAAGGTCCCTTAATGGGGTCTAACTTCAATAACAACAGATATTGTATTTAAATTTTGGCATGGGCGTATAATATAAACATCGGCTGATACTTTATTATGGTTTCTGTTTCACATACTATCCAAACAGTGTAATAACAGTATTGGTATACCCTTATTCTTAAAAAATAAACAAAATTTATTTTAAAATTCAACATGCACTGAGGTAACAGTGTATACTAACAATGTTTGCGGTATATTTAAAAATTTAAAGTTTTGTAACACCAATTATAAAAATATTATATCAAAGAAAAACAATTGTCTAAGCAATAATATATAATACTAAAATAAGAAATATAATAATAACAAATATAAGAAAATTAAAAAAATATGTAGTATATAATACAAAGAAATTTTTCTCATAAAGAAAGACTATTTTTCTGCTTATAAACATTTTTATGGGTATTAGCTATTGTTACGGCTCTTACTCTATATGACTCATTTATTTGTAAATAAATGTTGAGAACCCGTGCTATTTGTGATCTAAAACAGTTGCAAGTACTACTGATGAAATGGTAAAAACAACCAAGTGTACGGTGTGAATCACAAATAAAACTGACTCAAAGGTAAAGCAACGTCCCAGAAAACTAGCATTTGTGCAGGAAGTAACTTACACACCTACAAAAAAAATATTACAATAAAATTAAAAGAGAACTTTGGTTCACAAAATTTAAAAATTGAGATTGCTGAAAGTCAACCAACACCTTTGGATTTAGATGGAGTTTACCATTGTTGTTTACCATTGTTGTTTGGTGTACAAGTTGTTTACCAGTGATGGGCGAGAGAACGTGAAATTGTGTGAAACTGATGGAATTTTTACTGTTTTTGTTGATAAATTTCAAACCAGTGTCCTTTGAAAAAATTATGAAGTAGGAAAAAACAATATTTAATTACCAACAAGATTGGTTTTTAGTTTTTATGAAAAGTGTGTTTTAATATTGAAACTCTCTTGTAAAATTAACATCCCCTTTCTGAAACCAAGCCTCATAGTAGATTATTATTTCTATTCTAAATAAATAAAAGTTTGTTTCTTACCTTTTCCATGCACAAATCATTGCATATTCTATAAATCATTAGTATATTTCAGAAGAATGTTTGTCTGATATAATATTTATACCTACTGGTAGCACGTTTTGAAAATATATAGAGCTTTTTATGTACTATAATTAATTAATTGTGATGAAAAAATCATAAATAATACCACTTTTTTAAATTTTATCATAAAACTTACAATTGGAAGAGGAGTGTCATCTTCAAACAGGTTGAAGTCAATTTTGAAATTCCTTGACCACAGTTTGAAGCAGAATGTAGATTTGCAATCATTGTCACCCACAACAAAAGCACACAGACAACCCACCAGACACACACAGATTGACAGATAGCTGGTCATCCTGCCTGTCAGCACCACTGTTGCCAACTACTAGCACCACAACAGCTGACCAGTCCATAAATACATTAGATCATCGATGACTCACAGCTGATCTGATTGCAGGGTTGCCCTTTAGCTACTAGGTGTCATCCTTATCGAAAAATCTTAACAAAAAGCTCAGCAGTTTAAATATTTTTATTCTACAATTTTTCAATAATAAGTTTTGCTGTTTGAATGTTTGATATCAAATCCAGAATAAGTTATTTGATTAATTAATACAATGTGTCCCGTAACTCTCTGAACAATGGTATATATAGCATTAACCGGTATTGCTTCGGTCAAGACAAAGCATTTCACCATGTAGGAACCTGGGTCTCTGGTGCCTAGTTTGCCGTCTATCTGTCTGTATGTATTTGTTACAAGAAAATCCATAACTTCTGAACGGTTTGAGGTAAAATGTTGATATTTGGCAGAAATATTTTTCTGATTAAGATCTATATGTGTGCGAAATTACATTGAAATATAATTAAAATGGCAGTCATTTAAAATATTTGATGCCGAATTCCATGAAAACTATGCATTTTACAAAAAAGTATAAGGGACATAAAGGTCAGCCCATTTTAAGTAGGCCTAGATTTTAATTATACCTAATTTCTTAAGATTCAAGATTGGACAAAGAATAACAGAAATATTAGTTCTTTCGGTAATGCATGACTACTTTTCATTTAATCAATGTAAAAGGAGTAATATAGCACTGTTTAAATGGGTAAATGAGATCGTGCATTACGAAAATAACCAATTTCCCTTTTATTCTTGATAATTAACAAATAAGGTACCATTGACACATTGACACCTACATAAAATGGGCTAGCTTTTATGTCTTTAGCCATTGTTTTGTAAAGTCAGCGGTTTTCATGGAATATGGTTTTTTGCACCATTTAAACAATGCTATTACACCTTTTACGGTACTTTGTTTAAATGGAAAAAGTAGGCTAATCATGCATTAAAAAAAAAAATCATTTCTCTGTTATTCTTCATCCATCCAATCTTATCAAATAATAAGGTACCATATCATTAAAATTTACATAAAATGGACTAACTTTTATATTTTCTGCAATTTTTGTATAATATTAATGGTTTTTATGGAGTTTGGCAAAAATGTTTTGAATGACCGCCATTTTGAAATGGTTAGTATATCTAGATATAATTTTGAACAAACATAGATCCGTGTACTTTCTCTTAGGAGGCATGATACAATTGCTTAATATCATCTTGAATTATTACTCATCGTAAGTGGACTTTGGTTGTGAAGGATTTTATAGTTGTTTAAGTGTGAGATTAAGATAAACATGGCACTTGATTATTAAATTACTGCAACATGCGTCATCTCTTATATCTGAAAACACTCTTACTTCAGCTTGTTGTTATTTTCAGTTAATTTTATATTTTGGTCTTTGCAAAATCATCAAGTTTTGACGTTTAACACAATGCAAATTATGACATTCACAAGATTCAAATAATATTAAAACTTATTAAAAAATTACTTTGCATCGATAGCGGAGATTATTTTATTTTCTTAATTATCTTTTATTAATTCACTAGAGAAGTTCTTTATTAGTAAGATGTTTATTGTTGAAAAATTTTGGGGAAACGAAAGAAGAAAATGAAGATCACATTATTAAAGTCAATAGGTAAACTACGAGTATGTTAAATTTTGAATGTTGTAATGGGAAGGCTAATCTCTTTAAGGCTAATGTGACGTAAAGCGCTTTCTGAAAAGAGAATCTACGTCATTCTGTTCACATAATATTTATTTGACATAAAATAGATATCAAATTTTTTATATTTGAATTTTAAATTGATATTCACAAACATACCATTGACATAAAATTAACATTCAATTTAGGTTCAAACTTTAGAAAATTTTCACTAAAATAAATACAAAAATGTAATATTACAACAAACAAAATTAATTCAAAAATGATAATTTTTCATTATACACTTATTACAGGGTACATTTTGATAGGTAACCAATAGATTGAAAAAATGTCAAAAAAATTGAGCAAAAAGTATGTATTTTTGACAATATTTTATCACATGAATTTGATTTGCAATTCAATAAGTAACAAATATGTACACTTGACGGAATATGAACACTCTACCAAATTAAGATTTTCAAAACCTAATCAAAATTATTTACTGTCACAAAACATTTCCTACAATCAAGCATAGCTGGGAAATCAAGATTCCATCGTCAATCAAGTAAAAAATCTATAACTAACTTATAACTAAAACATTTATAGTCAATCATAAATAATTACATCATTAATATACTCCTGAATATGGTAATAGGCCTTATAAAAGGCTATTTTTTTAAGTTGTCCGCCTTAATAGAAACACGGTGAACAAAACCAAAATTTGTAAATCACAGGAATATACAAAAATGTTAACGAATGTCAAAACCTATTTCAATTCCTATTATGGTTTTCAAATGAATTAGCTTTCATACTTATTTTCAATCAAAGCATGCTAACAATTTAGATTTAAGATAATTTTTGCAATCTTCTGGTATTTTTGGTAATTTTTAGGGTATCTGAGGGTAGTTTTGGTGAGGACCGAGGTAGTGTGATAAAAAGTGACTGGCAACACTGATAAATATGTGAACGGAGGGACGCTGGAAGTTACAGAAGGAAAGCCGCACCGACAGAGCCGACATAGCAATAGAGTCGCTAAGCTGACACCAGTGGTTAGTTGAATTACCGGAAAAGTACATTAATAAAATACTTCAGTTATATTAAAACATGTTTTCAGGGATAAATCTTTTTACTTCATAGTGCGCATAGCTGACTCAAAATCATTTACATTGAAAAATATTCGAGAAACGCCACACCGGTTTGTAGGGCCACACACTGGCCTGCGCCCAAACCGGCCTTGCGCCCCACCCAGGCTCAAAGTGGGGGGGGGGGGGGGGCTGCGGCCCCCTTAGCCATCAAATTAATATAAAATAAACACGATAAATTAAATAGTTAATAACTTAAACTAGAGATTGCCTCCTGATCGAAATTCGATCAAAATTTCAGTTGATCTGGACCCAAGAAGCTTAAAAGCATTTTAGAATCAAAACATCTGTTTTTCCTGTTTTTCTAGCAGTTGTTTTTACAACAGATGTCTAATGATTCATTCAATTCTCCTTTCTCCATAAGATTAACATTGGAACTTTGAAAACCTGTGGGGCGTAGCCCTGGAATCTAATGTGAATTAGAATGTGATTCTGCTCATCTACAGGACTATACCTTTCTAACGGTATGCGCGGATTTTTCCTAAGTTGCACACAAGCTGAGAAAAAAGGAGGAAACGAAACATGCTTGAATATTAATATATAGATAAACACAATAATTTTTTTATTAATTTGGTAAATTCAACATTTATTTTTTATAACATTAAGGGTAGTTTTATTTAATTTAAATATCATTGCCCCATAGCACTGAATATTATGTAAAATACCTGTGTAGTGGAGGTATTTTTTATTTCTAACATAAAATAAAAATATAAAATTTGATGTTATTTGACTGACATTTTTAACATAAAATAAATATAGAAATTTTATGTTGTTTGACTTTGATATTTTTAATGTCAAGTAAAGATAAAATAAATATAAAATTTTTTATTTGATATAATTTGACATTATAAACGTTAATTGATGAAAAATTAATATTCTGTGCTATGTGGTCTATTAGAAGGTTTCAAAAATGTAAAACTTAAAATTTAAAAGATAATACCGTATTATATAAATAATAAAATTTATTCAAAGGGATAATACTTCCCTTATTTCTGGGGTTGCCTCTAAAGACAAAGTCATATAATTCAAATTACATAATATATTATTTTATATTATATAGAAATTGATTTGGTTACACAGGGCTACCAGAAATATTATTATGAACATATTTTTTAAAAAAACACCCTTATATGTTGGAAAAACACCCTTATTTTTTTAAGAAGTATTTATTTGGCTAGACTAACATGTTTCAGCCATTAATCCCATGTGAGAGTCAATATAACCTCACGACTAATTATTTATATAAAATCAATATAAATCTGTAAAATAAATAATAAAGTGAACATATGATATAAATTTCTAGTCTAATAAACTGTTGAAATATACTGTATAAAATATTTTCTTCACTTAGTTTTTATTCTGCCTTATATTGCTTATTTTGTTATTGATAGAATTTTGTTGGTTGGCAAAAAAATATATAGAAAAAAAAACCGTTGCGGCAAAAGATAGCCGTTTTTCACTCATTTATTCATCAACTTGTTAACATCCCTTTAAACCACCATACTACAAAAAAGAAAAAGACCTCATTTTAAATTTAGCTATTACAAATGAAGAAAATAAACAAACAAAAATTATCTCAGAATGAGTTTCAGTCAAACGAGGAATCAAAATATATGTGTTCCTTACAACCCATTTATAAACAAAGCTATTCGAAAACCTTCCAAAATTCAAATTTCAAAATAAGTTACCAAACCAAAAACAATATTTTGAAAATGATAATTAATAAGACTAAAAATAGACCTCCTCTACAAGATAAAGACTACAACAAATCTGGAGCATACAAATTAAATTTTAGTGACTGCGATAAATATTACATAGGGCAAACTAAAGAAACTTTAAAATAATATTCAAAGAACACTTACAAGCCTTAAAATTAATGAACAAAACTACAATGAAATCGAACTATGCAGAGCATCAGATATATTTGGGTCATACATATAAAACTATCAGGGGCGGCTCGTGAGTTTTTTAGCGCCCGTGCAAAGACCAAATTTGCCGCCCCCCATCGCTTTCCAACACCATGCCCCCCCACCCCCTGCCACCCCACCCGATCCCCAGACCCTGCTCCCTTTTTTGTAACTCATGATAAAAATGACACTTACGTGCACGATTCGTAATATGTTGGAAAATATTTATTTTCAAATAATTAATTTCCAAGAGTCTCTTGGAATTAAGGCTCCGGTCTACCTGAGCACGAACGACGTTACCGAATGCCTCCTCGCGACCAAAGCGCTAGGCGAGTTTGATGATGATGGCTGCAGAGGTTTACGGGGATCGTGTTTTAAAATAATTTTAAAATTTTAAAAGTTAATTATTAACTAATTATGATAGAGATTGACTCTTAACTTTTTATAAAAGTAGAAAGACAGATCTCGTCTTCACTGATTTTAGAATTTTGAAATAAAATTTCTAATTTCAGCTATAACTGTCTAAAATCATCTGTTTTTCTAGATTTTTAACTGAAGTTTTTCCATTAGGTTTGATTAAACTACGAAAGTGAGATTACCAAATTGTAAGAAAGGAAATTTAGCACCATTGTTCTTGTGTAATATGACACCTTAGTTATAGCTATTGGCTGCATTTAGCAGAAGATAACAGGGTTCTAAAAAACACTTGCATTGGCATCGGGAAAAATATATGATTTTAGACAATTATAGCTGAAATATGAATTGTATTTAAAATTCTAAAAACAGAGCCGATGGCCGACGAGATCGGTCTTTTTAATTTTAGAAAAAGTTAACAGCCAATCTCTATCTTAATTGGTTAGTTTTAAAACACAATCCCCGTAAACCACTGCATCAATAAAACTTGCCACTAAGAGAAAAACAGACGATTTTATAGACAGTTATAACTGAAATTATATATTTTATTTTAAGATTCTAAAACTAGATAAGACAAGACCCTTCTTTCTACTTTTAGAAAAAGTCAAGAGTCAATCTCTAACTTAATGAGTTAATTTTGAAACACAACACGATTCCTGTAAACCTCTGCATCCCTAAAACTCGCTTAGCGATACGGCCGCGGCCGCGAGGCGGCATTCGGGCTCAGGTAGACCGGAGCCTTATAAGGTTATTTTCTTTGTCTTATCTTTTACGTTTTCGGTATTTTTCATCGCTAATCTTTTGATATGTCAAATTAGAACTTTATATAAAACACAGACAGTTTTTTTTATAACTAGAAAGACATAGTTGTGCCATTCACCGTACACCTCTCGGTACGGTACCACGTTCGGTATCATCAGACTTAAAATATTACATTAAAATATCAGGAATGTTTAGCAATTGGGAATTACAGGACAAGAATATACCTGGATAGACACTATACAGACAGTGACTTAAGTTTTATCTGAGCAGGTAACAATATATGGCGCGCCCGGCAACAACGACGTTCTCATTCCAAAAGAATTTAAGATTAAATAAATGTGTAACGAAATTAAAAACACGTTATCTGTAGGGCGCATGGGCCACACGGGCCACGAGCTGCTACTGAATATTGCATTGATATGTAACATTTTAGGTTTACCAGTTTCGCAGCTGTTACGAAATCTTGGTGTTATATGCTTATGTTCCAATGAATTAAAGCTGTCATAGAACTATAAGCATGGTCTTGTTTATAGTTCTATGACGGATGTCCGGGGTGACGGAATGTCGGCGCGGGGTGTCAACCAGTGATCGCAGACCATCAAAAACTGTCATCCGTGCCGTACCATTCGTCCATTACTAGAATACTCATATTGAGAAGATCATACCTACAAGCCTAAGAAGGCGGCACCACAACTTTGGATGGGCGCTGCAGTGTTTCAGGGGCGCTTCCTTGTTATTGTTAATTTATTTTAAGAGTCACACGAGTTTAAAAATCATACAAACAAGGCCTTTGACCTGCTCTCTTGAATCATCAAAGATAAATAATTTAAGAAAAACTATTGATTTACATTATAAAAATTACCGTTTTCCCTCTCTTCGTTTGATTTTTCAAGCACCTATCTTTCTCTGACCCCTCTTCCCGTACCCTGGAGCGGCGCTTCGCGCCGCCCCCCAGAATACGGCGCGCCTCTGGCGCCCCGTGCAGGCACACGGGCCGCACGGGCCACGAGCCGCTACTGAAAACTATAGAAGAAAGTTTATTCATCTTAGATTACGAGAGACGACCAGAAAGACTGAATGTAAAAGAAAAATTCCATAACTATATAAACAATAAAAGAGACCCATTGAAATTACTTAACACCATGCAAGTCAACCAACAATATCCTATCTACAACAAAATAAGCAATATAAGGCAGAATAAAAACTAAGAGAAAAAGACAAAAATTTATATATTATATATAAAATAAAATAATTACATAATAATCATTTAGTTGTACATAGAGTAAAATATGCATAAATTTGTTTGGTGTTTCACAAGTTTGGGCTGAAGCAAAAAAGGTGAATCTGAAATGTGAACTGTTTATGATCAGATGAGATTCTGTAATGTGCTAATTATATCATCATAAATCAGATTCTTGCCGTCCAGGGCCCACATGAAATCCAAATGGTTGAACTGATCATCCGGAACTTTCCTGACAGCTTCTACCCTTGGTAGCCGTCGCGCGGTGTAGAACACATCCTGTAACAGTGTTAATGTTGTGGATAATAGAAGGTTTGGATAATATTAAAACGGCCTTTGATAAACATTACTAGAATTTCTTGGGAAAATTTAATGGAAAAACACACCCACCAACATTTTTTTTTCGCGAATTTCCCATAGGGGAAATTACCGTAGGTATTACCGTAGGTCTCATGGTAAGACCTAAGCCCGGGACCATGTTACTTTTCCGTTTTTAGGTGCCCAGAGACCAAAAGTAATAGTCATTAATATATATATATATATATATATATATATATATATATATATATATATATATATATATATATATATATATATATATATATATATATATATATATATATATATATATATGTATATATATGTATATATATATATGTATATATATGTATATATATATATATATATATGTATATATATGTATATAAATATATATGTATATATGTATGTGTCCCTAGACACGATAACTCTCGTAAAAATTCCGATCGACACCAAATTTGGTAGAGATGTGTAATCCTACATTTATTCGGATGAGTTCGTAAACCAGACATATCGACCAACCGGAAGGGGTAGTTTTGGGGGGTTTTGTACCCGAAAAATGGGGTTTTTGCATTATTGGGTTATTATTTCACTTATTAACCAATATTTTTCGATGAAACTTGGAATTCAGCTTCATTTGGTTGACATTCATCCATTTATGGTAAAAAATTTTGGTTTTTGTGCTTATCATGGTAGCAAACCTGCATACTCTTTTCCCATGTTAATCATATGGAGAATAGGCAAACTTCTTTAGCAATGGACAGATATTGATGAAACTTAGTAAATAGCTTCATATGGTCGAAATAATTTTTTTTTATGATAAAAACCTACTTTTAGTGTTCCCCATGGCAGCATACCTGCATACTCTCCCTATATTTATCATAAGGAGAATAGACATTTATTTCCCTATTTATGAGCATGTGATTTTATTTGGTTTACAGTTTTATGTGGTCAAAATTAATATTACTAATTTGGAAATTCGCTGAGTACGCAGGTCTGCTGCGACGGGGGGTATTTTTCATTTTCATTGTTTTTTCCAAAGCTGTTTGAGTATTTATTTGTGTTTTATTTTTTGTTGACTGCCTTTTCTGTTTTCAATTTGGCTATGCCTTCTCCAGGTTTGCCTTGTGTGTTTTACTAACTTTGTTATGTTCTAGCTACAGAGACTTCTCCAACCTGAAGACGGGATTGTACTCCACCTCACTAAACGTAGTGAATTTGTTTTACTAATCAGTGATGGTAAATCTCCACAATAATTTATATAATAATAATAATAAATAACCCAATAATAATACTAAATAAGGACTTCTATTCTTTTATGCAATGGCAAAATGTAAGTTGTCTAATAACAATAAAACCATATTTATTCCTCACTTGTTAGGCCAGTTGAAAATAAGTAATGGACAGTTGTGGTGAACCTCAGTATGGCAAGGTTGGGTGGTCAAACGAACCCCAGCAGGGCTGCCCTGGGCGCCACGGCCAAGGGGGCGCCGCAGCCGTGGGAAAATCCCGGTTTTATAAAGGCTCAACCTTAAAAAATATTGTAAAAACAGGAAAACTTAAGATAATTAAAATGACGATACATATAAATTAAAATGACTGCTCATGGAAATAATATAATATTATATTGGTTATTTTGAAATTGTGTTTGTCTTTGAAAACATCATTCTATACTAACACTGCTGCGTGTTAAGTTTACTTGTGAGATCACAATATTGTTATGGTTGCATTGATGACTCCAGGTAAACATTATTCTTGAATAAAATTGTTTTAGTAAAAATCATTATGCTGTTTTTAATATAGTGCTCAATCAACAGTTAGGATTTTTGAGGTGCAGGTTGTCTTTGGTTATAGCTTGTAACAGTCTACATAGCCAGACTCAGACCCAGACCATGTGTTGTCAACAAATGGATGTTTCAACAAAGCTTTATAGTAGGCCTACCAGTGAATTTTAAAAAAATAGTTTATTCAAACTAACAGCATTGAAGTTTGGCCATGCATCTAATTTAATGCTCCCGGCTGTAATTTAACATTACAGTTCACAAGATAGGCCAATTAACTAATTTAGGAGGCGCAGATGAAAACATCGCCCCGGGCCAGTGGCGGCTTCAGGGGGGGGGGGCCATGGGGGCCATGGCCCCCCCCCCGAAAATTTTCGGCCAGTCATTTTTTGGGCACTTAAAAATAATACATTATATTTTAGTTACAAAAATTATCTATTTTTCATGAAGGTTTGATATTGTTTAGGTGTGTTTAGCTTTAATTTGTATTAATTGAGATTGAGATTAAAAACAACATTATTAAATTTTGGGGAAGTTCTGGAGGTGCTTAAATTCAGAGTTTGCGTGCGCGCGCGGCAGACGACTCGGACAAAGGGATGAGGGACGAGAAGACTGTGGCATTGCGTACTAATGCCATCAGCTGATCGGGATTGTTGACAGTGGTCTCAGGGGGGGGGGGGGGCAATCGAGCCATGGCCCCTCCCCCACAAGAAGTTTTTGCTAGTAAATGTATTGGAAGTTTAAAATTAAAACGTTAAACTCGGTGTCCAAACCGGTCTCGTTATTAGTTTTAATTTACTTTTATTGTTATAGTCATCAGGCTATTAAGATTAGGCCCTACACCAATAATCAACTAAACCTCTTCACAGTTAAGTAAACAGATGGTTCAATAAGAATGCTTAAAAGTAGCCTACTAGTATTCTTTTATTTTTGTTTACCTTTTATTTTTGTTATTCCGCTACAAAAATGGCGAACCATAGAACAAATGTTAAAAATTACATTTTTAAAACTTAATTTTAGACAGCTTTTGATTTTTCCTGGGGTTGAGGCTATTTATAAACTTATTTTTAGGTCAAAACACTATTAATTGCAAAGTTTAAACAAAATATACCCGATATATTTCAAGATCATGGAAAATACATCACCATTAGACACTCTTCGTAAAGTATAGGATTTTACGTTGAGCACGGCAGACGACACGGACAAAACGACGAGAAGGACAGTATTTTCAATGGTGGTTTATTGATTATTGTGAAGGTCATTGTGTGGTCGATATTTTTTAGTACAGTCATAGCCTTCTTTTTTGAACATTTTATTAAGATTGTTTTAATAACAGTACGGTATTTAAAACCGTTTTGATTTTGAATTTAGTGTGAATGAAGTTTTAGCTGTGATACTAATTAAAAATTGATGGAATACGCCAACCGTAGGCCTACTTTTGTTTTACTATAAGGTAGTTCGTGAAGCTCCATCTGTCGGATTTATATGATCCCTTGGAAACCATAAGGGACTAACATAAAAACTAAGTCGTATTAGAGAGCAAAAATTAAATTAAAAATCCTGGTTTTATGAAAATAACTCCTGATAGGGGAAAGGAGCTCAAGTCAAAGAGTTAATTTGTGATAGTCATGACGACAATTTGGCCAATGGTATTTGTTTCTTAGCGCTAAGAGCATTTAACAAATTAACACCGATATCTGATTTATTATTGAAGCTGTTTTTAATAAGACAAAAAAGGCTCTAATACTTTAACTATTTACTTTATTTTTAAATAGGTCTGTTTAGTGTTTCGCTCTAATGCTTAAGAGAAGCATATATAAAATTGAGAGTCTCAACATTATAACTTTGACTGACTGCAGTAATTTTCGTGATGCGTACTTGGTTTTTGCTGCAACCCACCAGATTGTCCAAATACTGAAACCGGAATGAAAATACCCCATTTGATTTACATTAAGAAAATTCCCTTAAAAACAAGTTATGAATTTATGAAGATACATAATCACTCAAACCTTGAAATTAACAAATGGTTCGACTGGATTTTAGTAAATCTTTATAAAAACAGTGATAGTTTTGAAAAATTCAGAGAGATTAGCAGTATTGCTGTACATTTTCCTCTTAAAAACAGAGGAAACTCTTAGTTAAAACAGAGTTATTTTTAGCAAATCGTTTAAAACTAGGCTATAATCCCCCATATCCCTTTAATCTAGGAAAATAATAAGCCTACTATTAATAACACCACCAGTGATCGTCAATTTATACTCCCCACCCCTTTCCAACCCCTACCCCCTTCCCCCTTTCCACGGCCCCCCCACCCCATGATAGGCAATGCCCCCCCCCGAAAATCGGCTCTGGAGCCGCCACTGCCCCGGGCGTCTATTACCCTCGAGGCGGCCCTGGACCCCAGTTTCCTGAAGACCTTTACGTTAGGAAATTTCCACATTTCCCTTCAAGTTATGAATATTAGATTAACAGGTTAGTATATATTGTGGTTCCATTGTATGTACTGAAATGTCAAAGAAATCTATTGATGAGGCGCATTGAATTGCATAGGCACCCCTTGTTATAAATAATATGTGAAATGTCTTTAATAAAAAAATTTTAAAAACATAAACAAGTTTACTTTTAAATGTTTAGAATTTGTGTTTTGGTTTGATTTCAAAACTCAAGCCAGACTATCTGGATGATTCATTGAATTAAAACCATCTATTAATTACAGTATTACCTAATAAAATAAGTGTTAAAAAAAAGTATTTAGTTTTTGGCAATAGCTATTTATAGGGCATTGCCTCTAAAAAAAGTTGCCTCTAAAGCTACTAGGTTTTTTTTTTTAATAAAGCAATTGTTCTGCTATGTAAAATAACAGTACCATTTATATAAACTACAGTTTGGTAATGTTATATTTCAAGAAAAATTAAGTCTAGCAAAACTTTAAAGCAATATAAATTTTTGCAATTTGTTTTTCCCCTCAGTTACCTCTGGGACAGCTAGCCAGTCATTCAAGGCGTAGTATATATACAACCTAGTGTTGACATTATTCAAGTTGTTAGCTGGAGGGTTCCATGAGTGATACTTCCACATGTTAGCGAAGGGCCCGTAGTCAAACTGACGAAAGTTTGTACCTGAAACATTTCAAGAACATGAGTTGAAAGTGTCCCAGGACAACGTAATCATTCAAATATTGAAAACAGACAGACCAACAAAACTTTTAACAAAGTTTTGGTTTAACATGGGCATAATAGGACAACTGGTTTTTTTTTTTTTTTTTTTTTTTTTTACAAATTGGCAATTCCCTTACCAATTAATAACATTATTTGTGACATTTGTCAGTCATAAGATATTGTATGAAATCTATGGGCTACTTATTTAATACGCTGAGGCTTTTTTTGTTAATAGCCTCCTAAAATTCTCAACCAATTTCCAATATTCGGGTGTCTTTGGATAGGGCTTGGTCCTGTAGTTGTTTCCGCCAAAAGTTTATCAGAATCACATTTAAAATAAGGGCGCTTTCCACAAATTAAATTTGAAAGTTTCACATTAAAATAACATTGGGTTTGGGCCGAGCATTTTAAACATCTGTTGTATAGCTGTAAATACAAGTAGTTTTTGGTGATTACTGATATTCAAAATATTGGAATAGTCAGATGTCGATTATTTAGAGCTAAATATAACTTTTGTAATGTTTAAAAATAAATATTGCTCGATTTTGAGCCACAAGTACACTAGTAAAGTAAAACAACTTAATCTATATTTAAAAAAGAGGATGTTGGTATATATATATATTTCTGATCGATCGATGAACTCAGAAACCACTAGACCGTTTGCCATAAAACTTAGTATATATAGAAAATTTCATGAAAAGGTTTTTTTTTAGTAAAAGAGGTTGGCGCGGACCTCTTTTGCCTTACTTTGCCCCGTCCACATAGACTAATGATCTGTGCGTGGATCGTATTAGACAAAGTAAGGGGGTGAGCCACTACAGTACAAGGTGAAAGGTACTGATAAAAGTCACTGGCAGAACGTGGATTCAAACCCACGACATCACTGCCATGGTCCCGAAGTCCGGCGCGCTAACCAGTACGCCACCGACTCACCCCATTAGCCATTAGTTTCTGTTCAGCCCTCAGGGCTTATCCCCATCAGGACCATCATACATATGTACCCATGTCAGGGTTTTTGGGAGTTTTTGATCTGAGTTGTTTATGAACACAATAGATGGCAAAAATATTTCTTAATATTGAATTCTATAAACAGTTGTTTTCATTTAAAGTATTGAGGGAAGATTGGTAGTTAAAAAAAGTACCGTAACTAGAGAATATCATAGACTTGCTGCTAGAGAGCGTAGTGAACGAGCTCATCTGGAGGACTAAAATTCCTCAGGTTGGCATTAAAATATCTTCTGGAATTTTGCATTGTCTAGATTCAAAAAATTCCTGGATTTTGGTTCTTTGAAAAACGTTTACTTTGCATACATTCACTCAAAATATACCGGGTGATATTTTGCACGTGATATGTGCACCATTAGGACCTTAACGTTTATTGTTTAATTTTTTTACATTTTTTCAAATTTCGGACGATGTTTTATTTTAAACTAATTTCAACTGTTGGCATCCCTCAGTACTGCATGTTAATTGTTGAACATAAATCCGCTGTTATTATGATTTTAAATAGATAACCGCCTCATGAGTTCATTGAATATCAATGTGACTCCCAAGTTGAATGTTTGGTGTGGTCTCATGCACCATAAAATTCTAGTACCTTTATTTTTTTATAATTCTATAAATGGTGAATCAGAATCAACATATTTATTGTCACAAAAAAACGTTTTAAATGTCTAGCACAGCTAGAAAAACAGGTGACGTTGTCATTGTCTAAAACTAAATCATACAGAAAAAAAGAACAGTACTTACAAAACAGGTCAAATCATAGCCTAGGCTAAACTAATGATTCTATGGAAATAAGTGTGAAAAAAGGATATCAATTGGAAAAGTCATCATTTAAACTTTCTTTAACAGAGTAATACAATTTGCTAGGTAAAAAGATTTTATTTTATTCTTAAACTAAGGGATGTCAGAGATCATTTTGAATTCAGACGGTAATTTATTAAATAATTTCCCATAATTGTGGGGTTTTCTCAAAAAAGATTAAGCCGGAGCTTTAGATACTGAAAATCATGTTTAAACCTGGTACGGTAGGCCTACTATAGTAATGAATATGCTGCTGCTGTGTTAAAGTTTAAAAATTGGTTCTTACAAAAACTAAAACTTTAAAAATATACAAACTAGGTAATGGTAAAAAGCTGTAGTCCATGGAAAATAGGTCTGCAAGATGTACGTGGTGGTGAAAAAGTCATTATTCATAGATTTATTTTTAACTCTAAACACTGCCAAAGCATCTGAAGTTACACTCCAAAACTCAATGCCATATTGAATAATTGAATAAAACTTTGAAAGCCTGTGGGGCATAGCCCTGTTGGCCGATGTGAATTATAATGTGATTCTGCTCATCTGCAGGACGATACCTTTCTAACGGTATGTTCGGATATCTCCTTCGATGCACACAAGCTGAGAAAAAAGGGGGAAACGAAACATGCTTGCCTATTAATTAAATGCCCCATGAAAAACTGCAGCTAGGCCAAAGACATACTATGGATTGTTTAGCTTTGGCTGGGCCCATTTGGAGCCCTCAAAAAGCTACTAACTTGTCTTAGGAACGAATTAGAAACTTTCAGATATGAAGGTAAGCTCCAAAACTACTCTCACCTCTATATCTACTTGATAAAAAAATAAAGCTTAAGTGTATGGTATTACCCCACTTTCCTTTAATATTTCGGTTTAACTCCATAAGCTAAATATCAAAATGAAAATCATCAGTCTAACCTGGTTTACAAATCTGACTGTAGTGCTGCAGCTGTTTGTACGAAGCGCCAGCCGGCAAGTAGCTGAGTGCGACTGGAAAAGCTGTCTGCAAAACAGTGACACACATTCGGTAACACTTTGTTACATATACACTACACATATGTCAGTTGGAGAGCTCATGTTGCATATACTAAAAAACTGTAACCTCCCCTTAGGGGCCGTCCATAAATTACGTCATCGCTTTTTGGACATTTTTGGACCCCCTCTCCCTATAATCATCCTACCATCATAATTTATCTGACCCCCCCCCCCCCCCCATAGAAGAAAAATGACGTCATTTTAAACAAACCTTCGTTTTAAGTAAAAATAATGATTTTTCTACTTATCTTGGTCTGACGATGAACTCTACCGGATAAACTAAAAGCATTGACAGATCCAATCTAAATTTACCTTAAGAAATAAGCCAAAATGACTTTCTCAATGGAAAAATAATCTATAATATAAAACAACGCTTAAAAATTGTATAATGTATTTTTTTAGATAATCATTTTGTAATAGTTGAATTGTGTACGAATTTATCGTTGTTTTAACGTCTAAATTTGATATAAAACATTATTTTTTAAATGACGTCATACCAAAGCCGACCCCCCCCCCCCTTGCACATCACCCTACCGTCATTTTCAATCTGGACCCCCCCTCCCTATTTTCAGATGACGTAATTTATGGACGGCCCCTTATGTTTTCTTCAGTAATAAAAAAACATGACCTTGAATGTTCATCTTCCATGATGAGCTAAGGCATGTATGTGGATTATAGACTGACTTTTGGAAATTTCACCTTTTGGAACAGTCAAATCTTAACATAATCTAGGCTTCTTAACCCTCAAGAGGTCGCTTAAGATTTCAAACGCCATCTCTCGCTCAAGGAGGTTTCCTCCAGGTTATAAATAAATGCTAAAATGTATGTATTGTTTGAAATAAAAACAGAAAATGATTATAGAATAGCTTTCACGCTATATTCCTGTAAAACAGAGTAAGAATGGCATAGTTAATTTAACAATGTAATATGGCTTATACAAAACATGCTTAACTTTTTTTACTTAAAACTTCGTATTTTTTTTTAAATAACGGTTTTGTAAAATAGTATAAAAATAGTAAAAACAACATTGTGGAGTACAAGTAAAAAAGCTTTTGTATAAAACTCAACTATCAGAATATATAAAAAATTAATTCGAGGTTTTCCTGCACAAACCATAAATTAAATATTATAAAAATGACACTACAAACAATTCAAATAGTTATACATGGAAAAATAAAAAGTTACTTCAAATAAAAACAAATCTAAAATGGCAACTGTAGCCTACATAATTACAAATAACCAAATAAAAAACGATCGCACACGGACTCTTCCTCGGGGTTCACAAAACACACAAGAACGCTCACAGAGGAATCGTCCAGCACCTCAGGACAACGCTCGCAAAACTGACCCTGGTCGGTGAAAGCGGGATAAGGGTAGGTCAAATGCAGGGTGAGAAAGGGGCCGAAAGCTACACTAAAGTACAGTGCTGTCAACCCCAAGATAAATATTTTCCACAACAAAAAAATATTGACCCGGAGGATACCCCCGCTAAGCTTCCTCTCGAGTGTTAACACAAATTCAAAATACCAATCAGAAGATAATATTTTATCCTAGCATGAAATGTACTTTTCTAAATTTATTCTACCTAACTATGATCATGTTGATAGATATGTTGATCTGATATGAAAACTTACAAAATAGGTGGCACCCTTAAAATAGTTTGTTTTGCAAAATGTTCTGAGCCAAAGTAATAATTTGATCTCATTTTTGAACAATTTTCTATCTATGAGAATCTCCACCACACTGGTGGGGAAATTCGGTTTACTGTTGTTCTTGTTTGTTTCCTATTTGATGTTGTAAATAAATTGTACAACCAGTACTTACCGTGTTTACTTCAGCGGAATCAAAGCCTGCTATTTCAAATATGAAATCTCTGCATAAGAACTGAAGTAGCTTTCTTGAACATACTTCCCTATCCAGAAAATCAGTGTCTCTTGAGTGGGGAAGAACCTCATAAATATCAAGGGCTTTCAGTATTCTCTGAAAGAGAAACAGAATTTGTCCACTTATTTATTTGGCAGTTGAGAAGAACTAGGAAGGGATTTACTGATCTCACCTTTCTTTGACTTATGACTAGAGAACAGGACCCAATCTTTTTAACAACTGAAACCCCTTTAGCTTAGATAATTATTATAAAACCAGTAAAAGTCATTGTGGTTCTTGATGCTGTACCTTATAAAAATATCTCATACATGCTGAATGAAGATACACTGCTTTACTTTACTCAGCTTTAAAAATTTTAAAATAAATATTTACCATAAAATGTTAAAGTGTCATTCATTGGTTGATAACTAATGTGTTTGTTGTTATTGGTGGATAGAGAGACTCCGGCAAAAACTCTTAAACTCTTAGGCACGTTTAGCTCTAATGGTCATTTTGCTCAATTTTTGTTAGGACAGAATATTAAAGGAAAGGAATTTATATTTTTCAATTTTCTCTTTTTCACTTTTTAAATGAAACAGGAAAGCAGACAGCCAATTGAAACTGCCCTGGGTAAAAAAATATGGTAATTAAATAAGAAGGCTAAAACTTTATCTGCATTGGCATTAATTGTAATTAACTGTGACTTTCCATAATTTAAGTGTTCAACAAATTTTTACTGTTGTAATGTTAAGGACGCTCCACACAGTTTTGTCACCTGAAGCATGTTATATTTCAAAATAAAAATTTGATATAGTTTTCATGTTTACTATTTTATACTTACTTCAAGAGTTGGCTGGATATTGTTGATCAGGTTCGCAAGTGGACTGCGAATATTGTATGGATAAGCGACGGGAGCCATCAGAACAGTAGCTTTGACCTTGGCCATGTACTCTGGCCTGGTGGCCCCCAGGACAAAGAACATGGTGGTGCCCATGGAGTGGCCAATGTACACCAGGTCTTGCCTCTTGGTCACATTCAGGATGTAGTCTATGGAGGCCGGCAGGTCGTAGTAGCCCATCTCATGCCAGCTGAAACACAAAACACACAATAATTAATATCACTTAGGGCCATGTATTTTGGCCTGGTGGCCCAAAGGAAAAAAACCATTAGTGCCCATAGAGTGGACAATGTACAGGAGGTCATGAATTTTGATCACATTAAGGATGTAGTAGACTGGCAGGTCGTAATAACCCATCTTGTGCCATCTGACACACAACACACAACAGTTAACTTCATATCTATTTGTCTGTTGTAATGTTCAAATATTAATTTAGTATTATTTTTATATAACAGCTGTTTATTTGTTTGTTGATTATTAGATGCAATTTTTGAGATGTTTTTGATACTTAACTTTTGTGTTTGATTTTACAAATAAAATAATTTCCATTAATTGTGATGTTTTCTGACATGGTAGCAGATAGACGTGGTTAATTTGAGACGAGAAATTATTTATTTTGTAAATGTCAGAGGAAAAACAAATAGAAAAGTTAAAAGGAGTTGAAAATTTTCCTACATGGAAAATTGTAATGAAAGTAGTACTAGACTGTGATGGGCTTTTCGACGTTATAGACGGTAAATTCTCCAAGCCAATAGTAGATTCGCCAAAATACGAAGAGACATTAGGAAAATGGGCTAAGGCAGATGCAAAAGCAAGGAAGAGAATTATTTTGTCACTGGATACAAACCCCCTACTTCGAGTAAGTGGATGCACAACGGCACAAGAGATGTGGAGAAAACTTAGCCAGATTTACGATGTAAAATCTACAGAAACTATAGATATCTTGAGGAATAAATTCCACAACATTACTTGGGAGCCTTCACTGGGGATCCAGGGGCATCTGGCCAAATTTGACGAAGTACAAACCCAGTTGACAATGCTAGACAAACCAATCAACGAAGGAGATCTTTGCGCCAGACTACTACAAACCTTACCAAAAGACTTCGATTACATCTATGTAACTTGGCATGACCTACCTAACGAGACGAAAACCTGGGACGCACTACAAAAGAAGTGTTTGAACTACGAGTTGCGCTTGAAAGACAGGGACGACGTAAGTACAGCAGTTGCTATGGTCTCCAACATGAAGGTGAGTGATAAAAGTAAGAAGTATGGTCAAAATCAATCCTCAAAGAAACCAGACTATAGTAAAGATAACGAGAAAAGATGTTTTTCATGTGGGAAAATTGGCCATTTTTCTAAAAACTGTAGGATTGGTGTGATATGTTTTAAATGTCACTCAAAAGGCCATAAAGCTAACAACTGCCCAAATGAAAATAAGCATTCAGCTATGATGACGAGGCTGAAAACAGAAGTAAACAGTTATTTTGATCTAAATGATTGTGATGATTGGATTGTTGATAGTGGTGCCTCACACCACATAACCAATCATAGGGAATGGTTTGCTAACTATACCCCTTTTGACAAGCCTAAAAATATGAACAGTGCCCGTCAGGGTGTTCATATTCAGGCTTTGGGTTGTGGGAGGATAAATGTCATGGTTTTTAATGGGAATGAATGGTCTTCTCGATATTTTGAAGATGTGTGGTACTGTCCCGATGCTTCTTATAATCTATTTTCAGTGAGGAAAGCAGCCGAAAAGGGCATTGATCAAACAGTAACAAGTAATGGTAAGTCATGGGTTTTCAAACAAAATGGGGTGAATATTGCCATAGCTACATCTAAGTCAATAGATGAATTGTATCATTTGGCTGTCAAAATAATTAAGCCAAAGGAATCCTGTTTTGTTACCAATGATTTATAAAGCTGGCATGAAAAATTGGGACATCAGGATCATAAACACGTACGCACATTTTTGAAGTCTAGAGGTATTGCTGTGACAGGCACTAAATCTTTTTGTGAGGGATGTGTTTTGGGGAAACACAAACGTGATTCTTTCAATGAAAGAAAAGAAAAATCTTGTGAACCGGGAGAATTAATTTATGCCGATGTTTGTGGTCCTATGGAGGAACCAGACTTACACGGTCATCGCTACTTTTTAGTTTTTAAAGACGATTTTTCAAGTTTTAGGGTGACTTTTCTTCTTCGGAAGAAAGATGAGGTTAAGTATAAGCTACCTATATTTGTTGAGATTGCAAAAAATCAGGCAAAACTACTGATTAAAGAATTGAGGACTGATGGAGGTAAGGAATTCAACAACAAAGAAATTTGTGAATACACTGAAAAGTTAGGGATTCACCATTCTGTTACTAGTCCTTACACACCCCAACAGAATGGGGTTGCAGAGAGAGAAAATAGAATTTTATGTGAAATGGCTCGGTCATGGATGATGTCAGCACCTCATCTACCTAAATCAGTGTGGGGAGAAGCTGTCTTAGCCGCAACACACACTCTCAATCGAACAGGACCAACAAAAATCAAAGATAAAACACCGATCGAAATATTTTTGAGGAAGGAAGCTGAATTTAAACACTTGAAATGTTTTGGAAGTGAATGCTATGCTTGGATCCCTGTTCAGAAAAGAAAAAAGTTTGACGCCAAATCTAGAAGAGGTTATTTGGTTGGGTATGATGACTGTGGGTATCGACTTTTTTTCCAAGATAAAAACACAGTTGAGGTTTGTCGAGATGTAAAATTCAAACCCTTGCCTGATGTGTCTAAGGAATCTGAGAGACAGTATTTCAATCTTCATCAAGATGAGGATGAGGAAGAACATGAAGAAGAAAATGCAGAAAAATTAATAGTTGGCAAGCAAAAAGATGAAGATGAAAGTCAAAATTCTCCTGAAGAAGACGCAGCTAGAGAAACAATGAGTGATGAACAAGTTGTCCAGGTAAATAATGAAGATCAAGCTTCCAATACAGATGAATCCGGAGAAGTGGCTCAGAATGAAACAATAGGAATTGAAACTTACAACTTAAGGAGACGTGAAGAAATTAAAGTGCCATCTAGATTCAGAGATGATTCTGCAATGTGTATCAATGAGGACAAAGACATTTTAAACCCTAAACCGGTGAGTATCAGTATTCCCCAAAGTTACTATGAAGCAGTTACATGTGAGAAGGCGAGCGACTGGAAAACAGCCATGGATGATGAAATCAAGTCTTTAGGTCAGAATAAAACCTATGAATTAGTAGACCTCCCACCAGGTGGAAAAGTGGTAGACAATCGTTGGGTATTTGCGCTCAAGACCAATTCTGGAAACGAAATTATTCGCTACAAAGCTCGTTTGGTTGCAAAAGGTTATACGCAGCGTCCTGGAATCGATTATGGAGACACTTTTAGTCCGGTAGCCCGTTTCGAGACAATGAGAACTCTGTTAGGTTATTCAGTACAGCAGCAGTTCACTGTCAAACAGTTTGATGTAAAAACTGCTTTCTTAAATGGTGATTTGGAAGAAGTTGTTTTTATGAGGCAGCCCCGAGGTTACGAAGATGGAACTGATCGTGTTTGTTGTTTGAGGAAAAGCATTTATGGTTTGAAACAAGCCTCAAAATGTTGGTATAAATGTTTGATTGATTTCTTGTGTAAATGTGATTTAAAGGAAAGTACAGCTGATCCATGTTTGTTTTATGGGAACAATTTGTTTGTATTTTTTCATGTTGATGATGGGATGGTTATTGGTGAGGAGAAACAAGTAAATGAATTAATCTCAAAGATGAAAACAAGATTTGAAATTGTTGTACATGAAGCTGATTACTTTCTAGGTCTTCAAATTAAGAGAGGGAAAGACTATATAAATATCACTCAGACTGGTTACATCAACAAGACCCTTGAGAGATATGGTATGTTGGATGCAAAACCTTTATCGTTACCCATAGAACCTGGATGGGCCCCTGGAAACTCCCCTAAAGTGTCTGACATAACCAACTATAGGCAAATAGTTGGAAGTTTGTTATATTTGGAAACAGCAACCCGTCCAGATCTAGCTTATGCGGTAGGTGTTGCTTCAAGAGTTCAAGATGAACCAACTCAAGCTCATGTTAATTTGGTGAAAAGGATCCTCAGATATTTAAAAGGGACACCAACACAGGGTATTATGTTTAAGAGGAACAATAACCGAACAATTGAAGCTTTTTGTGATGCAGACTTTGCGGGAGACAAGGTAACAAGACGGTCCACAAGTGGTGTAAAATGGTTTGATGGCCCAATCAAACGGAAGAGTAAGCTACACAAATGTGTTAAAGAAATTGGAGCTGTTAAACTAAAGTCTACACCAATATTATATGTTGACAATCAAAGTGCGTTGAAAGAAATGAACAACCCTATGTTTCACGAGCGTTCAAAACACATAGAGACAAGATACAATTATGTTCAACAGCTGATATCTGAGAAGAAGTTGAGTGTGGCTTACATTCCCTCAGAAGCACAAGCAGCTGATGACATCCTGACAAAAGGACTCTCTTCTACCAAACAAGTTAGAATGAAAAAGCTTATTGGAATGTCGTAATTTACATCAATTTTATATTATGAACATTACGGGGGAATGTTGAAGATATCTATTTGTCTGTTGTAATGTTCAAATATTAATTTAGTATTATTTTTATATAACAGCTGTTTATTTGTTTGTTGATTATTAGATGCAATTTTTGAGATGTTTTTGATACTTAACTTTTGTGTTTGATTTTACAAATAAAATAATTTCCATTAATTGTGATGTTTTCTGACAGTTTTCTATTTTGTCCAAAATGTTGTTGGTGTCCTAGAACATGAAACTTGTCAAAAAAATTCAATAGGTTTATTCTTCATTTGAAAAGTTATAATATGTCATGATGCAACCACATTCTAATACAGTATATAAAAATTGGAAGACAGTCACGACTATCAACCAGTTTCCATGGGTACTGGCGCGGAAAGCAGGATCTGCGTTAATCCTCCTGATGGTTTCTAGACTTTGCGACCAGTGATCCCCAGTTTTATTGTTACTATTGGAATAGTATTATTGATGGATTGGCCATAAAATAGTGCATGCATATCAGTTTAATTTTAAAGTAACGTTTTCTATGATAACAATAATAATTGTTTATGAACAGGATGGAAAATTTAATGCACTACTTACCACATGGAGGTATTGTCCTCCACCAGACATCGAAATCAACAGGAAAATCATATAGTGATTCGAATCTATTCACCAGGGTAACTTCAGTAGTGTATTATACGCAAATGTCAGCAAGTTAATATGTTCATACAAGCAAAAAACAATTAAGGCTCTTTAAAATATACTTAAATAATTTTAAATATCGACCACCCTAATTTTTTTCATTGTTTATCACTACTCATGCTATTTTTTGTAACAAGGCTAAGAGCATTTAGTATAAAAATACCAAATTTAATTTTCCTCACTGTTTTCATTCACTGTTAAAATACCCTACACATTTTGATTTTAGTTTGTTTCTTAGGATAATCTGTATTCTTCGATGGGACATATTCTGTTGAGTAACTTTACTGTTCTAGCCTTTAAAGTGACTGCATTGCAGTAACAGTACTGTAGTCCATTGCCATTGTGGCAATTAGGAGTGGGAGCATGTTCTACTAGACTATGGAGCAAGCTAGTAACCTGACAATGAGAAATAGACAGTAGCAACAGATTGTAGCATGGCAAAGGTCTGCCAGCAGTCCGTGCATTCCAGTTTTCATGGCCCAGAACTGTTCCACACACTGTGAATGTGTTTAGCATGCATTATCTTGCCATGACAAGTTATTGTCTATCTCTAACCAAAGCAAGAACTATAATTGTCGAAACAATAATATATTTTTCTTGATATATACAGTAAACTAATGCTCATGTTGCTAGAAATTGAGCAATTTCTTCTGGATACTTTTTACTGCTTTTACGCTCTTTTAATGCGGTTCGTTAACCAGTGTATCCTCGATGGTTTAATATAACTTTCTTTAGTAGGAATAGACAGGTGCTCTCTCTGGTGTACAGTGTTTACTTATTACAGCTGTTACACTTTAAAATCTTTAAATTTCCAACCAATGTTAATCAAATGGGAAAATAAAGAATTTTATGGTCCTTTATAAAAAAAAATAGAAAATGAAAAAGAGCTTTTTTAAATCCCTTCTGTTTGGATAGATATTTATCAATTTACTTTAGAAACCACTTCACGTCCAGCTCTATCCAATAGCACCAAATTTATTAAAATCTATTGAAAACTGCAGGAGTTCCTCGTAAAACGTGTTGCATGTATAGATCAAATAACACTATTGCATGAGGAATTTTTACCGTCTTGCTGAGATTGGCTTGACTACAGATTTAGCGACGGTAAAATTGTAATGGTTAGGATGGTGCAAACTCAGAGTAGCCTATTATTTATCGGTTTAGGAAATTTGGGCTGTCACACTATCAATTGCCATTGCTAAAGGTTACGTTTGATTCTAAATCAATTACATCTGACCAATCCAAATCTTAAGGAGAACGTTTTACTATATTTCTCATCTTATCGCGTCCGTACTGGGCGAACATGTTCGTCGAACAGTGTCCTGGCGAACATTTTTGACATTTGTTTGTTTCTTGGTGTTTATTCCTAATGAAAAGTCATATGGTCTTCAAGAAATGTTCGTTGTTTTTTGAGTTTGCCGATCAAGTACGCCACGAAGTTTCGGCCAGCTTTAAGCTATGTCTGCACATGTCAAACATTTGCAGGCAATTTGTTAAATCAAAACTTGAATGTCAACAATTATTTTTTACAAAAAATTCTGAACATCTGTTTATATTTGGCAATACCAAATAGCTCAGTGGTAGAGCCCTAACTGCCGGCCAAACATCAGTGCTCAGTTTAAAACAAAAAGATTAATTGGCCACTCCCATGGTTTTGAGGCCATCTTAATAGTACAGTAAAATAAGGCCAAAAACAACCTTTTGATCGGCAACTGATGTGCATCCATGAAATTTTCAGGAGACCTTTTAAGCTCTAGAATGAGATTTGATGAGTCCCCAAAAAATAAATTTGTTTTACACCTATAAAATCACTTTTCAAAATGGCGGTTGTTTTGTAATGGGATAAATTTGGAAAAAAGCTTCCCTTTTTCATTTTTTACGCTCTACTCCTCAATATTAAATTGTGGGACCAACGCCAATAATTGTTGAGCGCTAAAAACTTTATTTTTAACGGTCTTTATTTTTTGGCCGCCATCTTGGATCCGCCATATTGGATACAAGTTGGTTTTTTCTAATCATCATTTAAGAGTAGATTTTTTCGCTGATTACAATGCCGCAATCCGTTTTTGAAAATATTTTTCCGTTTCAAAGATATACGGAAATTAAAATTCTTCTCTATACATTTCTTATGGACGTTTCAAATTTTGAATTTATTTATTTTTTATTTTTCCTCATATATTCTGTTCTAATTGAGATATGTTGTTAATTTTGGTATCAGATCACTCAGTGGATCATTGGGCTTCTTTAGAGTTTTTGTTTGTATGAAGTGGATTGGTTTGAAACGGTTTGTAAATTTCAAACTTAACCCAAATTTCAGAAATGGAAATATTTTTTATTGAAAAGTGTATAATATCACATCTTAAAAGTATCCAATTTTAACAATCAATATATAGAATTAAAGCCAATAATGTACCGTGTAATTTAAGACCAAAACAAACCTTAAATCTCATTTACAACTTGAGTTGAACGTCTTTAACTGAAGACAAATTTCAGGAACCAATCAATTTGATGTTGATTAGACAGTTATAAGCCACTTAAAATCCAACGAATTTCAATGGTCAATAACTAAAATTAAACACATTGATGTACTAGTTGTTTTAAGACCAGAATTAACTTTGTGACTTATTTATAACTTGAGATATTAATCTTTAACTGAAAGCGAATTTTTAAAAAATTGAAGTTTCTATTAAATAGAAGGATATAACTCGTCTCAGTATCCTCCAAATTGAATGAAGAATAGCTAAAATTAATGCCGAATATTACTGAGTATTTTAAGGTCACAATGAACGGAATTCCTCAATTAAAACAAGATATAAAAGAAAAATAATGCAAAATAAATTTAAAGTTCGAAATGTCTATAAGAAATGTATAGGGATGAATGTTTATTTGAGTGTATCTTTAAAACGAACCAAGGTTTTAAAAAACAAATTGCGGCATTGTAATCAGCGTAAAAATCAACTTTGAAATGATGTGTCACAACACTATCTTTACATTAGAAAAAAATAACTTTCATCCAATATGGCGGATCCAAGATGGCGGCCAACAATTAACGACCGGTCAAAATGAACTACTTCCCATCCAAAAATTATCGCTGGTGGTGCCCCAACATTATATTGAGAAATGCAGGTAAAAAATAAAAATAAATAAATTTTTTCAAAATGTATCCCATTAACAAATAAACCGCCATTTTGAAAAGTGGTTTTATAGGTGAAAAACAACTTTATTTTTTGGGGACTCATCGGATCTTTAATTATAGTGCTTAAAAGAAGCTCTTGCCAAATTTTTGTGAATGAACATCAGTTGCCGATCTAAAACCCTAATTTTACTGTACTATTAAAGCCCGCTACAGACGATCTGTTTTCACTGTCAGTTCTTGACTGTCAGTTTGAACTGACAGTTAAAACTGAAGGCTCCAATTACCTCCACACGGTCAGTTTTATCTGACAGTCTACCTCGGTACACACCAGTTGAGATTGTGTCGTATGTAGTCTTTGCTTGTTAGCTTATAGAGGTATTCTTGCCCCTTAAACAGTTCTATAAATTAAAGTAAAAAGTCTAGGCTCCAAGAAGTATACTTACTTACTAAAACCCAAACACCACATTAAAAATACTTTTCCTACCTTAAAAGAATCACTAAATAAACATGGTTAAATGTAGAAAACGAGACAGCAGAGTCACTAAACGAACTTATGAAAACAAAGCAGTGGTCTGTTGTTGTGCTGGGCAGACGGCTGGCCAGTGCGCGGAGCTACTGTACATTGAGCATACGCAAATGGCTGGACTGAGCGACTAAACTGAGGTGACCATACACACGGTACGTTCGGACTGCTGTCAGTTAGATTTATCAAAATTTCATCAGTCCATCAGTTCAGTTTTTTTGGCCTGAGCTCAGTCCAAATCTTGCATACAGACGATCAGTTTTAACTGTTAGTCTTAACTGTCAGTTAGAACTGACAGTTAAAACTGATCGTCTGTGGCGGGCTTAAGTGGTCCACCTCCTTAGGAAATTAAAGTTCAGTCTTTGGAGCTGAGGATAACTCTTTTTTAATACCTGATTTCACTTCAGTAAAAGCCATAAGATGTTTTTACCAATGACTAACTAATGAATGTTTGACAGAACACTTTTCGGTGAACAGTGAACACCAGCCAGTGCAGACGTGGCATTACATATAATTGTTATATTAAGTTTTTGACATCTTATCAAAGCTTTTGTAAAGACAATAGATACTTAGATACTTCATTTGAAACACCATTACACTCTATGGTGTGTATTTTAAGGTGAGTATAAATAGTAGCTATGGTTTTGGTCTTATTCCTATGACAATGTTCATTAATGTATAGGAAATTAAGATCTAATAGGCAAGCATGTTTCATTTCCTCTTTTTTTTCTCAGCTCGTGTGCATTGTAGGAAAAATCTGTGCATACCGTAAGAAAGGTATCGTCCTGTAGATGAGCAGAATCACATTATAATTCACATCAGTCCCTAGGGCTACGCCCTACAGGCTTTCAAAGTTTCAATGTTAATGTTATGGGGAGAAGAAGAATTGATTAAATCATTAGATAGCTGATAAAAAATGATAGCAAATCAAGAAGCGCAGATGTTACAGTTATGAACATTTTACATCTAATATCCTTATGAACTGAGTTTTTGGTCAAATTTCGAACAGTGGACGAGCCCTAGTAATTATTAATCCATAGGAAACAATTTGACCAGGTCCAATGCATCAATTATGTATGCCTAATAAAAAATAAAAAATCTTGAATCTTGGAATACAAATACGGATTATGCTCCAACAATTTTACCTGAAATCCCAGAAAATACGTTTGTCTTTGTCTGGATCATATCGGATGTGTCTCCGGGAATAAGTGTTGCCTCTTGCGTTCCCTAGCCACAAGTCAAATCCTGCATCCACAAGTGAATAACCTAGAACATTATAACTATCAGGTGAACAATATAAATGATAATCTTAATGATTTGAAAGATACTGACTTTCCTTTATTTCCTGTATTTTATTTTATTCAAATTTAAAAATTGTATGCATCATTCTGCTTAAATTTCCAGAAATATTAAAAATATTTACGTTTTGTTTTAAAAGACTTTCCCATAAGATCTTCTATTGTAAGATCTTAACTATATTTAAGATATATTTATATCTTCATAGTTATCACAACCAAGTTTTCCTCCAGGTATTTTTTTTAAATATGCATTGTTGCCAGTTATAGCAATTAATTACAGAAGTCACAGTACCTTATGGACCACTGTCCAGGAAACAACATGACCTCATCACGATCTCCTAAACTCCTCCACACTAACCCCTGCTTTTCAGTTGAAACCTGAGAATCGCGTGGCAGTGAGGTAAACGTGCTCACGCTACTAGGCTCCCGGAGCGCAGTTCAGTGATTCACCTACGGTGTTCTTTTTTTATTTACTGTTGTTTTTGTATAAGATTTTTTACTGCCTTAATTAATATTTTTACTGACTATAACATGGTTTTCCTACGACTGTCCATGAAAACAGTTGTTTACGCACTCAATACTCGTTGCAAAACAGGCGATTGCCGTATTCATTTTACTTTGCGCACGCTAGATTTACTTTGCACACGCTAGATTTACTTTGCGCACTCCAGTGTTTAAACATCAGAACACAAAACAATTTACATTAGCCAGCAAGGAAACGTTGATTAGTCAGGAATTAAGTTGGCAACACTGGATATAAACATCTGATCTATTGTTGTCCATATGGTCGTTTTCTATTGAATCAACATAAACATAACCTACTAACCAGCTACGGGTGAGCTACCGGTACGTAAGTTAGGTGCGCAATGATCAACTATGACAGTGACTTTAGTGATTTAAGTGACTTATTCCCTGACGATCTTGCTAAGACTGCTAAAACAGTGAAGTTAAATCTTCTGCATGAAAAATCCAATGAATTTTTAACTAAATGTAGGAAGTGCATAATACAGGCTATCATAAATATATATCACTATCTTGAGATAGGGACCTCACATAGTAGGTATTTTAACATGAATATTAAACTTTTATACTTATTTAAGAAATATTTGGCAGTCGTAGGAAAAATTTAATATGCAACTCGTGCGAAAAGTGCCTTCACTGCACTCGAGAGAAATTATTCCGCACTCGCCTGCGGCTCGTGCATAAACATTTCTCTCGAGTGCAGCAAATCGGCACTTTCCGCACTTGTTGCATAAATAACTATTTTATACCAGTTTTTTTTATAATACATGGTTTTTATAAAACATTGCTTGTCTATTATTTCAATTCCCAGAGAAAAAAACTCTGAGAGTCACCTCTTGTGTTTTGAAATCAAAAACACCCATGAAGGGTTAAACAATACCCTTATGAAAAAGTTTGTATCAAGTTGTATCAGACTTTAAAATAGGTCAATCAAGCTAGATCTGGCAGATAAGGTTTTCATCCCATAAAAACCCTATCTGGCATATCTGGCCCAGATCTGGCAAATTAGCTCCAGATATGATTTTAAACTTCTTGGGTCCAGATCAACTGAAATTTTGGTTGAATTTTGACCCGGAGGCGATCTCTAATATATATAGATTTGCATTTTTAGGGACGCCCTATAACCTTTAAAATTAACCTTAAAAAGCAGGGTAGGCAATGACAGTGTGTAGATGCTTATTCAAGAACACTGAACTTAAAATGTACATTAATATTTTTTAAACACCTAACGGTAATCAACAATACTTTCAGTTGACACATTTTAGATAGCATTACAGTATTTAAACTAAAGTAAAATGCACCTAAAAGTCCTGGGATGCATTGTTGCCATGTCAAATCTCTACCAACTCACTATGCAGTAGAAACGTATTGTATACAATATACGGTTAGGAATATGACATTTACAGTGAAGAGAGAGTAAGGAAGAAAAAGAGCTGTTACTACAATTTCTGTTGGGCTATTATTGTGCATTTTACTCTAGTAATACAGATTTATTTGTAAAGTTAGGTGGAAACCTCTGTAGTTTTAAAAGTGGAAGCCTCCCAAGTATGGAATCCAACCTAGCGAGTCAGGAGTGATGACCCAGCTGGCACTGGAGGCCAACAGTCCGTGTTGCAGCAGCACGGGCGGCCCCCCTCCACTCACACTGTTCCTACCGTGGGGGAGGCGGTGGTAGGTGAGGATGTAACCGTCTGCTGTCGTGATCTCGTGGCTCTCCACTGGGTAGCCATGCTGCCTTATGTAGTCCTCCTGTCAACAATAAAGTCTATGATTTTTTTTCTTTCCTCATCAAATCATAAATTCTATTAGAGTTGTTAAACTTATAGATCATTTACAATACTCCCTGAAAACAAGCTGATAGAGGATTATTGGTGTAGCTGTAGCTGGTGGTAGACTCTGTTGTACTTAACTACTTTTGATTAAAAGAGCATATATGATCCACAGTAAATAGTCAAAAAAATCTTTTAAATTTTGTGTACTATTGGAGGTGCAATTAATCAGTGCTAAAAAACTAAAATGTCAATTAATATTTCTTATTATATTTTCATTTTTAATGTAACCTTTTTACTCTTAAGAATCTATATATTAATCCTTTTTTTTTCTCAGTTTGTGTCCATTGTAGGAGAAATCTGTGCATACCGTTAGAAAGGTATCGTTCTGTAGATGGGCAGAATCACATTATAATTTGCATCGGTTTCCGGTGCTACACCCCACAGGCTTTCAAACTTTCAATGTTTAGCGTTGTAATAAAAACATTTAACTAAACTGGAAGGACATATGTTTCAGTTATAAAATTTTTTAATAATTGGTTAAAGATCAACTGACATTTTGGTTGAATTTTGACCAGTCGGTGATCTCTAGTAGGATTCACGAAAATAGTCCAATGAGAGTCGAAGCATTGTTGCCAAATTTATTCTAAAACACATTTTTATACTCTATTATTATACATGGTAAACATAATCACAAATTACAACATAGCAGGGCGAGAGGGGGTGAGGGAGGACACAGCTGTTAAAATTTCCATCGGACAATTTTCGTGCATCTTACTATAGTCAATATATTATTAGTCTTGCCCCATAAGTTGGGGAATGGCCAAAAACAGCTGGGATGAGAGAGAGGGGGAGAGGAAGTACTTCTACAAAAACATTGAGCTTACATTCCATGCAAATTTTTATAGAACAGATGATTATCCAATCATTTTAACTGAATAGTGTAGTGCAATTCATTTGTCAAGTTACATGGCGAGGGTTATAATAGGCAAGCATGTTTCATTTCCTCCAGCACGTGTGCATCGTAGGAGAAATCATACCGTTAGAAAGGTATAAGTTAGTCCTGTAAAGATATAGGTTAGTAGAGTAAAGGTATAGAATCTAAATTATATACTCCCGAATGTGTAACTGACTCACTCACTCATCGGGGTATCAGAAATTCGTCATAAGTCGGTAAAGTAGATCTCCTATATATCACTTACTACAGAGTGATTCCCAAGCGAGAACTAAACTTACCGACCTGTATTATTGAGAAAATTGCCAACATACTGGGGGTCGCGGATTACCGAAACACTCTTTTTAAGAAATTTTATAACATTAACCAATTGTGCCTTTATAGGTAAAGCGGTCTATCCACCGAGAGTAATTTCAATGTACAGGGTGTATCTGAAATTACCTCTCCAGACCGGAAGTCACTGGTGTCAAATACAAACTCTCACTTATAATAATTTTTTTTAGTTTTACACGGTTTTTAAGAAAACTTTACAATTTGATCTTGTACGCGTAATTTTAGCAGTTTATTGAATATTTGAGGTTGAAATTTAGATTTTCCTCATTCTTCTCTGAGCATTTTAGGTTAAGCAAAAATGTCCCGGCACAAAAATGTCTTAGACTCTTTTAAATACGTTTCCAACAAAAATTGTCGGTTTGGTCCAAAATGTTTTTTTATTAAATTTACAACATGACGGAGATTAATGAACTTGTATTTAAATGTTTAGTAAAACTAATCACGTGATAATTGATGTTTTATTATGGTATATTATTTTAAATGAGGTTCTTAGACATTTACATGTTTGGTAAGTTCTGTTATATGTAAAATGTTCAGACATAATATATGTTAAATTTTCCCCAGTTAAAAAAAATAATGTCATGCTATTTATTATTCTTAATCAGTATGATTAGGGGTTGCCGTATCAGCGTAAATCACCACGTGGTCGTTTGCAGGTTTAGTTCTCGCTCGTGTTTAAATGATCTCTTTCAACTACACCCGTGTTTGATACAATTATCGTATTCTTTAAAAACATGAACGTCTTGTTCAGGCCACGGTATTTCGTTGTATTGAGAGCGGGTTATCTCACCAGGGTAAATCTCGCTTTGATTTATACAGTATCAATGCCCAAAAACTACAAATTTTCAACTTTCAATTATAAAAAAAAATTCCAAAAAGACGAGGTGTCAGTAAGGAAGTACGTTGGTTCTTAAGATGTCGCTTGGAGCGCTTTTATAGTCGCTTAGTTCTCGCTTGTATTTAAATGATGTCTTTTAACTACACCTCTTCCCGATTAATACTCTCTTTTGGGAGCAAAGTTGTTTACGTATGGTTTTCCTTCTGATTGCTGTGTTATTATTGAAAATGAAGTTTACTGATTCGAAAGCGTATTTTTACATTCAGGTGATGTCCGCTTTGATTTCTATAGTAACTTAAAGTTAATGTCGCTTAGTTCTCGGTTGTATTTAAATTATGTCATTTAACCACACCTGTTCCTGATGATGTTTTCGCGACAGTTCGCAGAGCAGTGATCTTAAACGTTGTATATTAACTACGTTAGTGCATATTTCAGTTTACAGTATATTGTAATATAGCTGTAACTGTAATATTACATTTGTTTTAAGGATGGTGAAATAAATTTAATGCACGTACAATAAAGTAATACGAAAATGTTGATTGAAATGTGAGGTTCTCGTTTCGTTTTATTTAAATTCATTTGTTCATATTGGATATTGCTATTACTCTAGTCTTTTGAGAGACGATTGAGTGTAGTGCTGGAATACTTTGTTATAATTTTATATTATTAATTTTATCATTACTATAGTGAGCTCTACGAAGCTTGTGCGAATACTTTAAACATTATTTTAGTACTGCATATTTTTTGCTGCAGTAACGCCCGTAAAGTAAATGATTAATTGCTAAATATATATTTTAGGTTTTATTACATTTATAGACTTTAGTTTTCTCATGCTGGAAAATTTCTTGTAGGTTTTCGCACAAAAAATTACCTAATACAGTAATTATAACTTAATTTTCTACTATTTGTATGCTGTCTCTCTATATGAATCCCCAGATTGAATATAGCGCTTCAGTTGATAGTTCTGGTGCAGTTTTACTTTGAAGAGTTGAACGTGTCCCAACACGTTTGACATCCGGTCTTTGACCTATTTGCTGCTGTCCAATCAGGCTTAGATTTTAGTTTGGGAAACGATTGAACATATTAAGTTATAGAACGATTGAACTTTCCATTCTTACCTTCGCTAACGTTTACCTACTTCCGACGTTTTTTTTTTTAAACCATCTACATATCTGATGACCCATCAGGCTGAGAAATATTATAATAACCAATTGAATTAAACTCAATAGTAATTTTCCTCGCTGCCACTTTGTCCGTCAAACTTCCTCAATGCAGTGCTCTCACCTAAAGTCTCGATTAACACTATTATTGTTGTAATTTAAAACTATTCTATCTTATCAATTATTGTAACTCTTTCAGTATATTTTAATTTAACCAATAATCCTTTTTTGGCTATTATTTCACAATTGGTTTTTTTTTACTACCATTGGTTGAAAATGCATAGTGTACGCCGATTTTATGGTTCTTAAGTTGCAACTTTCTTCATTTTAAGACTATATAAAGACTTTAAGACTTCATGATTATAGTACCTAATGCCCTGTGATCTATTACATACTACTAGGGCTCTATTTTTATTAATTTTCTGAACTAATATATATAAAACATTTAAAATTGTTAAATTAATAATTGCTGATTTTGAATGATAAAATTGTTATCGTTTCTCTATATGGTACATATATGACTCCTGCGTTTCTTGGCCACTCCGTGGCGGAACTGAAGCATCTTAGCCTATACCATTTTTTTTTTTTTTTTAATTTCAAATATCTTGATTTTGTCCCTTTTTTCTTCTATTACATACAACGATCCTCTATATAAACTTATAACGAACTAAGGGAAGCTAGGGAGTGGGATTAAACCATGAGCCGTGGGCAAATTTAAAAGCTTATTACTGTATTATTTATTGTGAGTAGTGTGTATTGGCGGCTTCTGTTACTGTCGTTGGAGTTGAGCCCTCAACTAGCCTGTTCATTGTATGAGGTTTTGACAGTAATTTACGGAATTGGGGCAACCAATTATTGGGTTGGACCCTCCATCAAGCATAACACCTAGAATATTTACATAAATAATATCTATTCCACAGCTCAATTTTTTTAAACTATTTACTAAGTAGGGGTATTAAAACCTACTAATAGGAGATTATTGAAGCTTTTTTTACTATTGATTGTGAATTTAGAGTATTAGATGGTTTTGTTACTGTCTTGGCTGTCCAGATCTTATGTGGAACTAAACTATTTCAAACTTGACTTTTTATTAATTCAAACTTTGGCCGACTAATTTTTTTATTATTGTTTTTTTACTTTTAATCTCCAAGGATATTTTCTTATTAGTACTATGTATCCCCCCAGATTAACACTAAGGTGTTATGAAATCTTGAACTTTGAGCTCTGGCATTCAAATTATAACGTCATTAGATATATCTATGACTAAACGACAACTCTAATTTGGGCTTTAACTTCTCAGGGGCAACCCCTAAGGGGGTATGGGGGCGGAGCCCCCATCGAGCCGTAGGCGAGTCCTATTCTAATTCACATCGGACTCCAGGTCTATGCCCCACAGACTTTCAAAGTTCCAATGTCAATCTTATGGAGGAAGGAGAATTGATTGAATCATTAGACAGCTGTTGTAAAAACAACTGCTATAAAAACAGGAAGTACAGATGTTTTAGTTCTAAAATATTTTTAACTTCTTGGGTCCAGATCAACTGAAATTTTGGTGGAATTTCGATCAGAAGGCGATTCTAGTTTATAATAGAAACACAAACTTACAATAGGAATCGGTCCAGAATCACAAATGCCTAATACACATTCTGGAGTGGAACAAACTAATTTAAACAAATTCAAACATAAAACAACAATACAATATGCTGTTTGTCTAAACATTTTGACTGCTCTGATCAAAACTCTTTCATTCACTACAAGATGTCAATCACGCTCAAGTACATTACTCAAATCAAACATTTGTTATTTTGAGATAACAACAAACAATAAGAGATAAATCTTTATTGTACATACATTTGATACATATCATTGAACCAATACACAAACAAACGGGCGCAAAGTCAAGAAATCTGGAAAACAAGTCTTCCAAGATCTCAAAATTAATGTGTATATCAGTACATATTTACAGTCAAGCTACAGCAAACTAGGTGAATTTCATACCCAATTATTATATTAAACTCTGATAATGTTGTTATAAGGTATTTATGGTATGATCTTTCAAGTAAAATATTTTTTACAGAAGAATTTTAAAGAAGAAAGTGTTTTATAACCATCAGGAATCCTATTTTATATTTTTAATACCTTATTTATAAACTGTGTAAATAAGGATATTGAAATGAGTATAATGGTTTTTTGTGCTGCAATACTTAACCCTCCAGAGGTCGCTTGAAATTTAAAACGCCGTCTCTCACTCAAGGAGGTTTCCTCCGGGTTTAAAATAAATGTACAAAATGTATTCTAAATACTTTTATTGTTTGAAATAAAAACAGAAAATTATTGTAAAATAGATTTCACGCAATATCCTTGCATGACAAAGCAAGAATGGTAAAGTTAATTTAAAAAATAAAATAATTATAACTATTATGGATTATACAAAACATATTTCACTTTTTTTACTTAAAACTTAATATTTTTCAATAACAGTTTAGTAAAATAGTATGAAAATAGTAAAAATAACGTTTTGGGGTACAAATAAAAAAGATTTTGTAAAAAACTGAAGTATCAGATAATATAAAAAAATACTATAACGTGTTCCTGCATAAACCATGAATTTAATGGTATAACAAAGATACTACAATCAATTCAAATAGTTATACATGGAAAAATAAAAAGTTACTTCAATTAAAAACAAATCTAAAATGGCAACTGTAGCCTAAACAATTGCAAATAACCAAATAAAAAACGATCGCACACGGACTCTTCCTCCGGGTAACCAAATAAAAAACGGTCGCACACGGACTCTTCTTCCGGGTTCACAAAACACACAAGGACGCTCACAGAGGAATCATCCAGCACCTCAGGACAGCGCTCGCCAAACTGACCCTGGATGAAGAAAGCGGGATAAGGGTACGTCAAATACATAGTGAGGAGGGGGGCTACAGCTACACAAAAGGACAGTGCTGTCAACCAAAAGATATATATTTCCTACAACAAAAAATATTGACCCGGAGGATTCCTCCGCTTAGCGTCCTCTCGAGGGTTAAACTATAGTTAATTTAACTGTACCTTAATTTACCTTTTTAAAGAATAATATTTTTTGTGATTGACACAATGAAAATTATTTGATAAATCACACAATATACCTGCAGTGAATTTTGACTCGCACAGGAACAGAAAAATAGAATTTTAAAAAGATTAGGGGGCTATTAGTTCTTGTTATAGGTGGATAAGGCGAACCCAGGTAAAACTGTTAAGCATGTCTACTTCTAACGGGCATTTTGTGCAAGCCCCTCTGGAAGGACAGAATATTGAAGGAAGAGAAAGGATGAGAAACAGAACAGCAGACGGCCGTTTAACCACTCTGAGGGCCAACTCTCATGCTCCTGTGACAACTGATCCTGGCTCAAACAGGCAGTCCGCTCTGCCCTATAATAGGTCAACCAACGACTGTCCATTCATGTTCCTCAGCTAGAGGTCTCCATGCTCACCGCATTAACCCCAACGCTGTCTAGAACATGAATAGATCATGAAGGAAGGGAAATTTTCATGGTGGACATTCAAAAGACTTACCAGTATGACAACTTCGTTTGCTATACCCAATGTCAACTTCGCAACAATTATAAACCAGCCATTCAAAAGACTTACCACTAGTTATGACAACTTCATTTGCTAAATCTGTTCGAGAGATTAAATCTGTCCTAAATCCTCTTTTTATTATTTTTAAGCTCTTTAGTAAGTCTCAGCAATGCATTATCAATATTTCTAATAAACATTTTTGTAAGGTTTATGAAAATATTTAGGCTTAAAGGTTCAAGGCTGTGTGGAAGATATAAGTTTAACTCTCTTTATCTGGTACTAAATTCACTTTTAGCGAATTCCCTATATTGAATATGCTATGGTGGAGGTCACGGTATGACCTAAGCCCAGGACCATGTTACTTTTTCCTTTTGGAGGTCAACAGAGCCCAAAAACACTGTTCCTTCAAATTCATAGCTATGTAAATACACATATTGATGTGTCCGTTAAGGCGATAACTTTTAAAGGGATCATTCGATTTTGGTTAAATTTGGTACAGAATTCATCAGGTTAAAGTTTGAAAACCAGCATGATCAGACTAGAGGAACAGGGTTTTACGGAGTTCCAAGAGGGAAAAACTTGGGTTTTGAATTTTTTTGCCCTTAGTTTAAAAAATTAGATAATTTTAACGTAAACTATTTAAAATAAATTTTAAAAACCAACACTTAAGTATCTTTAAACATTTACATAGCCTACCTGGTTAGAGAGAAAATTTAAATCAAGCCCATGTTATTCTTATGGGCAAATCTTTGAAAGTTATATAAAGCTTGTTTATCGACATATCTTTATAAAATTTTGTATGAATCTTCACTAGGTGTGAGTAAATAATGGCAGCAAACCTACCTACTAAATCTCATGGTATTCTCATCGAAAAAATGTAGAATGTGGGAGGGGGGGTTAGAGAGAGAGAGAGAGAGAGAGAGAGAGAGAGAGAGAGAGAGAGAGAGAGAGAGAGAGAGAGAGAGAGAGAGAGAGAGAGAGAGAGAAATATGTCTATTCTTAATCATCTAATCAGCTGTCTTCTGCATTGGTCACATTTGTAAGGTTTTTGTAATGGAATTTACGCATATTATAGATGTATACTTAAGGCGTTCTTTTTGAGGTTCTTTAATTAAGGTTTTTTATGTGTTTTATGAGGTTCTTGTAAACAACTATGCATACCTAGCTTATTTTTGGGCATAACTTATTCTATTGGAAATAGATTTCTTTAGTAAGAAATACCTATCAAAATTGGACCATCACCCAAATCACCTTGCCCTCAACCTCTTGGACAACAGCATTCATATCTAGAGACTAAAATGCCACAACTTCCTGGACTTGACTCCCCGATCCAAACATTATGTTACTTATTTTAATTTTATGTTAGATTTGTTTCTGTTCATATTCTAACTCATTACTTCACATTTGCTTATTGTTTTGAAATAAATAGATTGAAAATAAAAATATTATAGCTCTATGGCAGCTTTGAATAGACACTTTTACTGAAAAAATATTTTAGTTATTAAACTATATTAAACTCAATCAATGTATTTTATATTTTTTTGGAGGATTATTAATTACAAATTTTATTTATTAAACATTAATACCTATTGAAAATTTGCTGAGTACGCAGGTCTTCTGCGACGGGGTTTTTACATTTTGTTGGATAAACTCAAATGTTAGATTGATTTGTAAGTGTTTAGGATGATTATTTACAAGATCTTTGCTTCTTGGGACATTTTTGACACTTTAGATATGTAGGTACCGTAATACAACTTCTACTTATGAATGGCATTGTAAATTGTAAATCAAATACACAAAATGCTAGCCAACAGAATTTGAGTGCATGCCTTCCACATTATTATAAGAATTTGTTGTAAAAGTCATCCTCTCACCTCTCACAAAATAAAACCTACTTTAAAAAAATGTCTATTCCGTTTGTAATTTATGTAAACCATTGACATCAGTTGAGGCAACCCCAAACATAATTATTCATACACTGTCAATTAATTCATTTGACTTATTGAGAAAACCATATTGAATAACATACAAATTAGTATACTATCTTTTAAGCATTATATCTAGTAAACATTATCTAGATCTAACTGTGGATTCCAATCACCCAAATTTTCTGTTACTTTCTCTAAAAATAATTGAAACACTTAGAATTACTCACAATATTAAGGTAAGGTAATATTGTAGTTGAAAAAAGACAGCCTATAGTCTTTAATGTAGATGAACTTTTTTTATAATTACCTGAAAAGTCCCCCACTCTGGGCTTAGTGACTCCCATTTCATCTATAGTGGGTACAGGCGCTTCAATTGGCTTCAATATACAAAAAATCTAGTCTAGACTCTAGACAAATACATACAGGTAGCCTTTCACTGCTGGCTCTTAGACTATCTGTAACCCATATGAAACGTGAATTATTTTTCATATAGTCTTCAATTAGGTGTCTTTTCCCTCTCTGTTTATAATCACATGTATTACCTTATTAAAATAAACAAACACATTTTGCACCATCATCAGAAACTTACAATAATTTGCAAGGTTAAAATCAGGAAAGAAACCATTAGTTTTGTAACATTCTCTCACCATGTCAAAGTTTCTCACACAATCCAAGGTAATATTCTTCAAAAATGATTATGAAAATTTTTTTTTAGTTATAAGGTAAGCCAACTATTAGCATATGTTCGTATCAATTTTAAAACCCCATTTGGATTGTACTAATGGTTAAACATTAACCAAAAACTTTCTGAAACTGCTTAAATAATTTTTGTCTATTAGATTACACCATAATTGCAGTGATAATGGTAATGTTTGATTATTTTAGACTTTCATTCCAATGGTCATGCAAAAAAGCACTACGGATGCAATACAGATTCTGGAGCGGTACCCTGCACTTTCAACAGCACAACATGAAGGTGAGAAATCATTTATGGGTATGCATGCCAAAGTAGTGGTTCGGTTATAAAAATCATATGAAGCTCTTCAGATGATTGATTGCTTGACTTCAGAAGCTCTACTGAGGAAGCCTGCCAGTGCAGGAGAAAATAAAATGTGTCAATAAAAACCCAAAAAGTGTTTTCATTAAATTAATATTAAAATGGCACATGAAAGTCTGAGAGAGTTATAAAGCCTACTTGTTAGCTTCAATCAACGAAACACATTTAATTAGATGTTTAATAAGACTAACAGGTTAGCCATTAGACTGTATTGAATGTTAAAAAGTGTCCTATTAGTTCCAATCAGTTTGCGCCTACATGTTCGTATATGGTAGAGCTTAATTTACCTTTAACGTTCATTCCCTAATTAAAACTGAAAAAATACAAAGTAGGTCGAGATTAATTTTAGTAATGCACACTCTACTGACATTTAAAGGACCTAATTTTAAAATAAATCTATTGGAAAATAAAATTGGATTTATTTTATTTCAAAATTATTTTGCTGTAGTAAAACAACGCGAGTGAAACTGAGAAACTCATTAAGAGACCAGCAAAAATATATAGCAACAGGCCTTTTCTCTGCGAGCGCTAAGACTCTAGTGGTGGCAAGTAACTAAATGCAACATTCACTAATGGCTGCTACTAGGTCACGCGATCAGGCTACTGGTGTCCAACATTAAATAATACTGTGACTTTAGTGGTAGCCAGTAAATTTGCTTGGTGGTAGTTGATGTTGAAGCAGCTGGACCCCTGAACGCAGGACCAGTAGACGGAAAGGTAGTGGCCGCCAGTGCTGGGTAGCACTAGTGGACACCACCATTGCCCCTGATGTGTGCAATAGGCTAAATAATACAAACAGACGATTGTTTTATAGTTTTGATAAATTTAAGTTTCAGTTTTTTACACACTTGGCTTTCTATTAATTACAAAAATTAATATAGATATTTTTAGGTGTAAGATATTAGTTTTTATTGGCTTTTGAAACATTCTTTATTTATCATTACCACATGTGAAGCAATTTTTTGTGAGCACCTACGTTATTACTTAACTAATTTTAATGCTTGAAGTTCAAAAATTTAACTTAATGGATAGTTTTGCAGTAAGGTTTAAATTTGAGCTATTTCTATTCCGAAGGGCACGCAAACCCTTAAAGTTTGTTTTTCGTCATTAAGATTACATGAAGAATAATTAAAAACTGTTCCTGTTGATAGTACAACCATTGAGGTTCACCACATGAGTTCACCACATAAGTTGACAATGGCCAAAATAGCTGGCATAGGTGAGGTTGGAGAGTGTGTATTTTTCAAATAACATCATTCTTACTTAATATGTTAATATTCATGGAGCATCTTAGCACTTAATCCAATCTAATTACTTTAGGCTGAATCCATTAATCAAGTTTATGGTGAGACTCATACCATACACTAACCAGAATAGACTTCTCATAGAGTATACATGTGTTTGAAACCAATTTACAGTAGTGCAATCTCTGGCGGCGTACATGAAGTGTAAATGACATGTACTAGCCAAGTCAGTTTCACCATCACTCTTCCAAAACCTGCACTCAACATTTTATAATTGGACCCGTTCACGTTCATCCACCGCAAAAGAGGTTTGTATACGTTTGCCAATCACTTGACTAATTCCAGACATTTTATTTGTGGGATTTGTCACGTGATAAGCAAAAACGTAAATAAACCCCTTTGCGGTGGATGCTTGCCCTCATTGTTTTACCTTTATGTTTTATTGTGTTGATAATGTGTTTTGCAGCCAAATCAGCTGAATGCTTATAACATTTCATTGCAGCGCCTCGAATGTACAGTTGTGGTGTACATGAACTCACCTAAATTTCTTTATCATCAAATGTAATGCATTGTATGGGAAATCTATTAATGTTAGTGTATATAATATTATACCTCATCCAAAATAAATGTGCGGTCGAAATGCAGATTTCGATTCCCCCATTTTCTCCTGTTTTTCCCACTGCTAACAATCCAACCAATCGCAATCACTAAAAATTTGTACAGCTATTTAATATATCATGTCACTTTATGCCAATCTGTTGCTTTTTCGTAAACAAATATTCTTACTTTGACGTTTGAGATGTAAAAAGAAGCGCCTTCAATGGCGACAAGGTGAAGTAACATGTTCATTAACGCTATTATCTACTCTGAATTTCAAGGGTGAAATTAAAAGAACATATGATTTGGAAAATAAGAATAAATATGGGAATTAAGAAAAGTATTGAGGGGATTTCCCTTATGGTGGGAAATAAAATTTTGGTTAAACCGCACATTTATTTTGAACGGGGTGGTAAGATGTAACAAAATAGACAAACATAAGGTAAAAGCAGAATGTAGCAAGTGAACCACTGAAATGTCAACCTAATTTGATTAATGTGACACATTGCACCCCTGTATAACAATAACCACATTTAAGTGGTTTAACCTCATAAACCTTCTTAAATGTTTATTATTTTCAGAAGGCACATATTTGATATTTAAAACTGAGTTAAATATGTGTAAAAATTAATTTTGGCAAGTCTTTGTTTAAGAATTACCAAAACCGGACAATCAGAAAGAGGAAATACCAAAACAAGAAACACTAAATCAAGAAACATCAAAAATGTTGAAACAAGATGTGCTAAAGCAGGATATGACAAAACAAGAAATCTTAAAACTTGAACCATTAAAACAAAATCCACCAAAACTAGAACCTATCCACAAAGATATATTAAAACAAATTAGTTCAGCCTCCAAAGAAAACATAAAAATTGTGATAAACAAGAGTGCAGATTTTCCTTCAGTTCATTCTCATAAGGTAATGGAAGCTAATAAGATTCCTGTGGCAGACCAAAATCATCCAGCTCCGGTTACAAAGAAAAATCTCAATTCATTGAATGTCGTTACCAGTACACTTGGTGATGAGCACCGAAAAACAGTCCTAAGGGCTTTAATATTGGTAAGTGGTGAAAAATTCTGTAAAACTCTTTTGTAGTATTAAAAAAAACCACATGAAACATTTTAAGGCAATGTGAAATTGAAAAAAAACATTTTTATAATATTTTGCAAATTCTCCTATATGGAATTCGCTATTACCAGTGTATACAGAACCGAATAAGTAGGGACATCCTTATGGAGAATTGAGAACGCCGCCCTCGAAACACAGATAGACCAAGACGTAATTTTTATTCAAGGATCATCCTGATTGGTTGAATGGAAACAGATGGGTAGAATAATTTTGCAGACGTTTCTTATTGTTTTGATTTTTTGTAAACAAATAAGCTCATTTTGACATTTAAGAGGTAGAAAGAGCGCTTCCTGTGAATATAAGGAGAAGTAATCCTAGCATCAGCGCTTTATTTTACTCTGGTTTTCGGGGGCAAAACTAAATTTTTTTAACATGGGATGTCCCTACTTATTCGGTTCTGTATACATTGCTATTACGCACGGTAGGACCTGAGCCTCGGACCATGAGACTTTTTCCTTTTGAGGTTTCTAGACGCCAAAATCTTGGAGTTTTGTGTTATGGTTATAGCCAATCGGAGCATTAAGATTATGTGTGTTGACATGTTTACTTTACAATTTGATTTTTTATTACTATAGTAAAGTTCATAAAAATAGTCCAATAGAAATTTTAGTAGCTGTAACACTACCTCACCTCCTCTCACCCTGCAATGTTGTCATTTAGTGGTAATATGTTTATCATGTGTAATATAAAATAAAAATATGTTTCTGGATAGATTTGGCAAAAATGCATCAGCGCTCTCATTGGACTATTTTCGTAAACCTTACCATGATGTATTTTCATATCATTTCACAGTTAATGGTTGTACAGGATCTGGTCCAGTTACAGCGATGGCTGATGGTGTTACTCTCCGAGGGTCAGTTGTGGGTGTGGTTACGGGTGCTAGGTACCCGAATGAGTTCCGGTGCGTCGGGTGCGTTTCGGGCTGAGCACCGTCAGCCGAAGGAGAGAGAGCCAGTATTGCTTTCTGTGCCACAGAAAAAGACTGAATCAAAACCCAAACAAGACGAGAAGACTGAAGAGAAAAATCCCTTTAGGTCAAACCTGTGGGAAGCAGTGCAGGAAAATTCACCTGCTTGGCAAGAGTCCATCTCAAAAAAGCTGGGACAGTGGCAGAAGGTGGCTGAGGAAAAATTTGCAAAATAATTAAATTTATTTAATTTTTGTTTCATTATTAAAAATTTGAGCATTGCTTATGTAATGTGTATGTAAATAATTGGTTATTAAAATGTTAAGTGTTCTAAATTATTATATCATTAATAAAGTGTATTTATTGTCTATGTTCAATATCAGTTTGGAGTTCATTTTTGCTGTTAAAATATTAGTAAACCAAATGTTTAGTTCCTAACAGTTAGAAATGACATTGTCGATATTATTCGTAAAAATTAAAATATACATCTTTAATTGGACTACGTATTTATGCAGCACAAGTTTTAAAATATATCTTCCACAGTCAACTTTCGCTAATTCAAAATTCACAGGACTAATTTTTTTTTCTTTTCATATTTTATAGTTGATCTTAAGCGGAATAGTTTGAATATAGGTAACAAAGGCTAGATGAGATGTGTCAAACCACGCGTTGGGATTTTGACTTCCAGAGATCCATTGAAAAATTTTACATATGGAGGTAGTAAACCAGTAAACTTAGATTTGTGGGGTTTAAGTGCCAAATGAAATCGACTTATCTAATGATCTTCCAGTTATATGCCATACAGTATTTACATATTCATATCACAGGGTGTCCCTGAACTCTCTACAGACCTCTTAAGGTATTTTTCCTGACCTGAAGACAAGCCAAAATATCATATTTAAAATTCCCAAAACTCACAAAATTTAAAATTAACAATACAGCCGCTATTTTGTATTTTTCTTAAAATAATTCTTAGTTTAAGAACAGTTTGTTTAAATAAGTTAAAATTTGGTATACAACTTTTTGAGGCATATGTATAATTGAATAAAAATAATAAATGTTTTACTATTAATACTTTCAAAATGGCACCTGTTTAAAATCTTTAAACTATAAATTGCCCGAAAACTGCATAAGGTAGGTAGCAAAGTTTTATTGTGTATTTTTCAGAAAATGTAATTTAAAATTCATCAATGAAAAACATGGGGGCTGTACGGTTTACTATAGAGTTATGGAAATTAAAAAAATTATATTTTGGCTTGTCTTTAGGTCAAGAATAATACCTTAAGCGGTCGGTAGAGGGTTCAGGGACACCCGGTATATGACATTACTATCTCAATTTGCGCAATTCCCTCTTCCACTTTGAACCACTGGGTATCAGTTTTGTCTATGAACCCTCCCCTCATCCTCTTCTCAAAATCCTTGCAACATACATATATCCCATAGTAATGAAAATAAAATTACCTTGTCCAATCACTGGTTATCAAAAGACGACATGTTTCGTTCTTTAGAACTTCATCAGGTCCATAGCATGCAACTATCACATATTCCAATGTATTAGTACATTTTGGTTTGTCAAATCTATTCTATATATACTAGGGGGCCCGTGCAGCGCGATGCGCTGCATTTATTAGAGTGCCTGGTGATCAACCTTGCTCCATGGTAATGAACCGAGTTACTTTGAAAATAAAAATTATAGTGAAAATCAGATAACATCATATTGGTGTTTTATCAATCGATCTTTATCACTAATTAATTTTCCAACTTCCCAATGTGATAGTGTTGAGATTACGTGGTTGTTCTTATGCCGATATATCTTTAAGGCCTGTGTCTAAACACTCTTATAAAATATAGAATAAATTCACAGATTTTGGATCTAGATAGCTCAACATACATAAAACGTAAATGACATATTGACAACAGAATAAAAATCAACTTTTCATTACAACTCATCCCCGTTGAGTTATGCAGCACTCACTGCGGCTGTTTTTAGCGAATTTCCCATAGGGAATAAGCTATTAGGTCTTATGGTAAGACCTAACTACTGGAACAATGTTACTTTTTAGTTTTGAGGTGTCCAGAGACCAAAAATAATAGTCATTAAAATATATATATGTATGTGTGTCCCTAGACACGATAACTAACTCTCGCAAAAACAGTCCGATTGAGAACAAATTTGGTAGAGATGTGTAATCCTGCCTTTATTCGGATGAGCTCGTAAACCGGATATATCGACCTACCGGAAGGGGTAGTTTTGGGGGGTCTGTAGGCCTACCCCAAAAATGTTTTTTTGCATTTCTCATATGTAATTTTAAAAAATTGTAAATTTTGATTTTCACCACTTGATTTAGCACAAAAAATCCAATTGAGTATTTTCAAGCTTTCACTATCTCTATTGGTTACCGAGATATTGAAAAGTCTAAAGACAGTACATTGTATTTTGGGGCTCCAATGTTAATCTTATTAAGAATAAGGATGTGTTAATATTTCACTTATTAACTAATATTTTAGGATGAAACTTGGTATTTAAATTCATTTGGTCGGGAATCATCCATTAATGGTAAAAAATCTTGGTTTTTGTACTTATCATTTCAGCAAACCTGCATACTCTTTTCCCATGTTAATCATAAGGAGAATAGGAAAACTCCTTCATTTATGGACAAATATTCATGAAACTTAGTATATGGATTCATATATTCGAAATAAATCTTTTTTTTTCTAAAAACTAATTTCAGTGTTCCCCATGGCACCATACCTGCATACTCTTTTTCTATATTTATCATACAGAGAACTTATTATTACTCTATTTATGAGCACGTGATGAAATTTTTTTTACAGGTTCATCTGGCCAAAATTCATTTTACTAATGTGGAAATTAGCTGAGTAGCAGGTCTGCTGCGACGGGTGGTGTTAAAGTATCAGATGAGGTAGTTGTCGACATAGTGAATTAGTCCACATCACTATAAAGAACTAAATAATTTTTAACTTAATTTTCCATGGCATTAAAACATTAAAATAAAGAAATCACAAAAGTTAAGACAATCTACATCTTTGTGGGTGTGGTCCATTTTGGTTTCATGGGGAATTTAAATTTTGGTTAAAATTTCTCTTTACACAAACCAGTTTTGTCATAAGATTGTTATTTATACTGGAGGTAAAAACTTAAATGTTGTTTCTTTTAAACAGGTCTTTTATAAATGTGTAGCATTCTGCATTAAATTTTGATATAGTATTGTAGAAAACAAACAAATTATTACACCTACAACCTATCCCTTCTCCTATAGTTCACAACAGTTTGATAACCCATGCACACAAATATTTAGTGTTTTATTTAATATTAGTTAACTTACGTTATTGTTTCAATACCAAACTGACAACCCATATAAGACCCATGTCAAAAATTTCAATTTACACACTTGTTTTCGTAAAGAAAAATGAATTTGTCTAGGGTTAAGTTACTTATTTTTGTGCCCAAATAAAAACTTCAACTAAAATCTACCTGCTACATTTTGAGAAAAACATCACGAAAGACACTCCTCGTATTAAAGTATGAAATTGTAGGTTGATATTACAGTACCAGTAGTTCAATTTATTCTACAGTATTCAGCTTTTAACATGTGTTTGTCTGTTTTGCTATCAACAGCTGTTTTATTTTGAAACTCAATATAAATTGTTTCCCATGTTAAATCTTATGGACAAAAAACGAAATTTAAAAGCTTCCCATTTGCTTCAGAATTGAAATATCAAAAATCTAAAACCTTTATGCAAAACTACGAATTGGGACTAACATTTTGACACCTCAAACATTAAAATCGGTCCAGAAATAACGGAGGAGTTTTGTTCACAAAAAACAGCCCTCGCGTATTAATATAAGAGATAATACGTGATGCCCCTTTTTTGTTAACACTACTCCTCCCTTATTTCTGGACCAATTTTAAAGTTTGAGGTGTCAAAAGAAAGGTCTCAGTTCGTAGTTTTGCAATAAGGTTTTAGATTTTTGATATTTTAATTCTGAAGCTCACGGGAAGCCCTCAAAGTTCATTTTTTGTCCATAAGATTAACATGGGGAGCAATTTATATTGAATTGCTAAATAAAACAGCTGTTGATAATTAAACAAACAAACACACATGTAAGATGTTAAAAGCTGAATAGAAGCAAATTGAACTTTTACTGAAATATCAACACAATTTCATACTTTAATACTAGTACAGTAAAATTAGGGTTTTAGATCGGCAACTGATGTGCATTCCCAAAAATTTGATAAGAGCTTCTTTTAAGCACTATAATTAAAGATGCGATGAGTCCCCAAAAAATAAAGTTGTTTTTCACCTATACAACCACTTTTCAAAATGGCGGTTTTTTGGTAATTGGATACATTTTGAAAAATTTAGTATTTCTTTTTCTTTTTCACCTGCATTTCTCAATATAATGTTGTGACACCGCCACAGATAATTTTTTAATGGGTAGTAGTTCATTATGACTGTTCGTTAATTTTTGGCCGCCATCTTGGATCCGCCATATTGGATGAAAGTTATTTTTTTGTAATATAAAGATAGTGTTGTGACACATCATTTCAAAGTAGATTTTTACGCTGATTACAATGCCGCAATCCGTTTTTGAAAATCTTGGTTCGTTTTAAAGATACACTCAAATAAAAATTCAACCCTATGAATTTCTTATGGACATTTGGAACTTTAAATTTATTTTGCATTATTTTTCTTTTATATCTAGTTCTAATTGAGGAATTCTTTTCATTGTGACCTTAAAATACTCAGTAATATTCCTGGCATTAATTAAGCTATTCTTCATTCCATTTGGAGGATATTGAGACGAGTTATATCCTTCTATTTAATAGAAACTTCAATTTTTTTTAAATTCGCTTTTAGTTAAAGATTAATATCTCAAGTTCTAAGTAAGACACAAAGTTAGTTCTGGTCTTAAAACAACTAGTACATCAATGTCTTTAATTTGAGTTATTGACCATTAAAATTCGTTGGATATTAAGTGGCTTATAACTGTCTAATCAACATAAAATTTATTGGTTCCTGAAATTCGTCTTCAGTTAAAGACGTACAACTCAAGTTGTAAATGAGATTCAAGGTTTAATTTGGTCTTAAATTACACGGTACATTATTGGCTTTAATTACATATATATATTGATTGTTAAAATTGGATACGTTTAAGATGTGATATTATACACTTTTCAATAAAAAATATTTCCATTTCTGAAATTTGGGTAAAGTTTAAAATTTACAAACCGTTACAAACCAAGCCAATTCGAACGAACAAAAACTCTAAAGAAGCCCATTGATCCACTGAGTGATCTGATACCAAAATTAACAACCTATCTCAATTAGAACAGGATATATGAGGAAAAATAAGCAATAAATATGTTCAAAATTTGTAACGTCCATAAGAAATGTATGGAGGAGAATTTTAATTTCCGTATATCTTTGAAACGGAAAAATATTTTAAAAAACGGATTGCGGCATTGAAATGAGCGAAAAAATCTACTCTGAAAATGATGTGTCACGACACTATCTTTACATTAGAAAAAAAACAACTTGTATCCAATATGGCGGATCCAAGATGGCGGCCAAAAAATAAAGACCGTTAAAAATAAAGTATTTAGTGCCCACCAATTATTGGAGTTGGTCACACAACATAATATTGAGGCAATGCACATAAAAAATGAAAAAGGGAAGCTTTTTTCAAAATTTATTTCATTACAAAAGAACCGCCATTTTGAAAAGTGATTTTATAGGTTTAAAACAACTTTATTTTTTGGGGACTCATCAAATCTCTTTTTCTAGAGCTTAAAGGAAGATCTCCTGAAAATTTCATGGACGCACATCAGTTGCCGATCAAAAGGTTGTTTTTGGCCTTATTTTACTGTACTATACGAGGAGTGTCTAATCTGAGGTTTTAACCTTTTCTCAAAATGTAGCAGGTAGATTTTGCTTGAAACTTTTATTTACGCGTATTTGGGCACAAAAATAAGTTTTGTAACTTAAGCCTGGAAAAATCCATTTTTATTTACGATAACAATTATGGAAATTGAAATTTTTGACATGGGTCTTATTGGTTGTCCGGGTATTGAAATAATAATGAAAGGTAACAAATATTAAAATAGAACACTAAATTTGTGTGCATGGGTTTTCAAACTGCTGTAAACTATAAGGAAAAGGGATAGTTGGTCGTAAGTGTAATAACCTTTTTATTTACTATTATAGTATAAACATGTTTTATGCAGAACACTACACATATTTAAAAACCTGTGTAAAGACAACATTTAAAAGTTTTTAACCTCCAGTATAGAAAACAAGTTTATTACAAAAATGGTTTTTATAAAGAGAAATTTTAACCAAAATAAAAATGCCACTAAGAACAAAATGGACCACACCAACAAAGATGTAGATTCTCAAATTTTTTTCGATTTCTTTATTTAAATTTTGCAATGTCAAGGAAAGTTAAGTTAAAGAGGATTTAGGCATAAATAGTAATGTGGACTCATTTACTATGTCATTGACTACCTCATACAGTAGTACTACAAAAACAGCCACAGTGAGTGCTGTATAACTCATACAGGACCGGGGAGTAATGAAATGTTGATTTTTCTTCTGTTGTCATTTACGTTTCATGTTTGATGAACTATGTGGATCCAACATCTGTGAATTTATTCTAAATTTTATAGGAGGGTTTAGATAGAGGCCCTAAGACATATCGGCAAAAGAACAACTACGTAATCTAAGCTAATTTAGACCTAAAAGAACAAGCACCACATCTCAACACTATCACATTGAGAATGTTGGAGAATTGGTAATGAAGATCGATCGATGAAACACCTATAATGTTCTATCTGATTTTCACTATAGTGAAAATTTCTTTCAAAGTATTACCATGGAGCAAAGCTTGATCGCCAGGTACCCTAATAAATGCAGCGCATTGCGCTGCACAGGCCCCCTAGTGATTCAATAAAAAATGTTGTACGAGTCACTAAAACTAAGATTGTCTAGTTTGTGATAAGAGTGAGGTGCTGGCCAGCCCAAGCACAATTTTAATCAGTTTTATTAATTTTATCATTATGACAACCATAGATATATACTAAACACCTGGATCGGTAACTGAAATGGCGGAATAGCGCTAAAAACGAGCCGGCTTCCCCTACCACTAGCCAGTATTACCGCCGCCGCTGAATATCAGCTGACATGATTGTTGTCGGTGGGTCAGCTGCATTCTTGTTTGTTTACATTCTTTTAAATGTTCAATTATTGAATTTTTACTCTATGGAACATAGAGTATAAAATTCTATACGATCGACTTTAAATTTCACTTAGGCGAATTTTAGACCCCCAAAAGGCTTTTTTATTACTAATTTGATTTCAATGAAATTCTCAGGTTAGATTTTAAGTATTTTAAACTAGAATAAACTATAATCGAGCAATTATTTTCAAGTATTAAAAAAGCTTATTTTCCGGAATTTTTGACAGAACTTTAGTTGTTTAGGCTACATGATTTGACTAATGTAGTTGCTATGATCAGTTTATATTCCCCCATCGCAGCTGAGTTGTCGCTGTGTATGCTGAAAACAACATAATAACCTTTTCTTATTTATATCTGCTCGCCGTTATGTTACGTTTTAAAATAAAATTTAATTGATATTTTGACAGACCTATTTGTTAAATTAAATAGATCAACACAGATGTTTACTTGTTGAAGTTATAAATTATACCAAAAGATAGGCATGTTGATGTGGAATGAATTGCTGTCGTACGGAATTATGCGATTAACTAATTTATGGGATACAACTAATATCTATTTGGGAGAAAGATTTAAATTGAACAACTAATTAGAATGTGTTGTGCCATTGTAGCCTATGTCTCAGGTAACAAAATATGCATTAAGTGTTAAGTAAGCGTAATTCTACAATACTTACATTACTTGATTTTTATTAATTTGCAATAATGGATTTTAAATTGTATTGTTTTTTTCGCTCTACAATCTATTTACCTTTAATATTGTAAGCATAATTATTATTAAGTTACTTGCTTGTTTTGGGGTCTTAGCTAAAATCATTCTTTGTGTGTATTTATTTGTAGGCTAGGCCTAGGATGTACGCCGGTTGACTTTAGATGACGTTCCACTCTTCACATTCGAGGAGATGGAAACCTCCGTTCTCTCCCTAAAGAGCAACAAGGCTCCTGACCCGGACGGGATTCCCAGAGAGGCTTTAAAGAAAGTATTTTCAATTAATGCTGACTTGTTGTTGAGAATGTACAACGCCTGTTTGGTAGAAGGGGTGTTTCCGGCTCCCTATGGAAAACCGCAAGACTTGTACTGATCAGCAAGGGCAAAGGTGATCCCGAGCTGTCGTCGTCCCACAGGCCTTTCTACACGTTGGACACGGCTGGGAAGCTGTTCGAGAAGCTGAACCGTTCCCGCCTGACCTCTGCCGTGGAAGCTGCCGGGGACTCATAACCCCGTCAGTATGGCTGCAGAAAGGGACGGCCAACGATTGACGCTATCACCGAAGTCCATGGAGAGCTGTGAAGAGAGCCGAGAGCCACAACCATTTCCCTCGCTGAGTAGTGCTTCTTGTTACGCTTATGTCAAGAATGCCTTTAACTCGGCGAGGTGGGTCGATATGTTGGATGCGCTTCGCAACACCTTTCGCGTTCCTGCATATCTGTTGCGACTCATCGAGGATTGTCTCCGTTCTCAAAGCCTTATTTACGACACAAGGGACAGAACGTGGACGATGGAAGTCACTTCTGGTGCCGCGCAAGATTCAATACTCGGCCAGGATCTCTGGAACGTTGCATATGACAGCCTCCTGAGGTCGGAGATGCTTGAGGAAACCACTTTGGTTGGGTACGCCGATGATGTCGCAGCTATCATTGTCGCTTGCAACGTTGAGCTGGCCCAACTAAAGTTGAACCGAGTCATGCGTGTGGTCAACACATGGATGTCCGATCACGGTCTCTCGCTTGCTCTCCGTAAGACGGAGATTGTGATCCTTACGAAGAAGAGGATAGACACCGTCGTTCTGTTCCGAGTGGGAAGGGAGGTGGTCCAATCAACTCATGCTGCTAAGTACTTCGGGATTATGGTAGACACCAAGTTAAGCTGGAGGGATCAGATCTTCCGTACGGCGGACAAGGCTGCTAAGGTAGTCACTTACATTAGTAGGCTGATGGCCAATGTCGGGGTTCCACGATCCAGCAGAAGACGTCTGTTGATGTCCGCGGTTCAGTTCGTGCTTCTTTATGGAGCAGAGGTGTGGGCAGACGCTCTCGATAAAGAGTTTTTGTTATTCCGATTTTTTATATATGTATTATCTAGCGTATTAGGTTTTTAGTTGTATTGTTTAGTTAGCAAGAAAAGCAGACTCTGTAAGGAGCTTTTTATTTGTACAGCAGTACTTGGACTGGACTCAAAATGTTTGTTTTATTTGTTTTTTATTTGTAAATACACTAGTCACACTACATGTAAAAGTGACTAGTTATTCCTAGGACATGAATTGTAAACATTTTTGTAACATTTAATGGAGGAATAAATCATTATTTCATAGAGTAGTACAGGTTGCGACTCGCCCGAGTTCAACGTCGAGCGGCGCTCGGGGTGTGTTCCACCTACCGGATAGTGTCCGAGCCTGCCGTCCTGGTGGTCGCCGGAGTTATCCCTGTCAAGCTCTTGGCAGGAGAGAGGAAGGCAATTTATCAGAGACAAGTCGTGATTGGCAAGGACACGGCAAGAACAGAAGAGCGCTCCCGAACCTTCCAGCAGTTGCAACACAGCTGGGAGCACGACACCCGAGGACGATGGACTGCGCGACTTATCAAGCACGTCCAACCATGGGTGGAACGGCTGCCAATTCTTGACAATTCACGGCTATTTTCGGTCGTACCTGAACCGGATGGGCAAAACCGGTTCACCGGACTGCATTTATTGCCCGGATGTTCCCGACGATGCGGAACACACATTCTTCCGCTGCCCCCGTTGGGAAGGGTCCCGCCTGAAGGCCACACAAATTTTTGGTTCATTTTCGGTGGACTCGGTCTGCCAAAAGATCTTGGAGGATGAGGGCAACTGGGATTGTTTATCACAGTTCGTCCGCGGCATTCTCCTGGAAAAGAAACCCGATCTGGACCGCGAAGTGGCCCAGATGCCTTGATCGAGTGGCTGGATAAGGAGTGAGCCCCACCGGCGTTAGCCAAATTTAGGCCTAGCCAGACGTAATGTGATAAACAATTCCAGGTTAGAATCCTAAAGAGTAGAGGAGGTTTTTTAGTGGGTAAACCAGTTTTTTAGGGGAGCCCCACACTACAGGCTTGCCACCTGTGTGCGTAATGCATTTTTCTCACCTCTCCCTGAAAAAAAGAATCATAAAAAGCGTCACCTAATAACTTAAAAAGTGAGTAAAAATTCTCGTACGGGACGGACATCGGAGCGTATTCCTAGTAATTATAATGAGGGAAGATGGTTCTGTACTGTGCAGCTTTTGGATGCACATTCCAAGGGCTGAAATTTATCATTTCATAGGTTAGAAAGACTAAAAAATACCGTATTACTGTAATTTAATTAATTAATTTATTTATTTATTTAAATTACAATACATAATTACTCGCACATTGTTGGCAACACTGACCACGAATACTGGCTAGTGGTGGGGGTAACGGCTCGTTTTCGCAACACGGAGTTACCGATCCAGGTGTTTAGTATATATCTATGATGACAACTTTACGTTTAGTGATTGGGACAACTTTTTATTGAATCATTTGACAAACCACAATGTAATAATACATTGGAATTGGAATATGTGGTAGTTGCATATACTATGGACCTGACGAAGTTCTAAGGAACGAAACACGTCGTCTTTTGATAGGACAAGGTAATTTTTTTTTCATTATGAACCCCTTGACTCCCGGGAATTTCATTAGCTGTGTAATTCCCTAGCCCGGGTTTCATAAATAATTTTGTACGAAATCTAAAAATTGAGTAAACATACATGAATTAATATTTTTCTTCATTGGGATAAAAGGGGAATATATAAATAACAATAATTTGATCCCAAATCAATAACAAATTTTTATTATGATCATTAAAAAAAAAAAAATCACATAAAATTTTAAAGTAAAGTCAAACAAGATAATAAACAATTACTATTTATTATTACACAAATTGTAGAAAACTTACTTCCCTATCAAATCAAATAAAAATATATTTGATGTAAAAAAGTATTTGAAAAACAAAACACCTTTAGGCATAGGCCTGGAGAAAGATTGCAGGTTAGAACTAGCAAAGAGTATGAAAGTCCTACATACACAGATAATACACACTGTTTTCAGCACTAACACCTTCAAAATCTACACCAGACACATCACTAAACCTATCTTCAACTAAATACTACGAAATTTTATTATCCAAGAGTGAACGAGAGGGTTCCGCACAATTCAACGTTGTTTACAATCAAACCATTGAAGTTATTTGAGACACATTATTTGTGGGATTTGTCGCGGGATATGTAAAATCATAAACAAACCTTTTTGCGATGGATGATCTTGAGCGAGCCCAATCATTAGGCTTAGATATTAATTGATTCTTACTACCAATTTTTACTAGATTTTTCTTGTACATATATACAAGTATCTATCAATAGTTTATCTTATTTATTAAAGTTTGAAAGATGTAACCATGAACCATCTATTTTAGATACTGTATTTATATGTAAAATTATTGCAGGACCTTACTCTGAGGGAAATTTAAGTTTATTTAGTGGGAAGTTTGACGATGATCTCAGATGGCTGCATCACTGCGTGATTCCCAGCTCATCAGATGTCAATGACAGTTAGTTGTTCAGTTTTCAAAATTCAAAATTAACCGGGTGTCGAACAAAAACTCAATTTTATTCTTCTGCTGTGCAACTTAAATAAATAATTAGATTCTGTGTATAGTTATCGTATTGGCGTCTTATCGCAAAGTTTAACATTTCTCCAAGACAATTAAATACGAGATGTAAGTAACTTAGTACGTTTTTCTAAGATAACTGTTAGGCCAAATTATCAAGAATAAATAATGGACACAATGCTGCCAGAATTGGGTCCTAATTAGTCACCTAGAAGCTTAATCACACTAAATGAGTGTAAGTATATGTGTTAAAAATTAGCGAAAACAAATATGACACATTTGAGTAGATATGATATTTTTTTACAGTAGTTTTTTTATAGGCCTACACAAGCAGTAGCCATTAAAGTCGATGTTTTACCTTTATTATTCCATAGAACTACTATATGGTGGGAGCAAATTCAGCCAGTTCTTTATACGCTAACTGCTTTAAATCGATAGTCTTCATGTTATTGAACCACTTGTGGAGTATTTTAAAAATACCTAGGTACCTTTTGATGTTTTCGAGGTGAAAGCTAATTTCCTAATGTTTAGCCTATTGGAATTTCTAAGTTACTTTAGCGCCTGGTGTTATTGGAGTGGATAACCTCCCTTCTTGCAAAGCATCTGATGTTGGTATGGATAACTTATATAGCCTAGCAGATTGTTGAGGGCACATCGTACTGTGCACAGACGGTGACGACTTTATGACCTTTGAAAAACTTTCCTAATGTGGGCTCTCTACTCTGCTGATGTCATGTAGTCCTTATTGCTCTCTTTAAATTATAAAATGGATCGGCCCAGCATACACACTTTGAACGTTACTGTACCGTACTAAGTTACTACCGTAGGCTACCACTGCTACCAGGTTTTTAAGACAAAATGACAAGGTCCACACGAGTCAGAGAAACAACTAGACAGATTTTTTTCCAACTAGACAGCTGTTTTTTCTGTGTCGCCCTTAATACATAAGACTCCGGGTGCCTGAGAGCATATAAGACTATAGTATCTATAGTAGACTATCGTAATATCCATAGTCAATGCTAATACCCTTTGTATTTACTGCTACCATAAAAGCTACAATTATAAATTTTTCAAAATAATTTTTTGCCAAGTAGGCCTAAGCTACAAATTTTAATCAGGTTTTAAAACATAATAAAACCTTTTCTTAATACTACTCAGTAGTGATTGGGAAGATTTTGTGGGGTAGATTTTTTGTGAAGTGAGAATTTCAAGTTCGTGCTCTAATGAATACTAAACTTGTGGCCTTGTCAAAATATGTTACTGTACTTAGAGTACTGTTACTAGACATTCTAACTGCCTACAGATTTGCTACTTGACATTTTGCATGGATTCACCGAAACAACCGATATTTATCAATATTTGTAAGTATGAGTAGGAGTATTTAGCAGGTTCTTTCTAATTTTTTTACATTTTATTATATAGTATTTTTAATTTCTTTCGTTTATTTACTGTAATTGCTTGATTTATTTTATTACATTTAGGCTATAGTTTTTTTTTTTCACTTTATAAAATTATTCTCATCTTTTATTACGCTAAGTACTAAGGTGCTTGATCCCACATCATTTAACACATAACCCCTTCTAAATCTCTCAGAATAAATGTGTAGCATAATTAAACATGTTTAATGGCAGAGTTCTTTTAAAGGGACCTTGAAACAGTTTATCTTAAAAATCAAATTTAATCATTATTTTATATTTTTCTACTTTTTTCACTATACCAAGTGCCAAGGCGTGTGATGGCATCATGCACCTCGACAATTCTATTTATATTCTTAAAATATACTTAGGTAATCTACAAAGAATCTACAAATAGGCAGTTCAACTATTTTGAAAGTAACAACTAATATTCCAAATTTAAAAATTAATTATTGTGATATTTGAAAGCATATCTGTTTTTATCATTGCTTTCTTAATTTCCAGCGACCTAAAGATATTTTTATCATTAAGTTTTATGATACACATTAGTGTACTTTGAGCTTTCGCATTGAAAGTTATAACTTCATTAGATATATATCTATGACTAAAAACACTATAAATATAGCCTTTTAACAAATTATTTTCCTCATTTCTTAACGATTAGGCCTATTTTCTTATCTGACCTTTGTATCCCCCTAGTAACACTAAGTTTAATGAAATCGTGTACTTTGAGCTCTGGCACTCAAAATTTTAACTTCATGAATTATATCCATGACTACTTGACAGCTATAATTTTAAGCTTTATAACGAATTCGGGACAACGCCTGGGGGCGGAGCCCCCATTGAGCAGCAGTCGGGTATGTTTATATGTCTAGCCTATGATCCATGTATTTGTGTGTGTCCTTGGTAGGCCTTCTGATAACTTTTAAAGGAATGTCAGATTTTGATGGAATTTGGTATGGGAGGTGTAAGACCAGGTCTATTTTATGAGTTCGTGAACCAGCATGATCGGACTATGGTAACAGGGTTTTAGGGTTTTAAAAATGTATCAAAAGGGTTTTTGGCATTTTTTATCTCATATTAAAAAATTAAAAATTTTAACAGAAACCATTTAAAAGAACTTTAAAAAACAAACAAATGTTGAATTTATAACTTCGAAACGTAACTGGTTACGGTGGAAATTAAAAAATGTGTTTCCCTCTTTATTGTGATGGGAAATCAACAAAACTCTGTTTCTTGCTTAGTGACGTAAGCCGGGCAAATACCCAGTGGGTATGTAAATATAAATTGGGTATTTACCCAAGGCCCAAATAAATAACTTAGCAAAAAACTGGGTATTTATAATTTTTATTAAATTTAGAGAAGATTGGGTTGTCTTTTTCAATTATTATATTACTGTAGAGATGCTAAAAATTTCCATATGGTCTCCACTAACATTTTACCATGGTGCTTGATTGACATAAATACACAAAAGTCTGGGTATTTACCCCGAGTTTTAAATACCCGGGTAGTTTACATCACTAATCTTGCTTATTGTCACAACTTAACATAATCAAATTTGGTCAACATTCAACTTATGGCGGCAAACCTACATACTGTACTCACCTCCATGGGATTTAAAGAAAGAAAGAAACAGTGCCAGATATACAATTTTGTGTTTACCTTCATTAATGAGGGGTTAACCTACATTCTTTAACAACACCCCATGTCAGCAAACCTACATTCTCATTCCTTTAGTGTTTTTATAGGGAAAGTAAAATATAAGAAATTACATTGGAAATTCGCTGAGTGCGCAGGGGGTAAATATTATGAGGAAACGTAGGTGATAAGAAGGAGCGCCACCGGCGGATTCACTGGCCTGTGTAGCCTCGTCCGTTAACTGCAATACCTTGCATCCTGCTGTTTGGTGAAACAGCCATCTGGCAAAGTTAAGAATACACCGCGGAATCACCGGCCACCTTCCCAGCTTTATTTCCCGTCCGCCGCAGTGTGACCTGACGCATTTCACTTCGATGTAGGCTTAGTTTTACTTCTGCCGATGGGTCGTGTGTCCCTGAAAATCAGGGTATGGGAATGAAGAATATTATTCCTGAACCTTTGCGTTTGAGGCAATAGGAGGAAAATAGTCAACATTATGGTTAAATGTATCATATGACTACCGATTATCTTTGATAATCCATGGCTAAAATCATCACTAATATATAGATTTTTCCATTAATCTATATGGAAATACAGCCTAAAAACAGTACTGGAACCTAAAAACTGGATCGTTAAAACAAATGTGATGTAAACTATCACTAAAAAAAATACAATCCATAAACCAATAAGAAAAACTATTTCTGAATAAGAATAACTTGCTTAAAATTAAAAATTAGACCGGTGTCATTAAACCACAATGTCGATAATCCATCAATCGGGAGTCTATAAAAAGTGTAAATAAAAGAACTTGTGAACACTTGCAGGGTGCAGTTGAATGCCATTGAACCGCCAGAAAGTCAAGTGACTGGTAGGCAAGGTGCTCCAAAAAATTCCAATGATTGCCTGTCCTATCAAAAAATATTATATACCAAGTGGTGTTAATGAGATGCCTAATCACAATTAGAGATAAAGTGGAGAAAAAACTGTAGACCTATATTTAACAGCAATTTGTTTACCATGTTTGATCTGAACTCAGTAACTTGTAAATATAATATCATTTAATTATGTTTAAATTATTCCGATAACAGTATTTTAAGCAAAAGATACCATAAAAATAGACATAACAAATTTTGATAGGAAACAGTCCAAACTCTAGTCTGTTACCTTTCAACCTAACCTGGTGTTATCTCTAATTAAACAAATAATGTGGTTCAACCCGGCAGAACTGTCATTAGTCCTGGATCTGACAATACATTCCGTAGGAAAATCGTGTATAGTCAATTTGACTTTTTTAGTTGAATACATGTGTCTTAGGAAGTGTTTTGCACTTAGGTGTCATTGCGGCATCTGGTAGGTTTACCCGCTATGACGTCATCAAGATGGCGGAAAGTGATAATTTTTAACTGCGTATATTTCAGATGTTATTTATCGGATTCGGATAAATTTTTTTGTTGTTTTAAAGCTCATCAAAAGACCTATCTTTTTTGTATTTAACCTTTTCTTATGCACTTATTAATTTTTCCATAATATTTAAAAAATTGAATTTTAAAAACAAATTTTTGTAAATCTTTGCTTATAACTTGTTTATTAGTGAGAACTTGGCAATTTTACCTCTTATCAAATTTGTTTGTCTTTTAATACCCTTTCTAATGATACCACACATGGGGGGGTAATTCCTATGAATAATGCAGAAAAACGCCTGAAACCCCGATGCGATCGCTACAATTGGTACGTGCCTGAACAATTTTACATGTATCATTTTATTGTTGTATATCAACCGATAATGTATTTCGTCAGTTCAACTAGTTTATAAATAATCTCTAATAACAATAAGTTATTTTTTGTTTATCTAATGTTGTTGCACTTCATATTCACAGGGTCAGGGTGTACAAAAAGTAAAACGAAACTATGTGTTAAAATTTTAATAAAAAAAAAAAAATTACATTACCTGAAATGATTTTTATATTATTTAGATCAGTTTAACTTATATAAATACACTTATATTATATAAAAACACATAAAACATTTTAAGCATATTATTAGTTATTTTACCGTGAAAGCAATGACAATACAAATATACTTAATTATTCGTATGTTACATTTTTTTTTACATTATCAGAAATAATTTTGAATTACAAATTTATACCACTGTTCTTACCACTGTACTTACAGAAACATTGCATTGACAAAGAATTTCATTTATTAGATTCACTAGAATTTGGTTTTCAAGTGGAAAATAACACTTCAGTACCAAAGATTCTATAAAAATGAAGAAGTGTTGATGATTCTTTGTGCCAACATTATTATGATTAGAGTCTAAGAAATGTCAAACATAAGTTCAGCATTAGTTAAACAGTAATATTGAACAGTATACATATAGCAGTAACATTCCATAGAAGAATGATAATAGTAGCAGTAGGCCTATGTGGTAAGAGTCACACTTTGTTATTTGCATTTCAACGAACAAAAAATACCTTACTTCATAACAATACTTTCTGTGTGTTATTCTGAAACAACATTAGTTAGTATTTAAGTTAAAGTCTTACTAAACATTAAAAATTATTCAACATAGAGCTTTTATTTCAAATACGCAATAAAACGAGAAATGTTAATTCTGAAACCGTGGTATCAATTTTTAATTTAAAATTATTTCTGATAATGTAAACAAAAATATAACATATTTAAACAATTACGGACGAATAATTAAGTACATCTGTATTGGCATTGCTTTCACAGTAAAACAGCAAATAATATGCTTAAATAATTTTGATATGTGTTTATATAAAATGAGTGTATTTATATAAGTTAAACTGATGTAAATAATATAAAAATAATTTCAGGTAATGTAATAATATTTTTTCATTAGAGTTTTAACACTTATAGTTTTGTTATACTTTTTGTACACCCTGTGAATATGAAGTGCAACAACATTAGATAAACAAAAAATAACTTGTTGTCATTAGAGGGTATTTATAAACTAGTTGAACGGACTAAATACATTATCGGTTGATATACAATAATAAAATGATACATGTACCATTGTTCAGGCACGTACCAATTGTAGCGATCGCATCGGGTTTCCAGGTGTTTTTCTGCATTATTCCTAGGAATTACCCCCCCCCCCCCCCATGTGTGGTATCATTAGAAAGGGTATTAAAAGACAAACAACTTTCATAAGAGGTAAAATTCCCAATTTCTCACTAGTAAACAAGTTATAAGCAAACATTTACAAGGATTTATTTTTAAAATTCAATTTTTATAATATTGTGGAAAAACTAATAAGTGGATTATAAAAGGGTAAATACGAAAAAGATAGATCTTTTGACGAGCTTTAAAACAAAAACAAATTGATCCAAATCCGATAAATAACATCTGAAATATACGCAATTAAAAAATATCACTTTCCGCCATCTTGATGACGTCATAGCGGGTAAAACTACCAGATGCCGAAATGACACCTAAGTGCAAAACACTTCCTAAGACACATATATTCAATTAAAAAAGTCAAATTGACTATACGCGATTTTCCTACGGAATGTATTGTCAGATCCTGGACTACATTGATCTGGAAACATGAGAACTGACTCACGGTCTTTTTTAGACCAAGTTTTAATAAAATACCTCATATATTGAATAAATCGGTATTTTATTTTTTGAAACCCATTCATATGTCTTTCTTATTTGTTGTTTTAACATTTTACACTGTAAACAAGTGTTTACATAATTTATGTAATGTATGTTTAAAAAATATGGTTTTTTGGTTTTATCAAGATTTTAGTTTGGCCTAAAACTTACTTAGTGAAAGAGAAAAAAAAAAAGAAAAAAAAACAGATTGAACCTAAAACATTTGTTAACAATCTATTTTTCACTCAAAATTAAATTCATTTCAATTTAAAAGTTTTAATTTATGTATTTATTGTTTTAAAAAATACAATTTTTAGCAAGTCAATGAACTACACAATTTTATTTTATCAATGATGAGAATTGTAAGGAAAAGAGTTTATCGATCCGATTACGTTCCTCTGAGTACATGATTTCAAGAATAAAAATATTTATACAGGAATAATGATTTAATTACAAACACGTCATCCGTCAAAACTGACACAACTTTAATACACGAGAACTGACAAATGCACCGTTTACCCCGTGCTGCCGGAGCTGACTCACGGTCGAACGCACCAGTCCCCTACGGAATCGTCCACTGCACTGGCTGTACAAGTTGGAAAATGACGGGAAACGTCATTCTGTTCCTAGAAAGTGGCACGTGAGGTACAGTGCCGGCAAAGTCTGCCGATACCCGGGAAATATTGTTTTGATCAAAAAAACTTCCAACCCGGTCCTTTCGACCGGTATGTCAGTTCTCCCGGGTTAAAAAGAATAAGTTAAGTTATCTATTTCTCTACCATTAGGCCTATTCAAAAAGTAAGAAAATAGTAAGTGTGTAATTTAAGGTTGATTTCTTATTTGGTATGTGTGCATGTATTTGACTTAAATTAGTACATTGTTTTCTAGAAAATCATGGAAGAGAGTGCTTTGAAGAAAATCATAAAGGATTTGAATACAATCGTCCAAAAGGTTGGTAAGGAAGAAAATAAGGACACCATAATTACAAATCTCCAGGTGTGTACAGCTTTAAAATTTCCATTCTACCGTAAAACGTTTGCTAAAATATTATCCATGTGACCTCTGTAGTAATGACCCATGTACACCAATACTAAAACATGATGTAAATTTTTGTTTTACTAATTTTAGGTCTATACATTGTCCTGGTAAATAGTCTTTTAGAAAATCACCCTTTTAGTAATTTAGGGGTCGGGACAAAAAATATGAAAAGTAAATTTAAAAACGGCAACTTAGTTGGAATTAAGCATGATACTTACTAATATGCTGAGTGACTGTTACTGTACAACATAAACAGAGATGCCTAAAGTGGGCGGGGGAAGGGTGGTTTACTGGTGGGATGGGGGTATATTTTCCAGTGTTGGGTAAACTACTTTTTAAAAGTAGTTAGCTACAACTACAACTATTTTCTTTAAAAAGGAGCTAAACTACACTACAACTACTTTTTTTAAGTAGCTAGCTACAACTACAACTACAACAAAAAAGTAGCTAGCTACTTTTTCACTACTTTACAAAAAGTCATAATTGAATATTTTGGTCATGCGGTTTAGACAAATGTCCATCAAAACGCAAAAAAATTATGCGTACACACTAACATACATACATTGATTGACATCCATTTGTATAATACCAATGTGAATATAGGCCATACCATTATAGAATATACAGGGTGTCTCTGAACTCTCTACTGACCTTTTAAGGTATTATTCCTGACAAGTCAAAATATCATATTTAAAATTTCCAAAACTCAATAGTTACCCGTACAGCCGCCATTTTGTATTTTTTAAGGAATAATTTTTAATTTAAGAGTAGCTTGACGTAATAAAATGAAATTTGGTACACATCTTTTTGAAGTGAAGACCTAGTTGCAATAAAATAATCAATTTTTTATCATTGATATTTTCAAAATGGCGGGCGTTTAAAATCTTTCACCTTAATATGCATAAAAACTACATAAGGTAGAAAAATTTATGTTCTTATGAGTTTTTTTGGCAATTCAATTTAAAATCCAACGATGTAAAAAAAATGAAAATTGGTTCATAAATGAGCGAGATAGAGCAATTTATCAGAGGCTAGTCACGGTCGTACCGCTTCACCGAGAGCAGTTTTGGTAACAAAACCATTGTTGAGCCGGCGCCGCGGCCGCGCTTTTCGCGCGGCAACCCGCTCAGATGTGTGACTATTTGTATTAAAATCACTCTATCTCACTTATTCATAAACCGATTTTCATAACTTTTACATTGTTGTATTTTATATTAAATTTCCCAAAAAAACACATCAGAACATAAACTTTGCTACCTTATCTAGTTTTCGTGCAATTCAAGGTTAAAAAATTTTAAAAGCCGCCAATTTGAAAATATGAGTGATAAAAAATTTATTATTTTTCCCCAGCAAAGGTCTTTAATTTAAAAAGCTGTGTACTGAATTTCAAATTAATACGTCAAGCCGTTCTTAAATTAAAAATTATTCTTTAAAAATTACAAAATGGCGGCAGTTTGGGTGACTATGAAGTTTTGGGAATTTTAAATATGATATTTTGACTTGTCTTTGGTTCAGGAATAATACCTCAAAAGGTCGGTAGAGAGTTCAGAGACACCCTGTATATATGCTCAAAATTTCCATTTTGTAGTACTTTATGAAGTTTGAAAAACTGATTGTAAGCTGTCCACGGTAAAACCAATTGAGACTGCGATTTAGACATCAGTGCCATTGCAAATAAACTGTGTTTTTAAAACTTTATTAGCATTAATAACTTGGTAAATAATTTAGTTATTGTAACGCAAAACAATGGCAAGATGGCAAGAGATCGGAAGAACTTAACCTCAAACATCAACTCCAACTCATGACTCAATAAGGCAGACGACAGACAACGACAACCAAACGTTTTCAAGCGTACTACCATTGAGTAAGGACGTTATTATCATAACGTATAGAGTGGACAAGCAATGTTAAAATTTGGAAACGCTAAATGACAAGATTGTCCGCTAGGGGCGCTACTAACTGGCTACCGATGCGATTTAATCGAAATCTTTCAACAATCGAAAGCTCGATTCGATTCGAATTCTCTTCTGAGTTTTCAATGCTAATGATGACTATCGAGTTGATGCGATATGTAGTCGATTCAATAGACCGAAAGCATAATCGATACTTGCATCGAGACGGTAGAGTTCCCGGGTACCGTGGCGAGCGTTCCCTTCTTCCCTATCTGTTGTCCACTCTATACGTCATGTTAATAACGTCCGTTTTTACTCAATGGTACTACTTTACACTGACTGTTCGTACACAGAGTCAACAATTGATAGTGGTGAAATTGTGTTTTTAGCGAATTTCCCATAGGGAATAAGCTATTACCGTAGGTCTCATGGTAAGACGTAAGCCCGGGACCATGTTACTTTTTTGTTTTTAGGTGCCCAGAGACCAAAAATAATAGTCATTAAAATTTTTATATATGTATATATATATATATATATGTATACATATATATATGTATGTGTCCCTAGACACGATAACTCTCGTAAAAATGGTCCGATCGACACCAAATTTAGTAGAGATGTGGGTCATTCCATATCAAATCAACACACCCATTTAACTTGACCTTCTCAGATGTTGATAAAAATTGGCACAAAGGTTATACTCATATAGACTAAGAAAAATGTCAAATTTTAATTTTTTATCTCAACCCGTTTTTGAGTTACGGCTATTTAAAGTTTTCAAAAATCTCTCAAAATTGCACTGCGGGCATTTACTAAATTTGTCATAGCTCCTCTCCTAATTGAGCTAGAAACTTGGGAGTTGTGTCAGTTTCTTTTATTTTTAATGCCCTTTCATTTGATATGCAACATGTGGGGGGTTGTAATAACAAAATTTTTCCCAAAATCGGTACGAATTTTTTGAATTTGAATTCCCAAAAAGTCACATAATCAAAAAATCTCAAAAAAAATCCTAAAAGTAGTTTGCCTTAATACTAAGAAGTATGCAAAGTTTCAAAATGGGATGGAAATGGGAACTTACTGAAAAAAAATGTTTTGTAGGTGAGGTTTTGTAAAAGGATCCGTAAAATTCAGATCAATGCTCAAGTTTGAAAAAAAAAACATATTATTAATAAAGGTAATAGATAGTCTTACCTCAAGAATATTAAGTAGTATATTTAGATGTAAAGAAGTCTATGTTTAACTCATTATAATTCATTTTTCATGACATATAGTTTATGGAAGAAATCGAACATTTTTTGTCACTATTAGCTTATTCGACCTTTATTACTTTGTAATAAAGTGTAAACACTAAAGTTAAATAAAAATTTGATGCCTTACTGCAATTACATCAATCTGCACATGTTAACATTGTTAGTTTCACTGAAAACTTTTTAACAATGTCTCATTACTTGCTAATATGTCCTTTTCTGATAGTAGCTTCTTCCTGTAGGTGTAATAGGGCATACAAGGCAGAGTACATCTGTTATAGAAACCCACAGGACATCTGGTTTCCTTGGGTAGCAGAATGAAGGTGATGGTCCACATGGGTGGAGAAAAGTAAATTTAACTTCATCCAAGTCCCCATTTTTGTCCATTACATATTCAAGCCATAATTTTTTATCGTATACTATAGTAACATAACCATTGCAGTCTGCTGTCCTAATTTTGACTGCAGTTTGGGACACATTTACTTTAAAAGATGTGCCTGATTCACAAAAGTATTTGACTGATACTTAATTTTACGCTCAGGAATGAAGGAATGGAATTTTTGAGTACCTTTTATTGTTATTGCCTGATTAAAACGGTCTGCTAAAAACGTTTGTGATTTTTTGTGTATTCTACTTGTGTTGAATAATTAAAATTAATCCCAGAAACATTCTCTTTGGCCCATTCATAAAGTTCGAAAGCAGAAAGAATCTGATTCTCATAAGGGCGCTGTAGGCTCGCTTTAGCGGCCAAACGTTTCACAGTCCCACCTAGACCATCGCAATGTCCTTTGCCATGAGCAGTAGCAAAAAAGTGCCATTCAGCTTGAATGTTAAAATCTGGAAGATGGTAACACAGATTAATAATTTTTTTTATATTGAGCAGCACATCCATTTGAAAAATAAAATATCTTTTTCGGTGATATTTCAAATTTAGTTGTTAGGAATTCAATGAGTTCCTTTTGAGAATTGTATATACTGCAACCATATTGTGCTCAAGACAGTCTGATATGATGACGAAGTTTGTGTGAGTGACTTAATCATCTGCCTTATAGTAAATGACATAAAGACGTACTGAGGCATGTGTACTGCCCAGTGGTAGCTTTGGGCTTCATCTTGGACTACCACACTGTAATGTTCTGAAAAATCCAATGTTACTCTCACATTTGTTCAAGTCTTCGTTCAGTTGGTTCATTTATGATGTTTGTTGTTTTGCGATAAAGTCGTGCTGTACCAGAACTTGTAGTTTTTCACAGAGGATATCAATAAACTCAGCTGAAGGCTTTTCTACAGTTTTTACACCTATCCACTGAAACCCATCGGCAAAACATAAATTTGGCAGCAAGATTTCCCTCAAATGACTTTTCTAAAATATTTCTTATTTCAGTCTCCCCTGGACACTGAGATGTTAATAATGGCCAGATACTTGTATGAATAAGTCTGTCTGGCTGACAAAGGGCTTCCTCTTCCTTTATATTTTTATATGTTCTATCTGCAAGACAGTATTGACCTGTATTATTGTTGATCTGCTATTCACTCAATTGGCAAAGTTAATCTGTCTTGTGTTATTTCTTAAATTCAAATAAGCTGAAGTGATGATAGAGTGAATTTTAGGATTTAGAGTTTAATTAATTGTAGATTGCTAAACCCTTAAAGTACGCCCCAAAACTATATGATTTTCAGTTGCGATAGGGTACATTATTCAATAACTAGGCCTACAATATTTTAATTAATTATAAACTCATTACTGTCCTATCATAATTTTTTAACAATCTTGAATAAAAACATTTCTAACTCTATAGAATTTTTCAAATTTTTGTATAAATGCGCATATTGAGAAATAAAAATTTTACATTATTCAAATTTTTATATATATATATATATATATATATATATATATATATATATATATATATATATATAAACTACTTTAACCCCTGTTAAGTTGCATATCATATCAAAGGAATCAAAATTAAATTTCAAATGACACCAACTGCAACTCTCTATCTTGTCTAGGAGAGCTGCAATTTAAATTAGAAAATAATGTGACTGATCGTAATTCTTAAATTTGCTGAATGACTCACTTCTAATCATTTTTAAAACTGAGATTCCATTTCCATCCCACTTTGAAATTTTGCACACTTCTTAGTATTAAGGCACACTACTTTTAGGATTTTTTTGAGATTTTTTGATTTTGTGACTTTTTGGGAATTCAAATTCAAAAATTTCGTACCGATTTTGGAAAAAATTTTGTAATCACAACCCCCTACATGTTGCATATCAAATGAAAGGGCATTAAAAATAAAAGAAACTGACACAACTCCCAAGTTTCTAGCTCAATTAGGAGAGGAGCTATGACAAATTTAGTAAATGCCCGCAGTGCAATTTTGAGCGATTTTAGAAAACTTTAAATAGCCGTAACTCAAAAACGGGTTGAGATAAAAAATTGAAATTTGACATTTTTCTTAGTCTATATGAGTATAACCTTTATGCCAATTTTCATCAAAATATGAGAATGTCAAAAAAAAAATTTTATTAAAGTGTGTTGATTTGATATGGAATGACCCATGTGTAATCCTACGTTTATTCGGATGAGTTCGTAAACCAGACATATCGACCTAACGAAAGGGGTAGTTTTGGGGGGTTTTGTACCCCAAAAATGGATTTTTTGCATTTTTCATATGTACCTAATTTTTAAAATTTTTAAATTTTTGTTTTGACCATTGGATTTAGCTCAAAAAAACACACAATTTAGTATTTTGAAGCTTTGCTCTATCTTCATTGGTTACCGAGATATTAAAATGTCTAAAGACAGTACATTGTATTTTGAAGCTCCAATGTTAATCTTATGGAGAATAAGGATGTGTTAATATTTCACTTATTAACCAATATTTTTGGATGAAACTTGGTATTTAGCATCATTTGGTTGAGATTCATCCATTTATGGTAAAAAATCTTGGTTTTTATGCTTATCATGGCAGCAAACCTGCATACTCTTTTCCCATGTTAATCATATGGAGAATAGGCAAAATCCTTTAGCCATGGACAGATATCGATGAAACTTAGTATATGGCTTTATATGGTCGAAATAAATTGTTTTTAAGCTAAAAACCTACTTTTGGTGTTCCCCATGGCAGCATACCTGCATACTCTGTTCTATTTATCATAAGGAGACTAGACATTTATTTTCCTATTTATGAGCATGTGATGGCATTTGGTTTACAGGATTATCTGGTCAAAATTAATATTACTAATTAGGAAATTCGCTGAGTACGCAGGTCTGCTGCGACGGGGTGTATTCTTTGTATTTGGTAACTATTCAAAGTAGCGTACCGTAATTGGGTTATTTCCATTAGTTAAAAATTTTTGGCATTTCAGTACCAAATGTAGCGGGAAAAGTAGCGTGATTCACGCTATATATTAGCCTCAAAATGTAGCGACGCTACACTATTAGTTGCTACTTTGAAAAGTAGCGTCGTTACACTACAAACTACAAAAAAGTAACGCGCTACAGTAGCGCGCTACAAGTAGCGCGCTACTCCCCAACACTGATATTTTCTGACAGCAGTTTGTCTCTATAGATTAGGAATGAATGACAAAGTTATTGATATTGCACAAACTGATTTAAAATTCCTCAATGATTATTTTATAAGTGTATTATATTTTATTTGTCTTCTGAAATTTTAATGCAAATACCTAAAAAAAATTAAAAAAATTAATCATATTCAAAGTGACTTTGTCTATTGTATCTTCTGAAGAAAAGAAATGTTTTAAGATTTTCACTGGACCACCCCTGAGCTCCACAATTCCATTTCCCATAGGTCTATGTTATTGAAATTATTCTTTAATTTTAATTTGTAATTAGATTCCATAGGCTGTTTGAAAAACTTTGACACATTACATTTATTGAAAATTGAGGCTACTTTTGAAATTATTGTTGTTCAAGTTATATCTTAAGTCATATCAGTTTTGTTATCAATATCGTTTTGTTATGGTATCCTTCTGCCAGCTAAAAAACTCTGTTTCAGAGCTTTTTAAGAATTTTTTTGTGTTTTTAATAATGTGAACTAACACTTTTTTAGTTAAGACTGTAGGGAGTATGTTAGAGTGTTTTTGAGTATGCCTTTTCTGCCAGGAAATAATTTCAAGTACATCAACAGTTTAAAAATCAAACTAATAATATTACTTAACTATTGTGTACTACAATTTTTTTTTTAGATATTGAGCACAACTGAAGACCTTTCTGTTTTTGAAGCAAACAACATCGAAGGCTCAGAGCTATACATCAGTTTGTATGAGCTGTTGACAGATCACAGTACAGACACGGAGCTGGTGTGGGGTGTGGTGAAAGTGTTGGGCTTGGCAGTCCAAAACCCGAATGCTCGCTCCGCACTCGTCCATACCTACCACTTCATCCACCCTCTGACCACACTCCTGGACTCCCAGCTCACTAGGGATAGGAAATCTGCAATTCTCAATATTATTCAGGTTAGTGTTTACTTTTATTGTTATTTGAGTTTTTGTATCAGATCACATTAAATAAAGTCATTTGAATCCCATAAACTTTCCATCTGGTAGATTTTTACTTTTGACTCATACATTCTTTAAATGGTAAGGAAAATAAGATTTATTGTATTCATTAGGTCATCTCTTATAGGTCTATGATTCTTTAGCTTGAAAATAAATATTAAATTGAAATATTAAAAACACAATTTTTGTGATCTTCTTAAAAAAAAAAAAAAAAAAAAAAAAAAAAAAAAAAAAAAAAAAAAAAACATACACACACACACATCACGCACATTAGGCCCATGTGAGCTCTCATTTTGATAGCTTGGGACTAATTACACAAACGGGAACGAATGGAATATAGAAAATTTGAATACAGTGTACTCTCGTTCATTGGAACTCATGTGGCGGACGGCCAATTTGGATATCTCAAAATTCCAATGAACCATAGTGGGCCATAGTTTTCACTGTTTCCACCTCCAATTTATGTTTGTATTTTTTTATCACACAAGAGATTTTATAGAAATAAGATACTGAAACTACATGACATGAGGACAATAAATTTATTTGAATAAAAAACAATGCAGGAAATAAAATTCCCCAATCCATAATACAAAGCAATATTTTTTGCTGAATCAACAGCATAGATTCTTTTTAGCTTTAAGTTTATCCTCGATAAATACACAAACCTCTTTCCATTTTTCACTTATATTTCAAAATAGTCACACATTCTAAGTTTAATAGGGCGGGTAAAAAAAAATAATAAAAAAAAAATTTTTATTCGTAATACCGCAGAAAATTTGCGTAATTGTGAGACTAAAAAGAGGTAAAAATATTGAAAATATACTTTGTTATTTACCGTTCGCTCATGTGACTTGAATTTCGATAAAATTTTGGAAAAATCAAATTTTATCATCAATTTTTAATAATATTTTTTACGATTTTTAATAAGAATTAGTGGTATTAATCTACGACACTCTAGGGAATTAATAATAAAACACTGCTATTGTATCTTCCGTTCGTGCGTGGGCTAAATATATTGCTAGAATTCAAGAAAAACGTAATTTTGAGCTAGTCTTATTTTAAAACGTATTTATTGACATCAAAATACCTGCTATCTACTTTTACAAATTTCGATAGTAACTAAACATGAATAACAGACGGCATCAGAGTTGATCTTCCGATCGCGCATAGAAATGCAAACTCTCCTGATCGTGGCACTATCCGGTCAGTGACCCGCGCATGGGGCGCGGCGCGGCGTCACGTGTTACCCCCCTCTCCACTGCATTCAGGTAGATTTGCGTCAGTCTGCAGTTGTTCCTTGTGTGTGGTGGATGTTTTTAGCATTTTGTCAGTTACTGTTTTTGCATTTGCAGTGTGTATTGTATCAGTATTGTATTTGCAGTGTGTATGTGTATTGTATTGTGTGTATTGCAAATTTAATTACTTTTATTAATTCAATTCCGTTTGTTCAATTTGTGTTATTCATTCCTTCTCTTTATCTCTCTTGACATTAATCACTTTCAATCAGCACTTATTTTGGATGTCAATGCAGGAAGGTATAATCGTGTGTTAAAACATTCTATTACAGGAGTTGAGCTTCGGAGTTGTGATCAGCTGGCAGGAAGCTCATCTGTCAAAGCTGCTCAGCATGTTGGTAGACCTGATAATGGACGAGGACAGTCAGCTGACTCCTCTCGCTCTGGGTGTGCTGGTGAACCTTCTGCACAACAACAAGCCTGCCATCTACACTCTCATGGACTGTGTTGATATAAAGAAACTCATCCGGAAAATCGTGAATCTACAAAGGGACAATGTTGAGACTAGTGTTCAGGTACCTTAAAGATTAATTTGTTTATTCAATATTTTTATACCTATATTTTGTAAAAGAAAACTTATAATAATCATAGACAAGCTTACTTTGTAGGAAATGGCTTGTAAAATTCTATGAATAACACCTAGTATAGAATAAACACATACACAGTGGAATTTGATAAATCCGAAAGGAGTATTTAAAATGTATTTCATCATAAACATTCTATCTTTTCGTTACGGTATGATAAAAGATTTTTTTCTCTTTCCAATAAATTTTTTTAATGGAATGTGACATTAAATTTCTTTAAATTGCATTTGTCAGTACAGTACACTCTCGTTCATCGGAACTAATGTGGCGGACGGCCGGTTCGGATGTCAAAAAATTCCGATGAAGCGGAGGCCGTCGTGAGTCATCATTTCCGCCCGTACGGTGACCTATCGTGATTGTATTCACTCTTGTTTTTAAGGCAACACTAGAGATTTTATGAAAATAAGGCACTTAAACTTTGAACATGGTAACAAATGTACCTATAGGAATAAAAACAATGCAGGAAATAAAGATCCAAAATTGTTATTCTCATATTCCATATTTATATTCCACTCATATTCCAGCAGTCAACTGACTTCCACGTAACACAGGTGCAGTCGCGGTGGACGCGAGACAGACTGAATGACAGTTTGGGAAGTGGTCGAAACGGATGTTCACTTCCTGCCCCCTTCCTCTTTCTATTTTTGTACGAATACTCCACGGCCTTGTAAATCACATCGATACGTACAGATTATGGAAAACGCCTGATGACGTTAGACGCAAAATGTGATACTTCACTGTTGTGCGGATAGAACGAATGGAAATTGAAGGCGCTAAAACGGAAAATTGATTTATTTTGTTTAAGAAAAAAATATTAATAATATCCAGATTTTCAGTTCCGATGAAGCGGAGTTCCGATGTCGCCGAGTCCGATGAACGAGAGTGTACTGTATTTGAGGAAATACAGTAGACTCCCTCTTAACCGGCCACCTTTTAACCGGTCTCCGCTTTAACCGGCCTACCCTGACACAAAATAACATCTTTTTAACCGGCCATTTTTTTTTTTTATCTAAACATCGCTTTAACAGGCCACGTTTCACCGGAAACGTAGTTTTCTTATCTAATATGACGTTCAATTCAACTTTATTTCATATTGACGTTCTCAAAATGTAACGTCCTGGACTGAAGTGAATGCCACCGGAAGTAAATGTGTTTTGGACCTACTATTGAGTAGACCACAATAAAGAAATGAATTATTATTAGTGAAGGTTTGTTGTGGATTTCATGGGTGTCGGATGTTAGCTATAAATCATATACCGCAATGTATTTAAGGTCGTTTTTCAAGTAATAATTATATTTAGGCCATATAAAATTGTGGGTTGGCGTTCTTAAATGAACATCGGTTTAACCTGCCAATTCATTATCCTGCCGCATCCTGGTCCCGTAGTGGCCGGTTAAGAGGGAGTCTACTGTACAGAACTATTTACATTGCAAACAGTCAAAATTTTAACATGTTCTGCATTATTAGTGGATTGACTGTACGGTATTTGTCATTATTTTAATTCCATAGTCCTTATTTTTAACGTGAAATTTTTAACTTGTCACTTATTAAAGAGGTTATTTATTTTGATAAAACTTTTATTAATTTTGATTTTGTAAGTTTTATATAATTAACTACAGTTAAATTTATTAAAGTATTACAACAGTAATAAACAGTATTAATCACTTTCAGGTATGCAAACTACTCATGGTTCTCGACCATCTCTCTGGGAACCTTCCTGATGCTGAGATTTTGACTTTTGTTCAAGTATCTTTTATCAGAATCAAAAAAGCTTTCATGAGTGGCAACTTGTTCCTTATGCGTCATATCGTCCACTTCTTTAGAGATGCAAAAGACAGTAAACATGGGAGAAAAGTTCTACTGACCTACCCAAAGTGAGCTTGAAAATTGTTTTAATTTATTTCACTTTATGCTATCATGGATTCGTTAGATCACATTTAAAATGAATTAGTCTTAAATATAATAGGAATTGTGTTATTGCATACTTAACATTTTTTTAATGTATGATTTTATCAGGCTAGATTTTATTTAAGTTATAACATAATTTTAAAATTATGTTTGACTTAATTCTTACTTTAGATAATTATGTAATTTAAAGTTAGTAGTTCAGCATTACTACAACTTTGTATGGAGGGGGAGGGATAATTTTCTCTGATCGTTATATCTTTATATAATACTCCCACGCATGATGACAATCTATACTGTATATAAATAGGCAAGCATGCTTCTTTTCCTCCTTTTATCTCAACTTGTAAACATTGTATGAGAAAACTGTGCATAGCTTCAGAAAGGTATTGTCCTGTAAATGAGCAGAATCACATTCAAATTCACATTGGCTCACGGGGTTGCCCTACAGGCTATTAAAGTTTCAAAGTTAATCTTATGGATTAACCATTATATATTAACCATCTTAAGATTGAAACATTAGACGGCTGTTTTAAAAACAAATGCTAGCAAAATCAGGAAGAATAGATGTTTCAGTTATAAAGTATTTTTTTAACTAATTAGGTCCATATCAACTGACATTTTGGTTGAATTTCTATCATGAGGCGATCTCTAGTGTAAATAAATGAGCAAACAGACCACGGTAAAACTTCAAGTTGAAGTCCATTTTATTAATTTTGTTCAGCCTACTAAATTATAAGTGTGTCAGTTGCATAAAGTGACATGACTTATTATCAACGTTTAATACTTTGAAATTTAAACACCATTAAATTTCTATATTTATACATTTTTCAAAACAAGATATGATGAACAGTCAAAACAATGTTAAAAAAGCAATAAAGCATCAAATTAATTTTTACAACTTGTACAATGAGGATTGAGGAACCATCCTAAAGAAAAATTCTCACTTTTTCCAGTTACCAGGAGGAAATCAACAAACTCGTCGATGCCTTAAAATCGAAGGAATCGGGTGATTGGCAGTGTGTCCAACAGCTGGTGGAATTTCTGCAGCAATTGGTAGACCTGGAGTTGGCGGACATCGTGCCTCTATTCACCCGTATGACGCAGTGTTTGTCGTGTTGGCTGCAAGTGGATAATGTTGCCCCCACTGTACTGCAGCTGTTCTCGATGATGTTGCGTCAGTGTCGCCTCAAGGACAAACAGGAGTATAACAACATGTGCTCCTGCTTGGAGGGTCAGCTGCAGGTTTGTTTACTAAATTACTGCACACTGAATTGCGTTTGTTTCAACTACTTTTATATTGTTGCCTATGTTGATATCTTTAAATAATTTTAAGCTATCGGCTATAATTATTACATATCTGTACAAAAGTTTTAGTTTCCCAAAGTAGAATTTCTAATTTAAAGATGATCATGGATAAAAAAATAATGATGAATATTTCATGTTACGGGGGTCAAATTGTAGAAAATGTTTGTCGACCCAAGTTTATCTTTATTTTACTGAATTTAAATAGTATTCTTTACTTCCATTGCTTAGACGTCTCCCTAATGAGGATAAGATGACGAAAAAATCATTCAATTTCTATAGGCTAATGATTGTGTTAATAATAGGCCTAACATATCTTTACATCAATCTCTGATATTTTGAATTTGCTAATTAGCTTTATTACGACACACATTGTTAAAAGAAAAAAATATATTTATCTATCTATTTTTCATCTTTATTTTTCATTTATATTTTTAACTATTAATACTGAAAATTCTAAGACAGCTCACTTTCCTATTTTAGATGTTTGTGGAGATGCTTCACAGGAGTTGCAACACAGACACCAACAAGAGCCAAGTGAGAGATTTGTTAGTCGGATTGCTTCACCTGTTCCATGAGTTGAATGAAAACCCGAATTTCTGTAGCTTCATTGCTGCAAACGTGGACAAAGAGGTACAGTTATCTCAAAATATCAACAAAATAGTTCACTGCATAAGCAAACATGAAGGACTATATCAATTTCAATACGATGTCAATTTTTGTAATCAAAGCAGACAACTAATATTTCACAATCAACAAGAGGTAGCAAAGAATATAAAAAACTCAAATAAAAAAATTTAAAAAAACTAGTAAGAATAAATATTCAACAATTTTATGCATAATCAAAATTTTGGTTACAGTAGACAATAGACAATAGACAATATTTCTTTATTTACATATTCGTTGAGAATAGTATAAACGTCAGTAGTTACAGTAAGAATTGAGGAGAAGCTCCACTGGTGCTGTTATTCAGGAATTCAGCTTCTGAGTAGTATGATCTGTCCTGTAGCCATGATGTCAGTTGATTCTTGAAGCGTGGTAGTGGTAGTGTCTTGAGATGCTCAGGTAAATGGTTATAATACAAAGCTCCTTTGTATGTTGGTTTCTTTTCAAACAGACTGAGATGGTGCGGTGGCAAGGCAAAATTTGAAGCATGCCTTGTGTTGTGCTGGTGTATGTCCTGATGTCTTGGCTTTTGTGAGGTGACTGCAAACAGGATTGTTTCACGTATGAAGAGTGAAATTACGGTGAGGGTTTTGAGTTCTTTGAAAGTCTCCCGGCAGCTTTCTTGGTGTTGTAAGCCTGCTAGGCATCTAATTGCTCTTTTCTGTTGTTTGAGGATCCTTTCTAGGTTTGTGTTGGCTGTCCCTCCCCATGTCACTATGCCATACCTCAGGTGTGATTCAAAAAGGGCGAAGTAAGCTGCTTTGGCCGTGTCCAAGCCACTTATTTGTTTCATTCTACGAATTACATAGATGCCTGAGGAAAGCTTCTTACACAGCTGGTCTATATGTGTTTTCCAGGATAGTTTTGAGTCGACTATGATGCCGAGGTGCTTAGTTGTTTCTTTTATTTCTACTTGAGGCAATGGTGGTAGTTGTGAGTTCTTGTTTTTGGTCACAAAAGCAATTTGTACTGTTTTTGTTTCATTTAGGACTAAGTCATTTTCGGAGCAGTAGCGTTTAATTTGATTGAAATAGGTTGTTGTGTTTCTTTCTCCTGTACTGTATAATGTAGTACTGTATAATGAAAGTTTATTTTTGCATTCTTCAATCTTAAAGGTAGGTTTACGTTTACACATGAGACTTTTTCACTCTCGGAGAGTTAGTTAGGTACTCTCATAAAAATCTCAGACAGTTGTTGATAGTACTCGCAGAAAACTGTCTGGGATTAAATATCTTGGAAAATTTGCTGGTCGTGTAAACACCTCTGGGAGTACTTCTCTGAGAGTAGGAAACTCTCTGAGAGTGAAAAACTCTCACGTGTAAACCTAGCTTAACTTACAAGTAATATGTTTACACATATTTTTTTATATATTAATCTCCAAGATAATAAATATTTAGTTACGAAATATCAAAATATATCAATACAGTAAACTTCCTCTAATCCGGCACGTCCGGGACTTGACATGTGCCGGATTACGAAATATGCCGGATTACAGGATGAATATCAGGAAAAATGTAAATTAAACAAAAATGACTATAAAACACGTATTTTAATATTAAAACAGCTTTTAAAGAATAAAACTATTGTATAACGGACTCGAAAAATACGAGGTGCAATAATTGGGAACGAGGCCACCTCGGATACGGGAAAAACTCGGATACAGTAATACGGAGGTTATGTACTATAGCGAAACTAATCGAATCAATAAGTTTAGTGGATATTTTGTTGACTTTTGTTGTTATTTAATAAAGTTTTTTAAATTTACAAACAGCGTCATATTAAAGAGACGTACGCTGGCAGACTGAACACGAAGACGAATAACATAAACAAAGCTACAGTGACGCCAGGCCTATCCCATAATTACACGACGTTAAGCGATATCGGCTGAAGACGACTCGCCTCCCCTCCACGCATCCAATACGGAATACGCCACAGACAGTGTTATTGGGAGACAGTCAAGGAGCTTCAATGTACTGTATTCAAGCTCATGTTAAGTGTTGTCCGCGGGGCAGTTAGCGCTTTAAGCGGATGGAACCGACATGACTGAAGTCCCCGCCCGGCCGTTCTCAACATGGGTGGGAACTTTAAATGTACCTCCAGTGAGCGGCAACCAATATTTTGGCAGTTATCATTTGATTGGGATTTAATTTGGCAATTTTGATTGTTATCAGCATTGTATAGTCAATGGCATTGTCAGCTGTGTTCGTGTTAAGCTGATGGCTGCAATTACCTGTGATTGTGTTAACTCTGATGCCAACCAACGCGAGCGCTAGTAAATCCACAGTAACGCTCCGAGCCACTGTTCCTTGCGTAAGGTAACTGGAGTCCCCGGGCGGTTTAGGTGGACAACCTAAGTGACGGAGTGTCATGACTGTCTCCCAGTAACTTATATTAGACTGTGGAATAGGCTTTGTACAATACAGTGTTGCTTAGCGGCAACTTTCGATCCCAAACAAACTCGAACGCTCAATTGTTATTGTTGTTTCTGTCAATATAATTGTTCTTAAAGTCGTGCCGGATTATCGAGCGTGCCGGATCATAGGATGCCGGATTAGAGGAAGTTTACTGTATAATCAATTGATAGTATTTTTTAAAACTATACTTCAATCTATTTACTTTACTATATGGCAAGCAGTAAGCTGTAAAGTCTGGAAATGGCTTGATACTGTTGTTATTATTAACTAAGCCAGAAGTTTAAAACTCTGAATTCAATTTTGAAGTAAATGGATATTTTCTAACTTTATTTCCTTTATTACAGAGTGTCCAAGTATAATGGGGGTAGGCCACGAGGAGTCAGTAGATAATCCTAAATGGATAGGTTGATATGTACACAAAATTAAAGGTCTCGCTTAGTAGATAACAATGCTGTAAACACGACCTCAAACAAATAACGGAGTAGGAATATGGCAGGTGATCAAACTTTGCATGAAGATTATATTGATCATTCTTTGAAATGCATTTAATAACTTCTGACATATTTGACCTTTGAGGTTGGATGTGTGGCATATTATTTAGAAAATAAATATTTTTATTATATTTGCAAATGAATTTTCCTTCAAGACTTTCTTTAGGGATGTCCCTTTGCAGAGAGTTATGAAGAAAAGGTCTGATTGGTATGTAATTTGAGATAGTCATGTAGGTTTTAAGCTTCAGTAAATTTAACCTTTTACTGCTGTAACTTTACATTCCTAAAGAATTGGTAAAAATAATAATATTGTTGCAGAATATTCTACTATAATTTCAATTATTATTAAAACCAGCTCAAAAGATATTAATAATCAATGTTTTATCACAGGCCGCTCAGGTGGTGGTCGTCAGCAATACTGGTCGAGTCATCGCCAAATTGTTGCTGGAAAGCCAGTTGGACACTAATTTTAGTCATTCTTGGGAGAAAATTTGTGTTAGTTATCATATACCGTTTATGAATAAAAGCTTTTTTTGAAAGCTAAAATCTACTGACGTTTAGTTCATTGAATGCACTCTTACCTGATATGATACAAATTAATCTTAATCATTCAAGTTTTTAAAATGTTCACACAATAATAGTCAAAGAAATATGGAAATGTCATAATAATGTTTGTTGAAACTTTTAATACAAATTTGTTCAGGCAAATTAAAATTAATTTGATTGTTTACAGCTTATACAGAATTTGCTACGTCCTTTGGTTTCTCTCAGTACCAATGATGAAAGTAAGCTGCTTCATCACCCTTTGACCATCATGTGTGTCGAGGTATGTTTGGATTTGATATATTTTGCAAAATCATCATTGGTTTAAAAAAATACTTAAGCAATTTCTTCTCCGAATAAAAATTTCTTTACAAATTTGTCATTGTAGACCTCCTACCATATACAGGGTGAGTTTCTTAAAGTGATCCAATAGCTAACTTTTTAATTCTACAGTCAACTCCCGATTATCTGGGGTAATGACTGGTTGAAGGGTCCTGGATAACCCAAAAACACGGTTAAAACAAAGAGTTCAATAAATAGAGTAAAACACTAAATAAACAAGTTATAATTAGAATTCCCAGAGTTTCCGATATTGCGCTTGGTATAATTTATTCAAGAGCATGTACAAAAACAAGTGATGGTTCATCTTTTTGTCTAATAGTAAAATTTTAATAACAACCAATTGTTTAAAATGTATGCTAATTATTGAATTAGGCTAATAAATTTATAACTTTGTAAAATAAAATTTAACGTCACATTATCAAACATTTTCTTGAAATACAAATGCATTTCGAAATGTGTTGTTTAGCGTAATACAACAAAAAATTACTAGACGTCATTCAACAGCACACGAATCAGAGCGATAATCACACACTGAACTGAAAACTAAATAGGAACTTTCTTGGTTTCTATTTTTAGCACATCCCGGGTGGGCGACCAGTTGTTTCTAGCAGACAAGGTCATTACTCCGTCATTGCGTCCCAACCCTATCCCACCACGCCATCGCTCTGATTCGTTCCTCCCTGACCAATTGGTTTCTATAGGTTTCTCTTTCTTGGTTTCTATTTTTAGCACATCCCGGCGGGCGACCAGTTGTTTCTAGCAGACAAGGTCATTACTCCGCCATTGCGTCCCAATCCTATCCCACCACGCCATCGCTCTGATTCGTTCCTCCCTGACCAATTGGTTTCTATAGGTTTCTCTTTCTTGGTTTCTATTTTTAGCACATCCCGGGCGGGCGACCAGTTGTTTCTAGCAGACAAGGTCATTACTCCGCCATTGAGTCCCATCCCCATCCCACCACGCCATCGCTCTGATTCGCTCCTCCCTGACCACATGACTACGATTACAATTACACCACCAAATAATTTACCGATCAATTTAAGTGTTTCATTGCTTTTTTTCCATTGATAAATCAAATAATAATTAGTAAAGAGATTTCTTCTAAAGCAATTATTTTAACATATAAGATCGATAAATTATGGTATTGTCGTCTAAACTGAGAAAATAAATAAAATTGAAATTAACTTTTTGTGACCCCGGTTAATCCGCAACCTGGTTTACCCGCCCCCGGATAGTCGGGAGTTGACTGTATATCTGACAGTATACTTCTTATGGGGGCCACCCTTGACTTTTTTATTTTGCCATGTATTCCACTTTTCAAAATTTTCCGCCACTTTTCCAATATGGCGGCCAACTTAAAAATTTTTTTATGGAACACCCTACATTTTATTTTATTTTATTTTTATATTTGTATTTTTTGTTTTAATCAATGGTTTCGGAGTTATGGGCAGATAAAGTTTGCCCCATGTTATTCTTATGGAACTAAAAATGAACTTTAATTGCCTCTCGCTCCCTAACCGTTAGGTTTAGAGAAAAATTGGCAAAGAATAAAAAAGTCTTAAAATCACATGGAAATTTCAAAAACACCATAAAATGTTTGGTGTTCCATAAGAAATTTTAAAGTTGCTTGCCATGTTGGAAAAATGGCAGGAAATTTTGAAAAGTGAAATACATACCTGAAAGCAAAATAAAAATGTAAAAAGGGTCCTCCATAAGAAGGATACTGTCAAATATAGAATAAAAAAGTTAGCTATTGGATCACTTTAAGAAACTCACCCTGTAGTTTTACAACATTTACAGATAAATACAGTAGAACCTTGATTAACCCTCAGTCTTTAAACTTTAAACAATCACTGCATAAATATCGGTACACATTTGCTATTTTTTATGTACAGTTCAATTTCTCTTAACTGACCCCTACTTAACCAGACCATGTTCGGATAGCGAAAAAGGTCGGTTAAACCGAATAATAACTGAAATGTGTGTTAAACTCTATAAAAAAGTGAAAAATATAAATTGGAAAAAAATCAATTGTTTCTAACACAGTCAATTAGTTAATAAAGTAAACATACAATTATTGTGTAAAAAAAACTGTTGAATAACAAAACTAGCAACAACAAAATAGTAAAAACTGCCTGCAAGAAATATTGACAGCAATGTCTGAATTTTACTTGCCACAGAAACAATAGACCTTTTGAAAATTGAGTTATTTTGAGATCATTATCGCAACATAGACTCTCATGGTGGAAGTTTGTATGTTCCTGGAAAATGGTCGGATAGTCCGAAAGGCGGTTGATCCGAAGCCGGTTAATAAAGCTTCCACTGTATCTTAAATGATGCCTTGCCAAAAATGTTTGCGCCTGTGTCATTGTATGTGATGAAAAGGCCCGTTGTCCCTGAAGCGACTCTGGCGATAGTCGTTGAGCGATAGTCGCTGAGCGACAGTCGCTCCAGCACTGGTAGCGTTGTTTCAAATGGGACCGTTGTCCTTGAAGCGACTGCGACTGGCGCGGCTAGGGACTTTCGCGGGTCCGGTCTGGGGGCAGGCTCAGTCACAGTCGCGGAGCGATTCTTCTTAATTTTTCACGCATTTAGTTGTTAAACGTAATTTTTTCAAAGAATTAGGAACTGCAATTGAAGCTGAAAAGCTTCTAGGAACGGCTTTTATATTAACTAGTGTACTTATTGCCCGAAATCGAGCAATTTAATTTGAATTATGACTTATCATTGCTCAAAATATTGCGTTTAGTTCTCTGACCAATGCAATAGTGATTAATTCACCCAAAACCAATCTTTTTTCAGCTATAGGATACAGATATACAGATGTTAAATGCTCAACCTAATCCAAATAATAATATTTTAATGGTAACATTTCACATTTAAAAGATAGTGCCCTCATTTTTCTATTCTCATCAATTTTTTGCAAAAACAACAACAAATAAGCTCTATCTATCCAAAGAGATTAAAACGTCGGTTGAGAATTGTAAAAGGAATTCACTTTACAAAAAATAAATAAATAACCCTTAGAGTATTAAATAAGTATAGATACTTTTAAAATAGCCTTCTTGTCTAGTTGGAAAATATGTTATGAGCACCAACTCGTGGTGCAAATAACATTTCCATGACGTCTTCGTCATTGACTTCCTCAACTGAAAAGTATTTTTTATTTTTCTACTTCAAACTCATGGTACATTTTTAAACTCGCAATTCAGCATAACAATGCACCAGAATCGCTCTATAAAAATCGCTTCAGGGACAACGACGTGATTAGAGACTATCGCTGAGCGACTATCGCTCCGCTACTATCGCTAGAGTCGCTTCGGGGACAACGGGCCTTAAATGACATTGAGTTAGTATAAATATGTATTATCATCCATTTGTCAGGGTTTTAATTTTTTTTAAAACCTTATAAATCCACTTACTGTACAAGTTTGTAACCAATTTTCTGTTATTTATCAATTCAATTAACCGTCATATTCTCGATCTCGTGGGTGATGGTTAATGTAGGTTCCAATGTACAGTAGTCTTATTAGTAAAAATAGTTCCTTTCATAATTTTCTTTAAAAGTTTTAAATATTTATTGAATTATAATTTAAAACTAACATTTAATTATAATTTAAATTTTATTCGGAACACGTAAAAACTGTATCTGAAGTAAATAAAGATATTATATCTTATATCTGAAGTAAATATAACATTTTTTTTCAGGTTTTAAGTTTCATATCAGAACTTAGTTCAGATGACAAGGAGTGGTTATTTATATATTCTGAGCTACTATTGAAGAAACATATTTTGAAAATTTTAGCAATAGGGCTCTACTCTGGGACATATGAATTGAAGAAGCAAGTCCTATACCTTGCTGGTACAACCAGCTTCTCCAGTGAATGGTGAGTGATATAGGAACATTCTTTATTGTCTGTATTGTCTGAGTAAAAGTACGAGCATGTATATGCGGGTTATTATTTAGACGTATGTATTCCAAAACCAGCATTCTCACTGGGCCTGCGTACAACCCCCCCCCCCCCCAAACATGAGTCATGGAACTCTAGCGCTGGTTTACGAAAAAATTTCCTAACATAACCTGATCTGTGAAAACACTACCTTTTCCTCACGTTTTTGTTCGCCTGATCATAGATTATTCAACATAGGTGGGCGAGTATAACATTTTTGGAATGAGTTAAGTAGTAAGTAGATTACTCGAGTTTTGAGTCAAGTTGAGTAGTACATAAACATAAAAATATTGAAAATTGCTGTAAAATAACTACAACTAATAACTGTTTAAAGTTTAATTTTCTTAAAAACTATGTGAAGGGAAATTATTTGTTAGTAAATTGCTTAGGCCTATTATGTTAAAAAAGTTAAGAAACTCAAGTCCAGTTCCTCAAGTTCTCCAAATCCTATACTATAATACGAGCAATGTCGGAAGGGATGTGTGTTCCACGATCTCGAAATCTAGCGGTTAGATTTTGCTTAAACTTTGCATTTAAGAGTGTTTTGGCCTAAAAATAAGTTTAGAGACAGCCTCAATCCCAGGAAAAATCAAATTTGGTCTTAATTTAAGTTTAAAAATCGTAATTTTTAACATTGGTCTGTGAAGAGGTATAGTTGGTTGGTATGGACATTTAATAGCTTTATTACCATGACACTACATTAAAAGTGAATTAAAACCAACGAGCAAGACTCGGTTAACCTGGTACTTCATTCTAAAACTGCAAGATTTTCTACAAATGACTAAAGGACTATTCCTAATAAAAAGATTGAAAATGTATGACCATATGTTTAATAAACGAAAATAAAGAAAATCTTCTGTTACAGTTAGGCCTACTTACTTCATTTTTCACACTTTTCAGTTTTACTTACTTTCAAATGCTTTCAAATAAGAGCTTTTCTATAATCACAGTTTCAGTACAACGCACCAGTCAACTTTGTGTCACAAGCATAAATGGCCCAGAGGCTACAGTTGAAATCTAAATTATATACTCCCGAATGTGTAACTCATTGGGGTATCAGAAATTCGTCAAATGTCGGTAAAGTAGATTAAGCGAAGTTTAGTTCTCGCTTGGGAATTACCGTGTAGTAAGTGATATATGGGAGATTGCAACCGCACTCCAGTGTTGGATTCTATGGCCGTGTGAGTTTCGCGCATTTTCGTAATTTCTACACGTGTCAGCTTGTTCCAATTTATGATGGCGTTTCAGTGTATTGCCGCTGGTACCTTCCATCAAGGCGACAGTCGCTTTCCTCCCGAAAGTAACAATGCCCAGTGCATGGCTAATGCAGCCTGTGCTTTGCCTTGGAACTTTTTGGGGGGAGCGTTCACTGGATCTGCCATCGACGAGATCCTCTTATCAGGAGATCGTCTGCACGTTAAATCCCGCACTGAGAATAATGTGTCTCATAGGTTTCTTCTTCCTGAGGAACTCTGTGCGTCATTTAGCATTATGAAGGAGGACGTTACCATTTTGGAAACTTCCTTCATCATGAATGATCTTTATCCAATTGATTATGATTCTTTTGATGAAGCTGTACAATATCTGTCAGCTATCTTGGATGCTGAGGTAGCCGAACAGTCTGCTAATGAAGGTTTTCTGTTCACCGGTCAACATGCAACAGTGGCTTTTTGGCGAAGTCAAGGGTTTCTGTTCGTGTTTGATTCTCACGCTGTCAACGCTGAACGTAAAAGAGATCTAAACCCTGACGTTAATCGGGCACGGCTCTTTCAGTGTGACAACTCTCTATCCCTGGCATATTTACTATTGGTAAATGCTTCATTAGATGGGTGCGAGAGGGAATACAACATTACTAAGCTAAGCTTCGCTCGGCGAGCCAATACAGAATTAGATGACTTTCAAGTTGAACTTCCTTTGCAGATATCTGATTTTGATGATGAATTGCAAGATGTTGTTTTGTCCCCCCTTTCTAATAAAACAGGTCGTGAAACACCTAAAAAGACTAAGCGTGGGTGACCTAAGACTCTCGACGACAATACTCGCGCAGAACAATTAAAGGCGGCAAAAAAACGTTATCGCGAGAATCACCCAGAGAAGCGAAAGGAAGAAGTTGCTAGACACAGGCAACGACACCCTGAGGTCAACAGAGCAGCGGTGCAGCGGTATAGTCAGCAGCATCCAGATGCTTCACGGCAGAGGGCACATATTTTCCGCCTTAGAAACCCTCAGTTAAAAGAAATGAGGCATCTGCCAATGTCTTTGGCCAAGGATATTGTCTCTAACGGTCCTATGGCATGTTGGAGTACGGATTTACTCAACAAAATCAATCCTTTTAAACTGTCTAAGGTTAGTCTCTGTGGTAATGATGTTTTCAGATGCTCATACTGCAATGCACGGTTATTTGATGAGGAAAAAGATAGGAAAAAATGGTGTTGTGGAGAGGGGGCGTATAATGTCTTGGATCTTCCTCCTCTTCAAGAACCATTTTATGAAGATCGTCTTTTTCTGGAGCGTGCGCGTGCATACAATGACCTTTTTGCCTTTTGCGCACTCGAGGTGCAAGGCGGGTATCGACATCCTAACGGACTTTCTTTTTTTAAGATTGAAGGAAGGATGTACCATCAGGTTTACAGTCTGGACGCTCTTGGTCAAAAGTTTAAAACTAAAACTGGGATCGTTCAGTTTGTAAACAGGTCCCGCCTGTACATCGACGACGGTGAGGAACGCAAGAACATTGCCTTGGGTAGGTCCCTTGATGGTGGGATCACTGACAGCATTACACGTTTTCTTTCTCGTGAAAATCCATTTATCAAGGAGTTTCGCCGTTTAAGCAGTGAGCCGTCAATCAACGCTCATTTAGATTTTGAATTGACGAACAGATCTACTCACGGCAATGTTCTCGGCGATAGGCAAACTGGCATTGAAGTGCACGCAGTTCTAAGTACGGATGAATCTGTTGCTGAACCTCGAAGACTAACTATTTGGAAGGTTGGATCAGATAGTCCAACCTCAATTGATCTTCTAAGTCCCCTCATGGAACCATTTCAGTATCCCCTCCTTTATCCGCAAGGCACTTTGGGTTGGCATGTCGGTCGACTTGACAATCGTGGCAACAAGTTAACACAGTTTAACTATTCTCGGTGCCTTCTTCTTTCTGATCCTCGCTTCTCTCACCTCGGCCGTCTGTCTCAAGCATGGCAGGTTGAGATGTTTGCGAGGTACGAGGAAGAAAAACTGCGTTATATTAAGTTTGCTCAGTCAAAGTCGGTCCAAAATGCTTTGCGGATAGGGCCTCTGGATGAGCTTATCCAGGCTCAACAGAGTGGTCGGGCTGGTAGACAAATTGCCGAGGACATCAATAATGATGAAACGGTTCAGGGTGAGGGCGGGGCACAACCCTGGAAAGTCTACCTTCCCAGTTCGTTTACAGGGGGGCCTAGGTATATGAAAGTCCATTACGAGGACGCAATGGCACTTGTTTCACGCCTGGGATCCCCCACCTTCTTTCTCACATTCACGTATAGTGCAACTTGGGAAAAGAACAAGAAAGCTTGTCCCCGCGGTGGCAGCCGCAGTGACCCAAGTACAGCTTGCAGAGTCTTCCGGATAAAGCTTCTGAAACTTCTTCGTGATCTGCGCAGTGGAGCAATGTTCGGGCGCACAGTCTACCTCGTCTACGTCATCGAGATGCAGATGAGGGGCCTTCCTCATGCACACATTGTGTTCAAGATCGAAGGTGATGGACCTGTCCAAGCGTCCGAAATTGACTCTATTATTCGCGCGGATTTACCTTCTGAAGGAGAAGCGGGAGGTCGGCTGAGGAAGTTGGTTTTGAGGCATATGATTCATGGCCCTTGTGGATCTGATCACAGAACCGACTTTCCTTGCTGGGACTCTGCAAGGGGTTATTGCTCAAAATTCTTTCCCAAGCCTGCTTGTGAAACCACTCATATCGATGAAAGGGGGTTTGTTCAGTATCGACGTGATTACTCGAACAATGGATTGATTAAGTCTAGGAACAAAAATGTTAATGTTCATGATGGTTGGGTTGTGCCCTATAATTCAGCGTTATTGCTGAAATATGAAGCTCATATTAACTTAGAGCTTGCTTCTACGCGTCGCGTAATTAAATACCTCTTCAAATATCTTATGAAGGGAGGTTCTTTACAGAACGTCACTGTAACTCCCTTCAGCAAACAAGATAATGAGGTAGATCATTATGTGACAAAGAGAATGGTCGGGGCCAGTGATGCATGCTGGTGGCTTTTGAAATTTCCTATTTCAGAGTCCGAGCCAACCGTTGAATGTCTTCCGGTTCACCTCGAGGGGAAGCAGTCGGTTTGTTTCCGTCCCGGCCAACTGGAAGATGTCCTTTCCAGGGCAAGCTCTATGTTGATTGTTTATTTCGATCGCCCTATAGTCCCAAATTTCGACGGACTTACATACCAGTCGTTCTATGAAAAATACATCGTTCATACGAAACGTCCTAGTAATGGGGAGGTTTTCGACCACCCAGACGGCATCCACTTCATCACTGCCCGTCAGCGTGGTGAAAAGGTATGTCGCTTGTTTTGGATCTCCCCCAGCCGAAGTGAGCAATATTACCTCAGACTTCTCTTGATGTGTATTCCTTGTCGTGGCTATGCCGATCTCCTGTCTCGTGGCGGAAGGAATTGCCGCACGTTTCAGGAGGTTGCTCGCAAACTCGGCTTGGTCGAAGACGAGGAAGAATATCATTACGCCCTGCGTGAGGCTTCTCAATTTATGTTGGGGCCAAGACTGCGTTCGTTCTTTGTGCTCCTTTGCAACATGGGAGCTCCCGCAGCTCTTTTGTGGGATGCTTTCAAACATGCTCTTTGCGAGGACCACATGGAACGAAACCCACACGATCCAGAATTGGCATCCAAACTCGCTCTTCTGGAAATCGATCGTAGTCTTCGCAGGCAGGGATCTTCTTTAGTGGATCACGGACTCCCGAATGTGCAAGATGACACGACTGAGTTAGGCAGGGAGCTCCTCACCTTCGGGGAAAACCATCAAATGGCCATCGTCGAAGAATGGGGACCAAAGCTCTCTGAAGACCAACGACGCGTTTTTGATCACGTGCGTTGCCTCCTTCATAAACGCCAAGGCTCATCTAAGCTAATTTTCTTAGATGGCCCTGGTGGGTATGGGAAAACCTCACTCATTCGTGTCATTCTTGCTTATGTGAGAGGCTGTCGCCAAGTGGCCCTCGCTGTTGCAAGCTCCGGCATTGCCGCTGGAAACATGCCGGGAGGCACAACGGCGCACAGCATGTTCCGAATTCCTCTCGATCTTGGGGACGGTTCTGGATTTTGGAGTATTACCAACGGATCTCAGCGAGCAGAGCTCATCAGAGCTGCCCAGCTTATCGTTTTTGATGAGGCACCAATGACGCATAAGTTCATCTTTGAGATCATCGATAGATCTCTGAGAGATTTAATGAACTCTAATGTGCCATTCGGTGACAAGATCCTTCTCTGCTCGGGTGATTTCCGACAGATAGCGCCCGTTGTGGCAAAGGCTCGTACTCCATCTGACGTTGCCAGTGTTTCACTTCGGGCATCGCATCTGTGGCGATACTTCAAAATCTTTTCTCTAACTACACCGCACAGGACAAGTGGTTCCGCTGCTTACTCCGAATTCTTACTCGGGGTAGGCAATGGAACAATTAGTTCTATTTCTTTTGGCTAGGGCAGGGATTGCGAGAGACTAATTCCTCTGACGGGTATTAGGTATTTCACATCCTTGTCCGATCTGATTTATTTTGTTTTCCCAGAAGATGTTCTCTTGCACCCAGATCTTTGCGCTAACAGGGCCATTCTCTCGACTCTGATTGTGAACGTCAAGGAGGTTAATAATACAATCTTAAACTCCTTGGACGGACACATTTACGAGCTGAGAAGCGCTGACTCTGCGGACAAAGAAGGCGATGATGGGCTGGATGTCGGTGTCCAACTTCTGAACCAAGCTACTGGGAAAGGCGTCCCTGATCATGTACTCCGTCTGAAGATTGGTTCCGTGTGCCTCGTTATGCGGAACCTCAACATCGCTGAAGGGCTTGTTAATGGCACAAAAGTCATAGTGACTGCGATCACCAACCGGTTGATCACAGTCCGACTTCCTGGACAAAGGGAACCTATTTGTATCCCTAGAATACAATTTACGTTTCCCTTTGTTAAGGGATCGCCGTTAAAAGTTCGCCGACGTCAATTTCCGTTGATGTTGGCCTATTGTATGACAGGGCACAAGAGCCAAGGTCAAACAATAGAGTCAGTTGGTGTTGATCTTCGGACGGACTGCTTCACGCATGGTCAGTTGTACGTCTTACTCAGTAGAGTTCGACATCCAGACAACATCGCTGTTCTGGTAAATCCCGATAGGGTCCGCGAAGGAGTCGCATATGCAAAGAACATTGTATATGACGAACTCCTTCGATAAATCCTTATTTGACTCAGCAGTAAGCCAGGGGGCCTGCATTATCAAAATTCCCCGTTGGATTTAGACTTTTTATGGCAGTACGATAGGGGGCCTGCCCATCAAAAGTCCCTGTTTATTATTTGGTTTGTATTTCAAATACCATTAGTTTCAAATACTTGTCAGCAGAGGCAAAGGGAACTGCTTCACCAACCTCCCTGATGTGATATCAGTTGCAAGATTTTGAAATTTATCGCAGAGGCTAGGGTACCTGCGTATCAAACTGCCCGATTTGTTATTTATTATTGATTTGTAAATATGTACATATGGTTCCTGCGTTTCTCGGCCTCCCCGTGGCGGAACTGGATACGCCAGATTGCAACCCTAAGCGCTGGCTAACTAACAGAGAAACATTGTCACTTTGACTACTAATACAAAAAACACCTACAACTACAACTTGTCTATATTATTCTTTGAATAAAAACTTCTCTTCCCCAAAAACAACACCTTTAAAAACATCTTATCCCAAATTATATCTTAGGAAAAATAACAATTATTTTCTTTTTGCAACACCACAATTACAATACATTTCATTGAAAACATCTATTCTTCCTAGAATACCTTAAATATGTATACTGTATAGTTTTATTAAGTATATTAATTTTACTTTTTAATCTATTTTATTATGTTAATTTATATCATACTGCTATGCGCTAGAAGGATGAAGTAATGCATGGTGTCATATCCAACAACGAATCGTTTACTACTGTATAGTTGCTTTTAAAAATCATAATTATAAAAATACTCTGATGCAGTACCCTGAAGGCACACACATACCCTGATAAAAATAGTAAGAGTATCAAACAAAATTAACAATTTTACCTTTTATTTAATGGGAAGATCTTAAATGTTTTAGGATTAGTAAAAAAACTACAAATATATACAAACTACATTCTTCTACTAATTAAGGTTAACTACGAAGGGGTTGTAAAATATAGCAATAGGAACATTAAAAGTTTTTTATCATTATTAATTTGAGTAGTGTGAATTAGCCGGTGTTGTTAATGTCTCGGCTGCACAGTACTTCGGTGAAACTAGCCTGTATAATAAATGAGTCTTTTTTTATTTAACGAATTCTAGGCATCCCCTAAGGGGGCATGGGGGCGGAGCCCCCATCAAGCCGTAGGCGAGTCACTTAATATACTGCAATTGGTGGATATAATGGTCAGGGAAATTAATGACAAATTTTCTGTGGACACCCTCTTTAGGATTTATTGTAATTTCTCCACTGTAATAGAGCCCTGTACACGTACACATAAGGTTCACTGTTTTGAGTTCACTAAATTCTATTGATTTGCCACCTGCTTGTGGAAGGATTTCTCTTAACTGACTAAAAACTAGTTTTGAAGCCAGAAGCCTGTCTGTTAGACTCCAAGATATTTCAAGACTAATAAAGACACTGGCTGGATAACTGAGTGGTTATAGTCTATAGTGCTCGCCTTTGAGGTTTTCGAACCTGAGAAAAGTTAGTGGCTCTTTAAAGGTTCGATACTGGACCCAGGTGCTATGTGTCATTGGGTTATTAATTAATGATGCTATCTAACAACAGGTAGATGTTAGGTAATAACAAGACTGATTTTTGGATCGTTCCCCTTCAAAACGCCTTGAGCGTAAAAAGACATGAAATAAAATAAATGCAATATCTGTTTTATAATCAAAGCAACCATTGAGTAAAAATATGTTAGTTATCAATTGATAAACATGAAAGGTTTTGTGAATGCTGAATTAGAAAAATAAAATACAACTAGAAAATTATATTACATGGACTACATTTGATGGACATAACATTTTTGATCCAGTAAAAAAGCTGCAAAATTTTTAAAATTTATTTCTGAAATTTAGTGATTACTGTACTTTATATTTCCCTTAGCTCTATAAAGAGGCCGAGGATTTGTTCTAAATCATTCAACTTACTTACAACAAAGTAATACCCTGTGTCTTAAAGGTATACCCAATATCATCATGTGACAAAAAATGTATGCAGGCCCATTAGTTTTTGTAGCTTCCACCTAGACTCACTGTCCAATAGAGTAAACTTATTAAAATTCAAGTCTGATAATTGGAGGTTTTTGAACTGAGGCTACCTTGTACACCGGACCTCTGATCTTAATTAGGTTACGGTACTTGTTAGGCTGTATCAAAACATACCAATTTAAAAACATAAAATTTTTAATGAGAGGATGAGGGATATAAAAAAAATAATGTACAGAAATAAAGAATTTGTTGTGAGAAAATTACATAAATTATTCAAAGCACACTTCATCAAGGTGAAAATTCATCAGTTCAAATAGAAAAATAAAACACTAGACAAGTTGAATACAACACATTAAAAACCTGAAATTTAAAAAACCTTCCTTTGAAAAAGTCTTGAATAGTTTTTGTTGTTCTTCCTTTTTTACCTAAACTCCAAGTATATTGCTCTTGAATTTTAAGACACCGGTTAAGCTACTTAATCGCAATACTTGTGTGAGTTTTCCTGGAAGTTATCAGTGGTCTCTAGAGCCAGAGGTGTATGAAACAAACCCTGACAAACTAACAATCCATGCGGTTAAAACTCAAAACAATATAAGTCATGCGTTCTTGTGATGGGCTATGACTTGGACGCCAACTACTTAATACTCAAGTTAGTGGTCCAAGCCTGCTGAAAAGTCCAAAATGTAGCTAAAGGATTTTTCCATAGATGTCCCAAGTGTCACAACTGCTTCCAATTACTTCATGTAACACTCTATAACAATATTTAGGAGTGCATTCCTCTTGTTCAACTAGTCAATCAATGATGCTTATACAGATAGCACATTTAGTTATCCTGTGATTTTCATTTTAAGATCGATCTAGGTTACTGTATTGCCAAAAATGTTGTGTATCTTAATAAAAAAATATTTCTTTCATCAAATGAAGACGTAGTTGGGGTTCGTGCGCCGGTGTTCAACAACTCGGAGAGTTTGTTTTCTGTCAGGCTGCTCGGGTTTCAGAAATCAAATATTTCTTACCAATTACATCACCTAGTTACTTCAATCAATTTACTAATTGCTTTGGTATTAAATCTTATTTGATAAAAATACAGTTTAACCCGCATGTTTGGGTCAAGGCATATTTTTTAATCCTAACCAAGAGCTGACTCGTAAAATCTGAAGTTTTGGATAATTGGAAGTGTACTTAGATATCACTACCTAGTTGACACTAAATTCTTTCTTGAAGTTTATGATTACTGATGATGAGTTCATGTTATTGTAGGCATTTGAGTATTATTTTTTATATTTTCTATCAGTGATTTTTAAAGTTAGTTCTCTTGTTTTGCTAATCAGCCATGAAAAAAAAATTCAGAATAATATCTGAAACTGAAACATTAAAAAACTCAACATGGTTTGGTTAAAACCTTATTTGAATATTAATCTAAAAAAAATCAATTGTTTGTCCCTTGTTTTCATGAATGAAAAATACAGGAGTTTATGAATTTGCTTGTAATGATTGCAATAAGTTTTAAATTGGCAAAACTGGACGGTCCTCCGAGAAGAGTTTTAATCAACATCTTCACAGAGATGTCAATGTACTAAAGTCCAATTTCGCTGAATACCTTGAAGCCACCAATCATAACTACACAAACTTAGAAACAAATCTTAAGTCTTTACATATACGAGGTATATTCGGAAAGTAAGTTCCGTTTTTAAATAAAAAAAAAAAGAACAAGTACAGATACAGCAAAAAAATTTATTGCATTCAAATCTACAACTCTTACATTATTTTTTGACATAACTCCCGTGATTTTCCAGGCATTTGTCATAGCGTGGCACAAGTTTTTGTATACCCTCTTCGTAGAATTTTGCCGCCTGTGTAGTCAACCATGATGTAACACAAACACGTTCTTTCAGCTCTTCGTCGCTGTTTAACCGCTGACCGCCAAGGAAAGACTTCAGATGGAGAAACAAATGAAAGTCGCTAGGAGCGAGGTCGGGGCTGTACGGCGGATGGTCAAACACGTCCCAGCCAAAGCCCTGAAGGAGTGATTTTGTCACATTGGCAGTGTGTGGTCGAGCATTATCGTGAATGAAAACCACGCCTTTTGTCAGCATTCCTCGGCGCTTGTTCTGTATTGCGCGGCGCCATTGACTTTGTACACTACGTTAGTGTACATAGTCAATGGCGGCGCAGTTTCTTGAGCGTTTCGCAATAAACATCTTTATTGATTGAAGTCTTTCCTTGGCGGTCAGCGGTTAAACAGCGACGAAGAGCTGAAAGAACGTGTTACATCATGGTTGACTACACAGGCGGCAAAATTCTACGAAGAGGGTTTACAAAAACTTGTGCCACGCTATGACAAATGCCTGGAAAATCACGGGAGTTATGTCGAAAAATAATGTAAGAGTTGTAGATTTGAATGCAATAAATTTTTTTGCTGCATCTGTACTTGTTCTTTTTTTATTTAAAAACGGAACTTACTTTCCGAATATACCTCGTATGTAATAAAGGACGGACCATGACAGCTTTTGAGCAATATAAAATTTATAAAGCTACAAAAACTCGCCCAAATGATTTAAATTATTGCATTACACCACTTTTAAAACATACTATTTGAAACAATGATTAAAGTGAACAGGGAGGTTATCTGTCAAAACGCGTAGTCTTCAAGATTACAAAAGAATCACTCGGCATACTGCAGGTATCTAACCTTTTTATATCCATGTTTTCAGTTTGAATGGAGTGGCAAAATATCTGACAGACCTCAACCAACTGTTCTTTCTGTCTTCACCTGCCCCAGCAGAAAAAATTCATGAGAAGACTATCTCAAGCTCAACAACACAGATTGATTTTGCTCCACGTTTTAGTAAAGTACAAAATGAAAGTTTAAATAGTTTAATCGCAAAGCTGGAAGATCTTTGTGAAAAAAACAAGGTAAGTTTTATAAATACAAAATGTATATTGCCTATAATAAATTATTTTTATTTCTTCTTATTAAAAGTAATTTTACCTCCAATTAATCAAGATACTTCTGCTGCTAGTTGAATAGAAATTGATGCAAAATTCCATGTACAAAAATTTATAACAGTGTGTTAACTGTTTTATTAAATGGTCAAGTTGATTACGTGCAAATTAATTATTATGATTATAGAAAGTGATAGAATATTATTTGTTCCTAAAAATAGAACATCCAATACAATTTTCACTAGCTGGTAGCCTCCAAAAGTGATTTTTTCCAAGAAAAGATGATATTTTTTGTGCTCAGCATTTCCTTGAATGCCTCAAAACATAAAAAAAAAAAAATGCTTTACAGATAAGGATCTAATCATAACTACTTTATACCAAAGCACAAACAAAAATCACACTCTGGGAATTTTAATTGAGCAAGGTGTCCAATACGCCTTGATTGAGAGATGTATGTTGATAAAATTCCGGACTAAAGAATTTATATGTTTTTATTATTTCCTTTGTAAAAAATATTAATTGGAATCGTGATAAGTTTTACAGGCATATTGACATTCAAAATGTATTGTAGTACAGGAGTTTGATGATTATCATTTATATAACTATTTTGCCATTGGGTATGAACTCTGCACTTATGATCAATATGGACATTGTATTGATTAGTTTTGTATCTCTGTGTTGATTAAAGTAATAGGTGAAAAAGTGACACTTGAGTAATAAGTGGGAAGTGATAAGAGGCCAATTCAAATGAGTTTTATTAAAACACTTATAAGTACAAAATATTGTTGTTATCATTTATTAGAGACAATTCATTTATTAATTTATTAGGTGCTATGATCTTATTCATTAAAAACAATTTTTTGGCAAATTGATAATTTGAAGAAAAACTTGACACGAAAAAGCTTGGAACTCGCGAGTTTTTTTTTATTGTTTTTTTTTTAACTCGACTTGACTTCAAAAATCACCACTCGCACACCCCTAGTTTAAGTTTTAAAACGTTTTATATAAGTTTCAAAATTTCACTTAAATTAGAAATTCTTAAAAATTTCATTTATAATATTCAATTCAATTCAAACTTTTTTAGTCATTATTTTGTGCAATATGTATACATTGAAAAGTGTCAGGTTATACAATAAGTCAAACTATCCTAAGTGACAATCTCATTCCCTCTATAGATCAGGAGATTTTAAAATAACACAGTGTCGTTAAAATGTAATCATGATGACTTAGATGGGTGAAAAAATCGTCAAAAGAATGTGGAGCTATTTTAATCAAATATTCTTTTAATATTTCTTTAAATTTGTTTTTGTTACCTTCTTTTTAAATTTCTTTAGGGATAGTATTTAAAAACCTCTGCCAATGTAGGAAGGCTTCATTTAAAAAAATTGTGTTTTATGTTTATTTGTTATTATGTAGTCTTTAGGATGGGTATAATTGATATAATGGAGGGTTGAAATATAATCCTAAGTTTAAGAAATAGTTTAATATATGTATTAGAAACCCCATAGTTTAAGAATATATTATACTATCCCAATAGTTTAAGAAATATGTTATTTAAAAAAAATTGTTTTGCACGAAAACTGAATTTGGTTTTAGATTCAGGATGCGTCACTGGCAGGCATCATCGAACTGTACAACTACAAACTGACCGAGATGCGCAGAGCCGAGCGGTCACTGCAGAGCAGTCTTGAGGCCGCCGACAAACACAGGTGTGGAAAACGGAGAGTCGAGGCACTCACTGAATATGAAACTGTAATTAAAGTCCCAATTCTTAAGAGATTGCGAAGAAATTTTGAAGCTTAAGAAGGATTAATTTCCGGATATAAATATTGTTAAAAAATAGGTGGTATCAAATGACTGACACATACTTTCTCCCAATAATAGAAAAGTACCCCCGTCGCAGCAGACCTGCGTACTCAGCGAATTTCCAAAAGAATTTTGGATATTGTATTTTCCCAATAAACACCATAGGAATGAGTATGTAGGCTTGATACCATGGGATGTTTTTGGAAATGTTAGTTTTTAGGAAATGTAATCCGTTAGGTAAGGTAAATATCAAATTGTATTAATATTCAACATTTTTTAATTTTCCCCATAAACCCCATCGGGGTGAGTATGTAGGTTTGCCGCCATATGGGTGTTGTAAGCAAATATTAGTTAAACCGTACCTAGTGAATGTACGAAATACCAAATTATGTCAATAAATAAGAAAGATACAGATTTTGTTGATTTTCCAAAAGATTAACATGGGAAACCAATTTTTTCTCCATAATCTGTTAAACCAAGTTGAAAACCAATTCAAGGAAACTATTCTAAATACTAAATTTTCTATTTTGTAAGCTCTTTTTAGCTGCCTAATATTGTAATGTTTTTCCAATTGTTTTCCTAAGCCTACTAATTAAATTGTTTTATCTGTGTTTTATCCTATTAATATTAATATTTGTTTTGATATAACACTAAATATATTTCAGTAATTACTTTGAATCATGTGATACTCCCCCAATGTAATAAGCTATCATTGGAATCGCTATCAAATGCAGAATCAAGAATCAAGATCCAAATTTTAGATTTGGAACCATAGTCGAGAAATTCTGGAATCGGATGAATCTGACGAAATTCACTAGATGAATTATCAGTAAAATTTTCTTGGTAGCACAACATTCAATTAGACGAGCACTTTGAAAAGACATCTGTTTTGTATGACCCATTGAGAAACGTCTCACTGAGGTTCTACTGTAGAGAGTAAAATAAGAAGTTAGGGCCATATACAATGAATTTTGCTTGTGTTCACCAAAAAAATTATTTGGTAAGCTTTTGCGCGGTAGTTTTGGGATACCCAAAATTAGGCCTACATAATCTTGTTTCCTGATATAAATTTGGTAACGCTGATGTTGGCAGGACACAGTTGTGCCACCGTGTGGCCCAGCTGTCCGCGGAGACCGGTCGTCTGCACCAGCTGTTGTACGCGAGTCAGCAGAGCATCGAGTGCAACCAGGCAGAGGCCTGCACGTTGAGGGAACAACTGCGGACAGCCCACGACCAGGCTAGCTCAGCGCACCTCAAGTTCAAACAGGTCGGTAACTAGAACTGGACTTAACTGTCCCCAACCCATTTTCAAGTGCCTAGTCAATACACCCCGGATCATTCTACAAAGCAGATACTTTAAACCATTTTTTTTTTATATAGAAATAATAGTACAGGATCTGTCATCTTCTTAAATGTAAGAGTTGTCATCCGATGTTTTCAAAATTTCCCAGGTGTACCTCCAGCTGGCCTTTTGCATACCTCCAAGGGGTATAACCAGACAGGAATCACTGATATTATTATTTTGAATTTTTATAGCGATTTATGTATTAGGTGCGCAAATTACGTCATTGTTGCTTGAGAATTGTAGATTGCTGCACAAAGTGTTAGCTGAGTGCGGCCAAACATTTTGCGAGGTGCATGACTATTTGTTCTCGTAATATATACAAGATTTTTTCTACCGCCATAAGTGCAACAGATAAAATTTTTATTGTATACAAAATATCATTTAGGTTATTGTTGATTTTTCTGTGAGAACACAAAAAAAACAAAAAAAAAACAAAAAAAAACCAGTAAACGTCAACAATGACCAACAGCTGTGATATGGTTTATAACAACATCTGACCTTAAATTAGCTACGGTATCGAATTTAGCATGCGGGGATTTCTGCTCTAGAACCAAAATGAAATGTTTGGCATACTGTTTACAGGTGTGGCAATTAATTATTTCCACACAATGGTAGGAAAAAGTTATTTATAAGTGTACAAGTTCTCATGCAATTTGATTACATTCAAATGTATATTATCCATTGTATTATCCAGGAAAGTTGTTTTTGGCATCAGTAGTCCTTTTTCGCCTTTGAACTCTATTAACCCTAGGAATTTTTAAGTAAACACTATTAAGTAAGTGTTTTTGTGCAATTACTCCTGGTGGCTAGGTCAGATTTGAAAATTTGCAGACTTTTTTTCAAAATTCGCCAAAACTCAATTAATGGAACAGAAAAATTAATGAAAACTCATTTGTTTGTAAATACTAGGAGAAAATTAATATACAGTAGTAACATAATTAACTTTGAAGTTAAATCTGTCACAATAAAAACTGAAATTTCAGAAGAAAAGTTCCAGTGCAGACCAACAAATTTTCTTGAGAAACTATTTGGTAAATAGATGGACTAATCAGCGAGCACAGAACATAAATAGAGAGGCCAGCTGAGCGCAGCGGTGAAGCCATGCGAACAGCGGCTAGGCCCACAAAAGTGGTGGGGGGAACAGTGATTCACGCTAGTTCCGAGCGCCACCATCAGGTGCTTTGGCAGTGTTCGGGTACGATCGGGATTAGTCGGCTCTATTAAGTAAACGAGAAGTATTAAGAACTATTAAGTATTAAGAACTCTTATTTTCAACGAGAAGAAAGAAGAAGAAGCAGAGGACATGTTGAAATTATTAAACAGCCACCATGGAAATCTGACATTCACGAGTGAATACGAAGAAGACGGAAAACTCAATTACTTAGACTTGACAGTAATAAGAAGAGAGAACAAACTGGAGTTCACCATCTACAGGAAACCGACCCAGACAGACACAACCATTAATATTAAATCCATACATCCATTAAGCCACAAGACTGCTGCATTCAGTTCAATGTTATATAGAGCATACAAGATCCCCTTAAGCGAGTCCAGCCGCAAAGAAGAAATAGCAACCATCAAAAGTATTGCACGAGCCAATGGATACCGTACTAGCCTCATAGACGAAATGGAAAATAAAATCTTAAGGAAAATAAAGAACCAGAATCGACTCTACAGCCAGACAACATTGAAAAATGACGAAGACAAATCTACTAGATTCACTGTATTTAACTACACTGGAAACATAACACAAAAGATCGCTAATAGATTCAAGAAATACGGAGTTTCTGTCACCTTCAAAACACAAAACACCATGAGTGGACTGCTATACCCCAAGATTGAAGATAATAACCAATTCAACCGAGCCGGTATTTACAAAATCAACTGTGAAGATTGCGACAACTTCTACGTTGGACAAACCGTAAATTTTATAAAAAGATTTAAGAACCACATATCAGCATGGAAGAACAACAAACCGGAAAGATCAAATGTAGCAAAACACCTTTTAGAAAATGGCCACTCCTTAAAAACCATAGAAGAAAACCTGCAAATAGTCAAGACATGTAGGAAAGGAAACACAATGAACGCATGGGAAGAATTATATATATTTAAAGAAAAATGTAAAAATAGGGACAAGTTGATAAACGAACAAGTGAACTTCGATTCCGGCGGAACCTACCAGAATATATTCCCGAACATCCGGTAGCCAATAAGATTTAAGCATGGACGCCATCTTGTTTCCCGGAACTTCCTGCGCCAATAGTATTTCAGCAAGGACGCCATCTTGATTCTCTCAGTCTCTGATTGGGCCTGATGATGACCGGTGTGACTGGTCGAAATCGATCGCCATTATAAGATCCTTTATATATATTTACCGTCTGTAAACATTTACAGTATAAGTGTAAATATATCGAATAGTGTTGGAAGACGTTTTATTATTTCAACCTGAATATTAAGTAAACAACAACCGAGTTGTTCAAATGAACGAATCGACGAGTGAATTGAATGAATCATAAGTCAATTTCTAAAAGAGTCAATTTGTATCAGCGACCACAGAGAATTCTGTGATAGCCGATTCGTATCGCTATTCGATTTTAAGATGATTATTTTTTTTCGATCGCAATCTGAGAACCAGGTAAATGTTTAATCGGTTTTGTTTATAAGGTTTTAAATCTATTCGTAATTTTCAAGGTTTTAATATAATTATTTATGATACTAAGGTTAACGTTTAATTTGATGAATCTCAGAAGTAGTTATGCCTATATATTTAAAAACTTCTTACACGTTCAATGTTATTTTTAGGTTAATTGCATTTTTAAAAGATAACAGAGCGAACGTTCGCAATTTACAAAGTCAAAACTCCGTTTTAAACCCTAACATAAAAGGGAAGGTCAACATTATTCTCAGTTGTCTACATAAATTATAAAGAAGATGGCACTTAATAAATAGGTTACTGTAAGAAACATAGTCTTCGTAAGGGGAGGGAACAAAGAGCGGAAGAGGGAAAACAAAAATATATAAACTTCAACGACCTTGGAATGAAATAAACGCGAGAGTTGAGCAGAAGTGCCATAGTAACGTTCCTCCCACATTGGCTCCATCATTCCCTCCTTGCGAAGCATGCGAAATGTTTAGTGCTTAGTGTATGTTTTGCGTATTAACTAAGTCCCACAACATTTTCTTATTTTGTATTTTGGGTCAACGTATACAGCCCAGTTAGCACCGGTAAAGGCAATTACCAAATCGCCTGATTGTTATGTCTGAACGCAATCAGTTCACAAAATGGAACAATGATGTCTACGTCAATAACGTAGGCCTACACTGAAATAATTGTAACAGCCGCATTTGAAAACGCAACAGCGGGGCATTTCAGAGTAGTGGGAGGACGATTCGAGTCGTCACGTGATGGACGGCGGGAGGCGCCGCAGTAGGGGTAAAAGCCGAGTGACCCCGACGGAGGTGGTCAGTCATTCGTCGTCTTACCTTGGTTGAAGAAACTGTTACTATTAATTATTATAATTTATTATTACTACGATTTATTATTAAAGTTTTTATATATCTGTCCTATTCTACTTCGACTATTAAATTTATCAATCGACTAAATTACCTGGGTGAAGAAACAATGTAGGCCTAACTAAATTTATAATCTTTCATCCGTGGCCTACTTATTTAAAATCACGACATCACAGGATGAGAAACCAACGTACAAAATTAAATAGTATAATTCGGCATTCCTATTTCAATTGTCATAACAGATTAGGCTTTTACTCCTGAAATTAACCCCAATTTCAATCTGATTGAATCCTGGCAACTTATCCCTTTTTTTAATGTGGGTGCAAACTTAAAATTAATTAAATAAATAGTCACGTGTCCCTAAAGTACGTCACGAAATATTAACGTCAAATAATCGATTAAATCAGATTTGATCGCATATAGACGGGAGTAGAAAAACAATTGTATCAAACGTACGAAATGAATCAGTTCAAAATTCAATTCATGAAATCGAACGATTCAGATGAATTAATTCGCCAGATGAGCCGTATTTTCCATTACCAGCTGATGTAATCACGATTAAAACAGCGGGTTTACCCGAGTTTTGCCGAACATTACCGAAGCACCGCCAGTCCGAATACTCTGACAACAAAACCAAATCAAAATAAATTTAAAAATCAGCTGTTTGTCTAATTTAGCCCACAAAAGTAGTGGGGGAAATTGGCTTCACCAAATGCAATGTTATTTGGATACGAGTGGCCCCTCTATTTATGTTCTGTGCTCGCTGGGACTAATGTTATCTATATATTAATTAGGCAAAACATGTTTCATTTCCTCCTTTTTTCTCAGCTTGTGTACATCGTAGGATAAATTTGTGTATACCTTTAGAAAGGTATTGTGCTGTAGATGAGCAGAACCGCCTTTTAATTCACATTGTCCCACGGTTCTACGCCCTACAGGCTTTCAAATTTTCATTGTTAATCTTATGGAGGAAGTATAGTTGAATACATTTTTGGACAGCTGTTGTATAAAAAATGCTAGGAAATCAGGAAGAACAGATGATTTAGTTTTAACATATTGTTTTAACTAATTGGATCCAGACTGTCCAGACAAACTAAAAACAATTTGTTTGAATTTCAACCAGGAGGTGATCTCTAGTTTTTCTTTTTTCTTTTTATATATATATATTTAAACTACCGTACAGTTACAGCCACGAAATCAGGCATGTGAATGTTTTGCAATGTTGTCATATTGTCAGTAGTTATTTTTAAGATTATAATTTAATCAGATTTTTTATATTTTTGTTAGTGTTTAGTCTGCTTTAGTACTAAACTCAGTTTTTTATGAGTATCAGGAGGACCGAGCTTATGCTCGGTAAAGTTATTAAGTGTCTCCTTTCTCAGACAAAACTCGTTCTCTCCGCTCACCTGCCCTATTCCTTTTTAGGATGAGCTTGTTTGCTTCACTCACTCGCCAGGCCGAAGGGTACTGCACTTTGGTATAAATTTGTTGAACCACAGGTTAAAGACACATTGCTTTGTATCTCCAATTTTCAGCTGATTTTTGTTTAATTTAGTAGCTACAAAAAATCACCTTAAAGATAACATGGAAACTTTAAAGGGCTCTAGGATGAAAACTGGATTTTACCCAGCCATGGTACAGACTCTAATAGATTTTCCTGTGGCCATAACTCCCATATTCAACCAAAAAATAAAAAATCCTTCCTGGACAGAAACAAATATGCCTGTACAAACAGTATTTGTTTTAGAGTATACATAGGGTAGGGAAAAAGTCTGTAAACGGTATAATATCTTTAAAATTATGTAATTAACAAAACTGTAACTTTCTAAACTGAATTTGAATCTCAAAGTCTACTTCCTGAAATACTTATTGACTTTGAACCTCAAGGAGTCAGGAGAAAATCTTAAATATAAGCATAGAGCAAATTACAGAGTTTAAGGGTGGCACCTGCCCCCTTAAACAGAGAAAAAAATGCACTATATATCAAGGAATAAAACAAAGTTGAATGCTCGGAAAAAAGTTAAATACAGTATTTAATTATAACTCACTTCATTTCACCTATATCATTGATTGTTTTATATATATAGTCACAGAAAAAAAGTCTCTTTAACAGTGATTTGCATACTACTATTTCATTTGCAGTCACTGTCCATAGCAATGGGCCACGCTGGTGCATGAGTAAAAGTGCGAGATTCAAGGGTGGAGAAAACTTCTTCTATATTCCTCCTCAAGGGCGCGGAAGTTGCTAATATCATGAGAAAGTCCGTCAATTTAAAATGTCTGTTTAAAACGTATTAGTTTTTATTTACAGTACTGAAAAAAGGATTTTTTTAAATTAGTGCTATTGTGTTGCCTGGTCGGCTAGCAGACGACATCAGTGAGCGCTGTCAGTGCTGTCACGGAGCGTATTAATCCTTTACCCTACCGGCGCACGGCACCGTTCACCACCCTCTGCACTCTGGAATGCCCAACCGACAAGCAATATAGTTCTCTCTTACCATACTATTTGCGCATTGCCATCGTAGTGATTGTTTTTTTTTTTTTTTTTACAACTATTACAATGATACAAGTAGGCCTACACATGATGTTTTCAAATGAAATGATTGACTGCAAATCTTGTATGGAAAAGATACATTTAAAAATCGTACAGTATGAGCCCTAACTTATTACTCGATGCAACACCCGAAAATAAGAGTCAGTAACGGCGAAAATATTAGTAATTTTTGTCTACTGCCACTGGGGAATCCTCAGTAAAAAAGACGAAAACCAAGTATAAGTCACCCGGTGTAACGATGAAATTTTTCCTTGTGATTCTGCTGGTACTTCTACCAAGGCAGACGATGCATCATGTGTTAAATCCTCAGCGCCAACATCGTCATTATTGTATGTTTTTTTATGTATTATTATTATTATGGCTCAGATTGAGGAATTTAGAATTTGGCTCAGTCCAAATCCAGAAGCTCTTAGAAATAGTAAACAGTGGGTGGTCTATGGGGTAAAATTTCATCTTTTAAAAATAATAATAAACATAAAAACAATTTCCCACTAAACAAGATTTTGTTCAATGAATTTCATTACTGCTTATTTTTCTAACCATTTTATCATAAAATAATCACAATAGGTATAATATTTACGTATGTCTATCAATAAATTACAATTACATTGAATTATGATTTTTAAAGTGATATAAGAAAGGCCTATTATTGTGTTAGATTAATTAAATTTGTAAATAGTGAATGAATAGTTAATAATTAGTAAAATATTGGGTTAAATTTAAACAACCTTAAACAAATTAATTTATTCCCAATGTAAATATTGAACAGTATAATAAATAGACTATTCACATTATTTACACAATTTGAAATAAAAGGGATTTTTTCACTTATTTTCAATTGTACACAGAAAACCTCATCCAAATAATATGCGAAATTTTTAAATTCCTGCAAAAAGATTGAGATGTTTTGTGCCTTATTATTGTGCTTTGGGGATCCTCTACAAAAGATTTCATGTTGTGAACCGAGCCACCCCAAAATTGTTTCCTGGATTCCTGGATTGCCCCCTGTTTAGTGGTCGTCCCTAATGGATGTTGTGAGGGTTACTGCATTGATCTACAATATATTATATGATACATAATTTTAAAGGGTTTTGCATTCTGAGCAATTTGACCTCAATAGGTCGAGTGTATCTGGAGTAATTGCATTTTTTTTTTTTTTTTTTGTTTCCAGCCATATGATTTTAATGCTAAGTTTGAGTTTGTTATGATTTTATAATGCACATAGGCTCAGAAAAAAGGAAAAAAAGATTATGCTTGCCTATTAATTTATAAATAGACTAGCTGACCCGACATGCTTCGCAATGCGAACTTGAGAAATTTTTCGTCTTCATAAGCTCGTTCGCTACGCTCACTTGCCGTCAGGTTTAGCTCGTTTGCCGCAAGTCTACAATGTCGTCTGGTTTTTTTACTACCAATTTTCCCTCAATAATTTGAATGAGAACAGCTGTTTATAAAATTAATGATCCTTTTATTAATCATATGTTAAAATACAAAAATGTTGCTTCCATAAAAATAACATGGTAAATTTGAAGACGTCTAGAAGCCCTTTGTGAATATTAATATGGAAATAATCAGACTTTCCTATTTTAAGCCTAAAGAATGAGTATACCAAATTTCAACACTATAGCTAGTCAGGAAGTTAGAGAGTTAGTGATGAATGAGTCACTGAGTGAGTGAGGGCTACGCTTTTATATGTTTAAAGATGTACAAAAGTATAAAAAATAACTTCCTGTTATATGTGACTTAGCCCAAGATAACTTATCTAAAAAAAATTCCAAATTTGCATGGCACTAAGACTGACATAGGATCATCTTCTTCAACCTGATGCTAGTTATGAAAGTAATGTTTCCAACAATACTACAAAAATACCCCAGTCGCAGCAGACCTGCGTACTCAGCGAATTTCCAATGGAATTTCAGATTATTTACTTTCCCCAAAAAAACACCATAGGATCGAGTATGTAGGTTTGCTGACATTGGGTGCTGTTAGAAAATCTAAGTTAATCAATAATTGCTGAATGTAAACACAAAATTGTATCAAACTCTGGCAATTTTTTATTTTCCCCATAAACCCCATGGGGGTGGGTATGTAGGTTTGCCGCCATATGGGTTTTGTAAGCAAGTATAAGTTAAACCTTATATAGATAATGTACATACCAAATTTGATAAAGTTATGGCAATAAATAAGCAAGATATCGGGTTTTCTTGATTTCCCATAAGAAAAACATGGAAAACACATTTTTGGATTTTCCCCGTAACCAGTTATGCTATGATAAAAATTCAAAATACCAAATTGTTTGTTTTTTTAAGCTCTTTTAAATGGTTTCAGTTAAAATTGATGAATTTTAAAAATTAAGGTCCAAAAATGCCAAAAACCCATTTTTGACCCCTTTGAAACCCCATAAAACCCCGTTCCCATAACCCGACAATGCTGGTTTGCGAACTCATGAAAATAGACCTGGTGTTACACCTCCATACCAAATTTCATCAAAATCGGAGGTCCCTGTCAAAAGTTATCAGTACCACGGACACATAGATATATATATATATAGATATATATATATATATATATATATATAGATATATATATATATATAGATATATATATATATATAGATATATATATACATATATATGAAAATGAACGAATGGTGTTTTTGGCCTCTGGGGACCTCAAAATGAAAAAGTAAAGTGGTCCCGGGCTTAGGTCTTACCATGGCTACTACCGTAATAGCGTATTCCCTATAGGGAAATTCGCTAATACCCCAGTCGCAGCAGACCTGCGTACTCAGCGAATTTCCAATGGAATTTCAGATTATTTACTTTCCCCCAAAAAACACCATAGGATCGAGTATGTAGGTTTGCTGACATTGGGTGCTGTTAGAAAATCTAAGTTAATCAATAATTGCTGAATGTAAACACAAAATTGTATCAAACTCTGGCAATTTTTTATTTTCCCCATAAACCCCATGGGGGTGGGTATGTAGGTTTGCCGCCATATGGGTTTTGTAAGCAAGTATAAGTTAAACCTTATATAGATAATGTACATACCAAATTTGATAAAGTTATGGCAATAAATAAGCAAGATATCGGGTTTTCTTGATTTCCCATAAGAAAAACATGGAAAACACATTTTTGGATTTTCCCCGTAACCAGTTATGCTATGATAAAAATTCAAAATACCAAATTGTTTGTTTTTTTAAGCTCTTTTAAATGGTTTCAGTTAAAATTGATGAATTTTAAAAATTAAGGTCCAAAAATGCCAAAAACCCATTTTTGACCCCTTTGAAACCCCATAAAACCCCGTTCCCATAACCCGACAATGCTGGTTTGCGAACTCATGAAAATAGACCTGGTGTTACACCTCCATACCAAATTTCATCAAAATCGGAGGTCCCTGTCAAAAGTTATCAGTACCACGGACACATATATATATATATATAGATATATATATAGATATATATATATATATATATATATATATATATATATATATATATATATATATATATATATATACATATAAATGAAAATGAACGAATGGTGTTTTTGGCCTCTGGGGACCTCAAAATGAAAAAGTAAAGTGGTCCCGGGCTTAGGTCTTACCATGGCTACTACCGTAATAGCGTATTCCCTATAGGGAAATTCGCTAATTATCTACAATTTTTGCTCTCTCAAATTATAAAATGTGTAATGAATATTGAGCTGTATTGTAACCATTCGATCAATCTTTATCAATCTTTTATTCAATCAGTCTTTTTAAAAAAATTTTCCAGTCGCTAAGAACTAAACTAAAATAGTACCCTCGTCGCAGGAAAACTGCCTTCTCTGCAAATTTTCCTTATTAAATAAAGCTTTTTTTGTTGAGAGAACTCCTCCTACTATTTTCAACCGATTTTCAAGTTTTTGGTGTCGTTGGATAGGGCATGGTCTGTTGTTGTTTAGGCCAAAAACTTATGAGTATTAGGCTGAAAATAAAGGCGCTATCCATCATTAATATTTGAAATTTTCCCATCTATATAGGCAAGCATGTTTCTTTTCCTCCTTTTTTCTCAGCTCGTGTTCATCATAGGAGAAATCTGCTCATCCCGTTAGAAAGGTAGTGTCCTGTAGATGAGCAGAATCACATTATAATTTTCATCGGCATCGAGGGCTACGCCCTATAGGCTTTCAAAGTTTCAATGTTAATCTTATGGGAGAGGGAAAATATATTGAAACATTAGACAGCAGTTATAATAATAAATGCTAGCAAACCAGGAAGAACACATGTTTCGGTTATAAAACCTTTTAAATCTAAATGGCTCAAGATGAACTGAGATTTCGGTTGAATTTCGACCAGTGGGCGATCTCTAGTCTATATATTAATAGGCAACCATGTTTCGTTTCCTCCTTTTTTCTCAGCTTGTGTGCATCGTAGGAAATCCGCGCATACCGTTAGAAAGGTGTAGTCCTGTAGATGAGCAGAATCCTATTCTAATTCTCATCTGACTCCAGGGCTACGCAACACAGACCTTCAAAGTTCCAATGTTAACCTTATGGAGGAAGGATAATTGATTAACTCATAGACAGCCAGTGGTGTCATGCCAATTTTTGCAGTGGCGGAACGGTACACCTGGCCCAGGTTTGAGGTATAGAGCATCCCAACGCTCCGCTACCCCCCCCCCCCCTACACTAAAACTTAGCAGAATTGTTTATGTTATGATGTAAAATTGCCCGATTTAATGTTTTCACTTATTGTCAAACCTTTTGAGTTTATTTTTCATGCTGTCGGCTAACTTTCAACTTAATGAAAAAAATCAAAGCGGAACTCAAAAATTATTTTTGGCAGGTGTACATAGCCTCAGTAGGCTAGGCCTATTGTAGAAGCGGCAGATGCCACCATTGGAGCAGTATCGCCAGTGTTAGAATTACTCATGTTTACAATTAATTTATGTATTTACAACTAAACTATTTGTGCTTCACATTTGGTTAACTAACTATTCAAATCCTAAACTTATTTCATAAAACTTCCAGGGCAACTATCATCAAACAAAGACGCAATTTATAATATTCTAGTATAGGCCTGACTAGACACAGAGCAAGCGTAATAAACAATCCTACAAGAATAGGCAAAGTACAATGAGAAAGTAAACACCACAAATTGCGTTTATACTACATATTTTGGAAGAAACATATATTATGATGTAAAATATATAGTTATTTCAAAGACGATGCTCATATTTTAAAAGCCAATCAGGTGTTGCAAGCAAATTGAAAAATTTAGAATAGTTCTAGTATTTCTGATCTATATAAATTCATATTAACAAACAGCTTTTGGATGGTCTTACTTGGTACTATTTCCCGAATGCATTCAGCTAATCCGGGTCACTTTAGAGGTTATGACATCTTTTCAAACAGCAGTCGATATACAGTTATCGTCACTTCTCATCAAACAACTGTCCATACTGACGATAGCGTCTCTGGCGATGGGCATTCATACTACTGTAGTTTGTTTGTAGTTGTCACCGAATAAAACTAATGTACTTGATCAGCCATTAGATCAAGTTACCAGCTTGAACATGATTGTCTTAAATGGTGTTGGACAGCAAATTGTAAACTGTATTCCTATCCGTGGACTCGGCTGTCGGTGAACGCTATATCGTTAGTTAACTTGTAATCTTGATGCTGAGTGATGAGGACAAGACCTTCTTGTTATGCGTTAATTAATCCATAATAACAAAAGATAACGACAAAATATTAATTAATTCTGCTTTGCTTTAGTCAAATATAAGTAGTAGATACATTAGTAATCTGTACTGAACTGGATTCGTGTCGATGCCTTTAACTTTTAAAGGTAGGGTATGGTAGGGCATTTCCAGTGCACCGCAGAGCCCTATTCGCTCTAGATATCACTGAGCACACGACATTTAGGCTTCGACTCAGAGCGGCAGAGTTGCTAACTCCAAAGATATTTCTGATCCCGTCGCACATTGTTCTTTAGATAACTCGCGTTGTTTACTCATGTCGAAAAGGCGTAGTTCGCAGATTTTTTAACCATCTATGGATTTATGTTGTATTCATTCTTTTTACAAGCCTACAGTAACTACATTTTTATTATCATACACAAAGTTTTTTTGGTGCTTCCTTTTGAACGCCATTGTTTTGTTGCACGGAAAATATTTCTGTATTTACAATTAAATTAGCTATAACAAATTTTATTAAATCTCCACCTCCAACCAAAACCAGTGCCGGAACGGCGTTCCGGCGCCATGACACCCCTGTAGACAGCTGTTGTAAAATTAACTGCTAGAAAACAGGAAGAACAGATGTTTCAGTTATATAATGTTTTTAAACCTCTTGGGTCCAGATCAACTGAAATTTTGATCGAATTTCGATCAGTAGGGGATCTCTAGTTTGAATAATATTGGAATTGGGTTTCTTATTTTTAACATCTGTTAATGTACAGCTGTAGTGTTTTTATTTTTTTCAATTTATTTTATTTATTTATTTATTTATTTTTTTTTTTTTTGGCACTGATAATCTCTGATTGGTAGGGTGTTATTGATTTAAAACTAAATTTAACTGTTTTAGCAATTACATGGGATTGTGCAGATTAAATTTCTCGATTTTGCTCATGTATATTCACATCTTAATTATTGTTTATTGTTATGGGGAGGCTGTAATTACAAGAAAAAACTTTTTACATTACAGAAAAGAGCAATAAAAATTATGTTTAATGTTAAGATGACAACACACTGTAAACCATTATTTAAAGAAGCTAATATATTAAATCTTCAAGCTATGTATATTTTTAAGTGTTTAATATTTGCAAAAAATAATTTTAGTATTAGGGACACCAGTGTATTTGTTCATGGGTATTGTAGTAAGCATAACTTAAGATCTAGTCAATGTAAGTATAGCACCACAACCAACAGCTTTAGTGAGCAATCAAAGCGCTTTTTCAATCTTTTGCCTCAGTACATTATAAATTCAAATGAAACTCTGTTTAAAAAATGTATATTACTAATTATTTGCTAGATTTATGTCCCTACAAGGATCAGGATTATATTGATGATGTAAAAACTAGGTTTAATTCTTAGAACTAGTTATAGAAATTGTTCTACAAATTGACCATGCCATGCTTGTTAATCTTGTAACGGCAAATAAAGATAATCTTATTCTTATCACCTATAGGGAAATTCTCTAAAACACCTGTTGTTTTGTAATTGGTTTGAATTATTTCCCATGAAAAATATTTATATTACGCAGGTTAAAAAAATATTCACTCTTCTCTATCCATTAATACCACCCGATAATCTATACGATGAAGGATTACCTTTATTATAAATTTTTACCTGAGCCATGTCTTGGCATTTCCACAATTAAATTGCTTTAATCTAAATCAACTATATTGTTTTATGTATTAAAATTAAAGTTTAAAACAAAACCTTCTGAATAGTATACATATTAAAGATTTTGATAGCATTTTAGTGGTTATTTTGCTTTCAAAATTTGTAAGTTGAGCACTTGGCTCAAAAGTCTAAACTTGACCAGCGCTAGGCTTAAACACTTTTGTAAAATAACCTGTTCTGAAACTCTACAATTTTTCAGCTGAAACAAGATGTATGCTCTAAAACCATGATTATCAAAGAACAAAGTGAAGAAATATCAAAGATGAAAAACATTGTAGAAGAACAGAAAAAAATTATAGAAGAACATGAAAAGCATAGTGAAAAGTTGGACCAGACGATATCAGAATTGAAACTGAGTATTAAAAGCCTTGAGGCAGAAAAATCAGGTAAAGCTCTAACAAATAGATTGATTTATGTACCATACCCAAAAAACTATCATTTAAGCTTTCCGCCTCGGTCAACCCTTATATTGTGGCTGATCTTTCTGATGGCCAATTTTTCTGACGAAGCAGAGCTTTGTGGCCTAGCTTTCTGTGACAATGTCGCAACGTTGTTCTGCTCTGGGGGCGCACCCAAATCCAATGAGTGCGTGTGATTTTTGTATTTTTAAATTATCAACAATCACAAATGCTTGCTTTAAAAGTATTTAGGAATTAATATTAAGAATTTTGAAGATGGATGGTCATTCATCTGAAAAAGTTTTTGACAATATAAGAATTTGCCACCTAGAGGTACAGTATATCATTCCAAACTGAGTTTGAAAATTATAAACAGTGAAAAGTAGAGGTTTTCATTTGCAGAATCATGCAAATTTCATAAGTTGACTCTGCAAAAATTTATTTTTCATGAAGATAAGTCCTAGTTTCTTCGATTTCTGCTGTTTGATCTGTACTTATCACGATTTTTAGTTAGATTTTGTTAATTTTGCATCTGATAAAACTTTTATGTTTCTAGTTTTTCAAATTTTAAATTACTGCCACTTTTAAGCCTTAGAAGTCATAATTGTCAAAATTAATCTGAATTCAGGTCTTAACAGAATGTATTTTTGTTATTTAGTTTCAGTGAGTTCTATGACATGTCTAGAAACCAGTATGCTATATTTTAAGATTATTTAGTCAACATGCAAGATTAAAATTATTTATGTAAACTGCCATGTAATTAACTTTGTTTATTTACTGCAGATCTCAAAGATACCAACACCCAAATGCAAGAGAAATTAATGGAAAAGGAAATGTTGTTGGGGAAGAAAAGTTTGCAAGTTCAAACTCTTGAACAGGTTTGTTTTATTTAACATAAAAATTTATGCATAAAATCTGATAAAAAATTACTAAAGATTTATACTTTAGGAATTAATGCGTGCAGCATAATTGCAACATTGAGAATTATTACTATAGTCTAAAAACTTGTGTATTTGGTTGAATTCATTGTAGTTGGAACTCTTCAGTATGAAAGATCAGGATCTTAGGAAACCCAAGTGATTCCACCTTCTATCGGTGTAAAAATGTCATTTATACTAGTGTTCCTTGTGCTTCAAACTATCCTAAGTGACATTGTGTTTTAACTTGTTAGGAAAAACAGTGTTTAAAAATTATTTAATATGTCTATTAAAAAAAAAAAGAAAAAACAGTGTGTTTAAATGTTAAGTGATTCTTCCGTGCGGGAAGTTCCACACAGATTGATATCAACCTGGATGCCTCCTGCGCTGTTAAGGTGGTCTGCGCGAGACCGACTCTGGAGGTGGATGTTCTCTTCTGGCTGTTGAAAGGCTCCGACAAGCAGGCTTTCGCCACGGTACTCGAGGGCGGTGTGGGAGGGAAATTTTGTCACAACAGACAAGCGGGTCTCTGTTGACAGGGTTCTTACGGTCCTTAAATTTAACCCACGGTCTTGATGGCCTTGAAAAGTACTGAAATTTCATAATTTTTAGTATGGTCCTTGAAAAGTCCTCGAATTTTGTAGGAATGTTGTTACGGTATGGTCTCCTTGAATACCGTGAAATGTTTTATGTTGTCTTAAATTTTTAATATTCTTATATACAGTTTTAATACACATATTTTGAAGCCAACTGCAGCAGCATGCATAATGGACACTTTGAAATCAACATTAACAATTTCAAAACAAATTTGTATAACTCTCCTTTGTTATTGTATATATTTGGGTCTTGTTTGTGCATTAAAAATACTGGGTACTTGTTAGTTTTACGTAAGCTTTAATTTTTTGAGGAATATTTACTGAACATTGTGTGAAAATTACTAGCAAACCTGAAGTAAATTAGGGCCTACTTAGTAAAACCCCTCACACTATATTGAATATGCTAGCTGGTTCCTGACCTGACATCAGACCCAACATTCAACCTGACATGTTGGGTGTGTTCCACCCACCATCAAATGTAACTGTTTCAGTTGGCCAGTGCTCTTAAACCAAGCATAAGACTCAACAAATCCTCCGAGCATGTTGGGATGGAGAGCCCCACAGACTATCGAACATGTTGGATGAGCCGCTGGGCCTCACATGTTGGATAGTGGGTGGGGGCTTGAGACTTTATACACTCAGCATATGATATTATTTTACTATCGCCTGATATTTTAATTGCAGGAAATTTCCAAACAACTTGGAATCATCAAAGGATTAGAGAAGACCATTAGTGAAAAGGATAAGGAACTTATGGATCTAGAAAGAACAAGAAAACTAATATTTGAGATCTCAGGAGGAAAGAAAAATAAAAAAATGTAAGATGATTTTGTATTGTGATGTCTTGTTGTGATTGATGAAAGAGCAAAATTTGTGTAGCATGTTATTTATTATTAGGTACTTAATCTTACTTTGTAAATAAACTTTTTTAATTTTTTATTGAAATTTTTAATTGATTTGACTTTCTCTGCCTGTTAACATGGGAAATAAACCTGTGCTGTGATCTTACAGCACCAACCGCAATGTCATTTTGTCACATAGGCAACCCAGAGGTAATTTTTGTGCATTTAATGACGACAAGGGGTCAAACCGGGGACATCTAGTTTGTGAGGCTACTGAACTTCCAGTGGCATCCAGTGAGATGAAAGCCAATTAATTTTGGAAACCACATTAACAAATATGACAGTTTCAGTAAGTTGCCTAAATGTACTCCTGAACTGATTAATTGACTCTTCAAATGTAGGTGTACATACCTTCAGTCAACAGTTCAAATCAGTAGGAAAAATCCTACATATGTTTCAGAACACAGGGTTCCATCATCAGTGTTGATAGTATAAAAATGTCATTGAATAAGTCTTCTGATGTTGTCAAAGTTTAAAATATAAATAAATTATTTAACATTAAGACACACAAAGACACGCACAGTACATTTAGACATGAATTGTTTATCCGGCCGGCACTGTGCTGGCAACCCTGATGATGTAACCCTGTGTTCCGAAACATATGTAGGATTTTCTACTGGTTTGAACTGTTGACTGAAGGTATGTACACCTATATTTAACTAGTCAATAAAAGCTACTTATATTACCTTAGTACTATTAGACAGCTGTAGATACTTAACACGTTGAGTGCTGAAAATCGGTATAATTACGTACCAAAATTGCGGAAATATATTTTTTGTTTAATTACATGGTAATTGCTTGAATGTTTCTAAAAAGTCGTCAGAAGTTGTCGCCGGTGGTGCCGGCGATTGTCACTTATAACTGTCAGAACTCTTGTCGAAGCCGTTTTCATCATTAGAATACACATTCCCCAACAATTCATCATCATTACCCTGCTTCATTGCACAAATAAAACCTAAAACAACAATAGAAAACACTGGTGAACCCAATCACTTCGTACGCTACGCGCCCTTAGGGGGGACCGGCAAATGATCATCAACCAAGCTCATGGACTGCACCAATTTGCAGTGAGCAATATAACCTCACCTGTCAGTGGCTAAAGGCCAGAATAAACGAATAAACCAATGTTACAATATCCGGAAGTAATGTGTAATATTACCCAGGCCGCTGCACGCAAAGCTGCTCTCCCCACTCCTTAAAAAATGGCGGACCGGGAAACGAAATACGCTGAAGTGAACACATGGACTGGCACAACAGGCGGTAAGCGAATCAACTTCTCCCGTAAATGGCTAAGCCCATACTGAACCTTTATGTTTCGGGCAGGAACGCTACGTAAATTAACGTAGGCCGCCGCCCGCGCCACTGTGGCACTACGTTAATTAACGTACCCCGCACTCAACGTGTTAAGTGTTATTTTTTCCCCCCAAGAATGTCTTTTGACTGAGAATGTATGATACAGCACCTAAACTGCCCTCAGATAGCACCACTAAGTTGTTACTTAAGGATTAAGTCAGATGTTTTTACTTAAGGATTATACTGATTGGTTGAACGAAATCTGATTGCTAGAATAATTTTGCTTTTAGTTTGTTGTTTTGATTTTTTGTACACAAATATGCTCATTTTCACATTTAGAAGGTAGAAACCACCCTGGCATTTAGAAGTAATCCTAGCATCAGCACTTTATTTTTCTCTGGTTTTTAAAGGCAAAACTAAATTGTTTTAACACAAGATGTCCCTGCTTTCAGTTCTGTATAAGCAATTAATTCTCAACCTCATTAAAAACAATATGGTTCATTTACAATAAAAAATAACATAGAATTTGATAAAACTTTATTTTATGCAGGCTTTAGATTTAACCATGTAAGGCACACAACATAAAAATACAAACAGACACAAAGGTAGGTAAAACAGTTACAAAAAAGTGTTGGGTACTTAAAATTTGAATAATATACCCAAAGACAAAAACAAATAACTTATGTTAGTTTCTAATTTGTTTCATTGCAAGTGTGTACACATTAAATACAGTATGTAGGTAGATAAAAGTATAATTTTTAAATTTCAATATCTAACAATTCATGTTTATTTAAGTACATACTGTTTAAAAAGCCTTACTTTTTATAGGCCTAATCATTAAAATTTGTCAAGATTTAAAAAAATAAACAATGTTCAGCGTCCATAAGGGCGCGTCCGCACTGGCTGAAAATTCATTACAAACTTGTTTGGCAAAAAGTCAACAAACATTTCTAACGAACAATTGCTGAACTATGATTTACATTTGAAACAATTACCAACAACCATTCGGCGGACATGTTTGGTCAGTTTGGACTCTGCTTAAGGTTGCGCTGCCAAGAGCTTACTCTGCCCCTGACGCCGCTATGCGCCACCGGTAGCACACTACCCATGCATTTGGTATATAAGGTGAGGGACAGGTGGCATGCCCATGTAGCGCAAGTGTTAATTCAGTTCATTTTTACAATTATCTCAGGTAAAGTTCTTTAAATAAATGTAGGCCTATAATTTTAGGGATTTGATATAATGTGTAAATGACATAAATTTAAAATTATTTGAATTTCAATTTAGGCAAATAAAAAATATTTTTATGGTGAACGTTTTTAATTTTTTTTTGTATACATTATTAAATTTATGTTGGGTTATAAAGCAGAATTAATCCCATATATCCCCAAAATTTCAGCCCTGAAGACAAAATAGATTTCTTGTCAATTTTGTAAGAAAATATGCCGATTTCAATACTTTTGGGCTCCATTAAGACTTTAAAGTAGTTGTCCAAAACAAAAAATAAAAATTGTAAGTCATAGTTACAACATAAAAATTAGTTTTTAAGGGGAAAAATTGGGATTTGTGTTTTCAAAATTAGTTTTTAAGGGGAAAAATTGGGATTTGTGTTTTCATGCGCTATACAACCTTATGCGTGCTTTTCAGCATTCACAGCCAATGACTTTTAAAAAAGGCAATAAATATTACAAGAATAAACAAAATTTAAGACACACTGAAATTGTGACTATTTGACAATGACCAAAGATATTTTAGGAGAACATTTACAACTATGTTTTTTTCCTCAGCTTGAAGCAAAAAATTGAGTAAGTAGTCGTTTCCAGAGAATGTTTGGGCTGAGACAACACCCAACTTCTCCTTGCTCTTCTCCCACTTTCGATTAACGGCAACCATGGGAGTTCTCTGGAACATTTGAACCTCTTTTGATATCATTTCAGCAAACTCACAACTATTGATGTTTTGCTTGTGCATTTGGCAAGTTTCAGTTTTGAAATCTGCAGCTATTAGTGAACTTTCATCTTGAAATTCACTTAACTTGTGTGAATCTATTACACTTCTGTACACTTCAGAAACAACCATATTTACTCCATTGACTTTCTTCTGATTTTTTTTACATGATTCTTCTTCTTCTGCACAGAGGCTTTGGACGGACTGTTTTAAAATTTCTAAAGGTTCAAAGTCCACAATATCTGGCGTCAGATGATTTGCCTCTTCACAAATTTTATTATTTTCACTTACTTGTTGAACCTTTTCAAGAAAACCTACGAGACGTTGCCTTATATACTTGTTATTACTGAGAGATCTTCCCCCCTCTATCATATACTCGCCAAAGTTCTCTGGAAGTTCTTTTCCTAAATAACTCGATTCAACCTCATTTTTCATTGCTTCAGTTAATTGTGTTATTTCATCCTGGAGTTTATATTTTTCTGATGAAATTCTTTCAAGACATTGACAAATTCTTTGCTCATTTCTGATGACTAGAATTTTAAGATCTTTAAGATTCTCATGGAATGTCACCTTTTGTTTAGAAAAATAACTGTCTTCCACACTAGCCAAACTATCCACCATAGAATTTAATAAAATGAGAGCATCTTTAGCATTTTGAGTGATAGCATCTAGGATACAACTAGGTTTAAATTTTAATATTGAACTCATCATCTCGCTCAAATATTCACTTTCATCCTCAGTGTCTTTTGATGGGTATCTGTAGTTCTTCACATACCTAAACACTGTGGATTTTTGTCTGTTTAATTCATTTTGAGAAATGGCTGTTTTGGGATTTTTCAAATATGCAATGGTTTCTTTTGTATCATCCACTTGTTTACAATCATTTAGAAGCTTAGCATATTTCAATTCCAACATTATTGTTTTATCATCGATTTCATTTAAGTCATGTCTTTCCAATTTTTCCACAGAAATTTTATGCAAAAGGTGGAATTTTCATTATACAATTTCTGATCGATCATCACGATTTCTTCTCTTGTCACATCTTTGTTCTCTTCCACTTTGATGATTTTCTTCATCTTGTTTAGCTGATCAACAGAATCAAGTTTTAAGTTTTGGAACTGACCGACACGTATGTTTTCCCTTCTAAGCTGTCCAGGAGGACATTTTTGCGTATCAAGTTCACTTTGTGGGCACTGCCCACATGAGCTTGCAGGTGCCTCCAGACGGATCGCATCTTGGGTGTGTTGAGCTTGTGCAGGCTGGAGTCTCCTACATTTTCACGGCATCCCAGAGCCAGCAACCACTCCGCCAACCCCTGGCTCTGACTGTCTCCACACATCATCTCTGAAATCAAAGAAAAAACTTGAAAACCAAAAAGGTCCAATAGCAATTGACAAGGTATAGGCCTAACCCCTGCCCAGTACTTTACAATTGCTGAAGACAGATATTCAATTTCTTTGTAACGATGTCTCCAACGTTCATAGTCCACTTTTATGTGATATTAGAAAAGGCGATATACGAAGGCTGTTCATATAGTAAATTGTGTTTTATCTGGTGAAGTGACTTTAATTTCTAAGATAGGTCTAATAGTAGTGTAGGCCTACTCAAATAAATAGGGATTAATCAACATTTGCTCATTTAAGTGTGAGCATTTAAGTGTTTAAGGGTGTGGTTTTTAAAATTGTACAAAATGAAACCGGTGAAACACATTACATCACCACACAACGCAACTGCTGAGTCATAATTACAGTGTGGCTACACAGTCAAAATGCCTTAGCTCTAAAGAAAAATTGCTAAAATGTATAATATAAAATATTATATATATATATATATATATATAAAAGATATATATATATATATCTTTAAAATTGAATATTTTTAAAATTAAAGAATTCTTCCAGCCTATAAAATGGGTGACCCAATAACCAATTATATAATTTTTGTTTAAAAACCTTGAAAGAATAATTTTTACTTGAACTTTCCAAAACATTGTATACTTTAGCAGAAATTACAATGTGGCTGTTGGAAGTTTTGCTTAAACGATGAGGTTCCAATAAAGCATTATGTTTTTTATGTGTATTGTAGCTGTGATTGCTGAGCTTTAAATAGTATTTTGTGTCTATCTAAGCCAGAGGCATTTTTTAACATTTTGACGGGGAACGGTCCAAACCCCAGTCTTGTTACTATCTAACATCAACCAGTTGTTAGAAAGCATCATTAATTAATAGCCCAATGACAAATGGCAACTGGGTCTGGAATCGATCCTTTAAAAAGCTATTAACTTTCCTCAGGATCGAACCGGCAACCTTTGGATTGAAAGGCGAGCACTATAACCATTCAGCTACCCAGCCAGTTCTTGGTTTTTTAAATGTTTATCATAACATCAAATATGTACAGATTTATTACTGTTTAGACTTCCCATTCTATAAAGAGGGGTTTGCAGGTTCTTTTGGATCTGATCTGCTCATAGTCTGTAATGCCTTTTTTTGCAGCTTTCAAATGTTTTCAATTTTACCAGACCCTCCCCAAAAAAGTAAACCATAACGAAAGATAGATTGGAAATAGGCAAAATAAGCTGTCCTCATATAATTTTTTGGAACCTGATCTCTGAGGCGTCTTAAGAGATAAATAATACGTAAGAGTTTTGAATAAAGATTGTCAATGTGAGGATTCCATGAAAGTTGACTGTCAATATGTACGCGCAAAAATTTGGCTGTGCCTACAAAATTTTGATCAGCAGGAATGAAATTGTGTTTCAATGTAAATAAAATATTTTGAGTTTTTTCTTCATTCAGTAAAGTAACTCATGGAATGTCTAAACAACATTCCATGTAATAAAGGTGTAGGGCCATACCTGTCCATTCCTTGTATGTTCATTGTATGTATGGACGAACGTATGGATGTTCGTCCATTCATTCCATGGACGAAGTATAATCCATTAGAATGAAACCAATTTGATGCGTCTTTAATAGTACTTTCAACAATGTTTTGTAACTCAACTAAATTACTATTTATGTTAAAGAAAGTTATATCATCAGCGTTAAGTATTGTTTTGGAATTTATAGCCGTTGGTAAATCATTTATATAAATTATGAATAATAGGGGTCCAAGTACTGAACCCTGAGGAACAACCCATTTCAATAATTTTGGTTCAGACCCTTTGTCATTTGATTCGCCTGCGGCCACTCAAATAAGATTTTAAAAAATTTAGAGGTGGACCCTTTAACCCATATTGTTTAAATATGTCAATAAGAATATTAGAATAAACACAGTCAAACGCCTTGCTCAGGTCACAAAATGAGGCCTGAGCAAAGGTCTTAGCTTCAAAAGATTGGTAATCTTGTCTTATTAAGGTGTCCAAAGCATCTGTGGTTCAGGGTGTCTACCAACCTGGAAATCCTGGAAAAGTCAGGAAATTGTTCAAATCTGGAAAAGTCGGGGAAATTTTTCTTTGATCCAGCTTCGGGACGTCGTGACTTTTTCACCCAGCACATTGCACTTAGTGTTGCAGTTAGCCAATAACATACCCGTCTCCCACTAACAAAAAACCTTCTTCCCCATTATATTTTTTATCTTTAGACTTTAAAAATGACCTCCAGATTTACAAATCTAATTTTATTAGTGAGTCATTTTCTAAAACAGCCCATCTTTTATAAGAAGTAAGTTAATAATCAGCATTACAACAAATTTGGTAAAGAAGTAAGGAGCCAAACATTTTTTACATAATTAAATTAATGATAATAATTATTAAGAGTGTTGTTATTATCTTTCAAAATTACAATACCGGGTGTCCTTAAAGTTTTGCCCTGATAAAGAGCCCGAATATTATGAAAACGATTGGTGGTAAGATGAAATTTTGTTTTCAGTTTTAACAAGTCACTTCTTAAATGTTTTATAGTAGTTATACACAAACTCAATACAGTCAACGTGTGCGCTTTGAATTACCTGTAAATCTTCTAGGCGACTTTTATTTTTTTTTACTAACAAACATTTTTTATATTATCTAACATTTCCTTAGTAATGGACGTTACCTCAATTATTATTCTCTCATTTAGAGTGTCTAAATTAGGAACTGTGGAAGAATAAACCAAATCTTTGACAAATCCTCCATAAAGAAATCAAGAGATGTCAGATTGTGGTGAACGAGGTGGCAATTTCGTCGGGCTATAATAATTTGTTTTCAGTGCATTATAACTAAACTGTAGTGTTGACAAGCTGAGTTTAGGTGTTAAAACATTAAAGAGACAAAATTAGATTAAATTCCCTTGAAAACAAGGAATGTTAGATGCATGTGGCTATAATGGTGTCCGTACAGTAAAGCTATGAAATCAGGACAAGACTTTGTGGACACCCGGTATATTGTTTTAATATTCTCAATTAAAAATACTTTTGGCTTAATTATATTTTACTCAAAAATTTATTGTGAGCAAAACTACTAAAATAGAAGTTCTATAAGCAGAGTTTATTTTGCCAAAAGTTTTGCTAAAAATTACATTTATAAAAGAGTATAGTAGGTAAAATTTAAACATCTATCATACTCCACATAAAAAATTAAGGTAAAAAAATTTCAACACGTCTTTTGATGTGTAATTTTATCTGTGTAAATATCAATATTCAACTATCTTAAATTTTATTGGAAGTTAAAATATTTAAAAATAAATAAAAAAAACAATAATTCCTTTATGTAATTTCATCACAACACTCTTTTTAAATAAAATTGTTTACAGTCATAGTTGTTATTTTTTTATGATATTAAAAATATGTTTTACTTATTTTATAGATATAAATTGTTTATTTAAGCAAAACTAGGGTGGATAAGTGCAGACATAAGCTTCCTTGACCTTACACATACCTGAAGAGAAAAGTGTTAATACAATAAAAACCACTTGCCTTCCCCACATCAGTTTCAGCTTCTTTGTCATTCAATTTACTACTGTACTGATTTATTATATTTATACATATTTTACTATATATTTATCTATTCTCATATTTATTTAACAAATTTAATTTTATATGTGTAAAAATGTTTGGTTGGGTGGAGGCAGGATTATTAAAAATATATATATATATATATAATATGTATATCAATACATTTTATTACTGTCTGGAAAACCAAAAAAAAAAAAAATACACCTGGAAAAGTCAGGGAATTTTGATTTTGGGTTTTGGTAGACACCCTCGTGGTTGACAACCCTCTTCGAAAACCAAATTGAGAAATGTTTCATAAATTTTTTTTTCTACAAATTCGATCATTTGTTCATATAGGCTACTAAAATTTCTATTAATTTTCCTATGACTGGAATTATTGAAATAGGACGAAAACTCTTGTGACTTATCCCTGGGGCCCTTTTTATAGACTGGACAAACCCAGGACACTTTTATTATATACCCCGTTCAAAATAAATGTGCGGTCGAAAGACAAAATTTTATTTCCCACTATAAGGGAAATCCCCTAAATACCTTTCCTAATTCCCCCGATTTTCTTCAAAATCATATGTTATTTTAATTTCGCTCTTGAAATTCAGAGTAGAAAATAGCGCTGATGAACATGTTACTTCACCTCGTCGACGTTGAAAGCGCTTCTTTTTACATCTCAAACGTCAAACTAAGAATATTTGTTTACGAAAAAGCAAAACATTGGCATAAAGTGACATAAGATACTAAACAGCTGTACAAATTGTTAGTGATTGCGATTGGTTGGTTTGTTGGCAGTGGGAGGAACGGGAGAAAATGGGGGAATTGAAATATGCATTTCGACCGCACATTTATTTTGAACGGGGTTAGACAAAGTTAACAAGATTATAGGAGAATACTTATTGGAATTCTTGAGTTGTTCAGTTTAGTAAGTACTATACACATTTTCGCAATTTCCCTTAGAGAATACGCTATAACCATGGTAAGACCTTAGCCCGGGACCATGTTACTTTTTCATTTTGAGGTCCCCAGAGGTCAAAAATAGCATTAGTTCATTTTCATAGATATATATGTGTGTGTGTGTGTGTGTGTGTGTGTGTCTGTGGTACTGATAACTTTTGACAGGGACCTCCGATTTTGGTGAAATTTCGTATGAAGGTGTAGGACCAGGTCTATTTTCACGAGTTTGCAACCAGCTTTAACGGGTAATGGGAACGGGGTTTTATAGGGTTTCAAAAGGTTCAAAAATGGGTTTTTGACATTTTTGGACATAATATTTAAAAATTCAACAACTTTAACTCGAACCATTAAAAAAAACAAATAATTTAGTATTTTGAATTTTTAACATGGGTTAACCCTTCCAGGGCTAAATTAAATGGTTTCCAAACCTAATGTTTTTGTTTTGTTTTGTTTTTGTTTTGTGTCTATCTAAGCCAGAGGCATTTTTTAACATTTTGACGGGGAACGGTCCAAACCCCAGTCTTGTTACTATCTAACATCGACCAGTTGTTAGAAAGCATCATTAATTAATAGCCCTGGTCAATTCTAATGAAGAAATAATAATACTGAATTTACAACTCAGCCAACATGTACATTTTGTTTTATTTATATTGTTTAACACATGAATTAAAAACAGATGTAAACAATATTGAACAAACATAACAGTCCATTATCTCTCATCAAACGCATCAATTCATTTTGCCTATTTATTTATTTATTTATTTAATTTTATATATTATTTTCGCATCAGTACAAATCACAAATTACATAGAAATGGAGCCTGTTTGCAACATTTTTGGTTCCCCGAAAGCCGGATTATAATTGAATCATCGCTATGGAACATTAATTCATTCAGAAGTCCATAATCATTATCATCATTTTAGCATCATGTCAGCTACAATCTATATATTCATCTACTGAAACCAATAAAACCGCATCATATATAAATTAAGAATGGCTCCAAGAACAGATTTCAAACCTGAAACTTATACAAGACTATTGAAGATCATAAAATCAAGATTTACGACCATCCAAACCGCTATTGATGAAATACACTCACATGGAGGATACATCAGCGCCATACAGAGGAAACGCCTAAAGTCATACAAGACCGAAGTCGAAAAGATGTGGACTGACTACGACCAAGTCTTCCAGAGGGCCATTTCACATGGAGAAGATGACGCGCTCACTGACGATATTCTTACGGCGGATAAGAATGAACTAGGAGATCTGTACATCAACATCGCATCGACCATCGATCTGCTTGAACCTGCTGACGATCCTCAATCTCACTCTACCAACAACGGTACAGGTATAACTAACGAAACTGCAGGTATGTCACCTAATGATCACTTCACTGTCCTATTATCGAGTCTGCCAAAATTTGAACTGAAAAAATTCAGTGGCGACTTGTCAAATTGGACAACTTTCATTAACTTGTTTGACACAATAATTCACATGAATAAATCACTGTCCAATGTCATCAAGTTTCAGTATTTACTAAGCGTTCTGTCAGATGAACCCCTGAGTTTGATTAGAAACTTAAATATATCTGATGAGAACTATCTAATTGCGTATGGGTTACTCCGTGACCGATACCAAGATAATAGGCGGTTACAACTTTTACATCTAAAGCCATTCTCGATCTCCCATAAATCTCACATACCGGTAGTCATATGCCTGGGATTCGACAATTTGTAAACACATAATGAAAACACGCAGGCGTTACAAGCTATTCAATGCAACATGCCAGAACCTAATGCTTTGGTAGTTGCCATCCTACTCCGCAAAATGGATGTTAAATTACGTAAGCATCTTGAAATATCACGTAATTCATCCACAGCAGTAAATCATACTCTACCAACAGTAAAAGAAATTTTTAATTTCCTTAATCTTGAATGCATACAACATGAAGATGCAATTTTTTCAGATGGTACACTTGTTACCAATTTGGGTGCCAATCACGTATACTCAAACTCTAGTTCACAAACGAAAACAGACGAAATGCATAATGTATCATGTGTCACTTTTCCAAAACCTATGCCAACCCCGAGCAACAATACGCTTTATTTATGCGCTGCATGCAATCGGCCTAATCACAAAACCTTTGCATGTCCTGTGTTCTTATCGAAAACCCCACAAGAACGTTTCCAATTGGTAAAAGCAAAACATCATTGTGTTTCGTGTCTAGGAATGCACATTTTAAAAACGTGTAAATCCCAAACTACTTGCAAAAGGTGTCACAAACGGCACAATACATTATTACATTTTGATTCAATCAAATTGGACGACCTTACGCATTCATCAACTTCAAATGTCAAGCCTAAACACATTTTCGCTTCCACCAACAATCAGAAAAATACTGATATTTCAGTAGGCCTAACATCAAGTTCACAAAATCAGTCTTTACAGCTAGACAAAAATTGAATGGTGTTACTGGGTACCACAATGATCAAACTTCGCACATCTAATGGCAAATCTCATGTGTTTCGTGCTCTACTCGATTCAGGTAGTAGGTGCTCAATGATTTCTGAACACGCAGTCAACCTACTGAATGCTCGACCTCTCCATTGTGACGTTCAAATTTCGGGCATTAATCAACAAATGACTCAAAATAAAGGACACATACTCGCATCACTAGAATCATTGTCTGGTCATCAAATCACATCAGATCACCCCATGATAGTTTTGAATAAACTCACCATGGATCTTCCCCGCATGCCTGTTCCCTCAAATGTCGTTCAACGCACGCAACAGTTTGATCTCGCAGATCCTACTTATTATTTACCAAGTCAAGTTGATGTTATTTTGGGAGCTGATGTTATTTTCCACTGGAAAGCAGGTATGTCACTGGAAAGCAGATGTCCTTAGCCCCAACATGCCACATATCATTCATTCATACCCCTCTCGGATGCATTGTCATGGGATCCATCCCATGCTCTCAGCAATCGAAATCAACATCAGCACAAATCAGTACATTCAATGTGTGCCTCCATTCCTCCGATGTCACTGATATGTGTAAGTCCTCCTATTGTTGTAGGACCAAAGAACGTCCACTTATACGTTTAGTTCAAAATAAGAAACATTAATCTACATGTCGATCATCAACTTCGTCCATCAACAGATATGAGACCAATCGGTTTTTACACCAAGTCGGGAATGATCGACAACAACCAAGCAAAACACGCAATGGATCATGGACCGTTCACAACCAAATTTACAATGATGAAGCATATTTGTTGAAGCCCATAATGACTTCAAGGTGGCCGGTATGGTCAATTCTAATGAAGAAATAATAATACTGAATTTACAACTCAGCCAACATGTACATTTTGTTTTTATTTATATTGTTTAACACATGATTTAAAAACAGATGTAAACAATATTGAATAAACATAACAGTCCATTATCTCTCATCAAATGCATCAATTCATTTTGTCTATTTATTTATTTAATTTTATATATTATTTTCGCATCAGTTTAAATCACAAATTATATAGAAATGGAGCCTGTTTGCAACAAGCCCAATGACAAATGGCAACTGGGTCCAGAATCGATCCTTAAAAAAGCTACAAACTTTCCTCATTATAAAAAACATGTTTTTAGCGCTGAAATAATTTTTTTACACATGTTACAAGGAAAATAAAATTTGAAAAGACAGATATATCCGTCTTTAGCCCACAAAAAAACTTAGGGAGACGTATAAAACTTCCCCTGACCTTAGAAACACTGTACATGTTAGTTTCGGCATCCACCGCTAGGTACCAGCACTTACTGGGTGAAAACTAGACTACCCGGTTTGCACCCTACTACCCAGTTTTACCCACCTCTCCCCTACTTAAGGACGGGAATTTCTGCCCCGTTAGTGACGTAACCAATGTGCCAAAACCGACCCTGAGACATCTCAAATAAAATTTTTGGATACCCTGACATTATGTTTGATTAATTAATGACATTACAATTTTTTGCATTTTTGGGTCGCAATACTCATAATTATTAGCATTGAACGTGTTAATTATACTATCCATTCCTTGTTTCTTGGTTTTTAGGTTCTGATTCCCAAAAATAGCCATGTAGCCAAAGATCTCTACAAATGCAACTCTGCCTGTGTCTGCAACGCCAGACTGCCATTAAGTTTTTATGTCTGGTAAATATATGTTTAATGTGTTACATATACAGGGTGCGGCAAAAAAATCGACCTATTTTCTTTTATGCACCATTTAGCGACAGGACGTCTGAGCGTGGTGGGGGTGGGCTTATTTTAAAGCAAATTTGATGCCATTTCAGTAGTCATTGAGTAGTGGTCGCCTAACCTACATGTTTACATTAAGCAATTCAAATAACACGCTTTCGTTCTAGGGGCGTATTGTGTGCTTCTCGTCAGTAAACATTAACATTTATTTATCAGCATTTAAATCAATCATTTGTTTGTCGAAAATTTTTAGCTTTGCATGGTCAGTGGGCTTTAATTACTGAACAATAGCCAATTAATTGGTATGGATGGGGATTAAGATCGAACCACAAAATTTGTCAAATCGAATGGTCAGCCATGTTCAAGGCATTTCGCTAGCCTACCGGTTGGCGTCTTGGACTCTGGTTCAAGATGTCACCGGTTCGATTCCCGGGGTGCCCACAACAATGTGATGGGTTTGGAATACTATCCCTTAATAGCATTTAGAGTACATAGTTCAATTATCTTAACAAAATTCTTCTGGCGTAAACACGAGCAAATCACTAGCTTGTTTTCTAACGGGCCGACGAGGACTGTTTTCCACACAGCAGCAAGGACTCCATCCATGTTCTCTGGCGTCCGCGCTGACCTTGGATATTTATGTTGGCTTCGTTTTAAACTCAAAAAAGTTGATCTTCAGTTAGTAACCCACTGCATAATTGTGCTAGGATTCGGAATTCTAAATGTTGACCTGATTGAAAGAATGCACGAAACTGCCGCTGAGTAGCAATGATTGAACAACCAATATTGAAACACGTCTTGATAAGGAACTAGCGTTGTTCAAGCAACCGCTACTCCATAACTACTAAAATGGCATAAAATTTGCATTCCAACAAGCCTACCCCCACCTTTCTCAGATGTTCTGTTGCTGAGCGGTGCGCGAAAGAAAATAGGTCGGTTTTTTTGCCGCACCCTGTAGAAATAAAAATGACACAATCTATCTGACTATGTCGGTCAAGGATTAGGACCACAAGTATCGAATAAGTACGTACACAAAATCAGCCAAGTTTACAGCGTGCGGCGGTTTAGGTTATGCGCCGATTGATACTTAAAGGGAAAATGTAATTTATAAACAACCAAATTGACATTTTGGGCTGATGGATGAATATCAAAACAAAAACTCTGGCAAAAGCTAAGGTAGGGTTTCTACAGAATTTAAATATGTCATTTCCCTGACTCTTTAGGAAAACCTCCCTGACCAAAATCTATCACTACTGCATTTGTGCTTTATAATTAAGTGTGTTTGCACTAAAACATGTATTTAAAATAATCCATATCTATTTAATATAATAATTAAGCAAGAATGTTTTGTTTCCTCCTTTTTTCTCAGTTCCTGTGCATCACAGGAGAAATCCGCGTACACTGATAAGGAAAGGTATAGTCATGTAGATGGGCAAAATCCCATTCTAATTCACATCAGACTATAGGGCTACGCCCCACAGGCTTTTAAAGTTCCAATGTTTCTTAAGGAGGAAGGAGAATTAATTGAATCGTTAAAGCCTGGTTTCGACTCTGCCTAAGTTGGCGACATTGTTGCCAACACTGTTGCCGACAAAGTTGCCTGGTCCAAAACCGGCCTGTAAAACCTGTCGGCGACTTTGTTGGCGACACTGTTTTTAATTATTTGGCTGTTTCCACTCAGTTTCTGACAGCAACACATTTGAAGCAACAGTCTATGATTTTAGTCTGGCACTAGTCTCTGGATGGATGATCAAACCAGTGCAGCGTTCGTCGTTTTGGCGGGTGCGTACATTTTAATGAAAAAAGGCGTAATCGACCAAGGTGGTGGGTACGAAGTTTTCTGGCGAAACGGGAAAGGGAAGGTTCGTACTCAAGTTTGATGGTTGATTTGCGACTCCACAGCGGGTACGACAATTTTGTTCAAATTGTTCGTCAACAAACACAAAATAATGTAAAATTAACAAATACACACTGCACAGTACAGGGAGTCCAGGGGTCTGACAGACTACACCGGCGTATTGCTCCGAGTGCGCATGCGCGGAGTCGTGTTGCCAACATTCTGCTGTTTCCACTCCCAAAAACAGTTGTCGGCAACTCAGTCGGCGACAGTGTTGCCCCACAAAATTGTTACCAACACAAAATCATCCCGACATTTTTGGCGACATATGTAGGGCGTTTCCACTCTGCAAAAGTTGCCGACTTTTTCGCCTACTTTTTTGCCAACAGTGTTGGTGACAAATTTTGACAGAGTCGAAATGGGGCTTTAGACAGCTGTTGTAAAAACAACTGATAGAAAAACAGGAAGAACATATGTTTCAGCTAACTTATAAAAAGTTTTAAAACATCTTGGGTCCACATCAACTGAAATTTAGGTTGAATTTTGATCAGGAGGCGATCTCTGTAATTATTATTTCACAGCATGATGTTTGTTTTACTTTCCAGAAAATAATAGTAAAATCTAAATAAAAATTACAAACCCCAATTGATTTTAGGCCTTTACGAACAAGAAACATCAACACTGACTCCATTCTTTGTACTCAAACTGTGTTCATGTGGTACATTTGGTCGTAACTTAAGTATAATATCCTTTATTTTTTAATTTTCGGAATATTTTAATATGTTTATACATTTCAACCAGTAAATAATCATGGATAAGTAATTGAAAACTAACTGAAAATGTAAATTTTAGTTAACGAAGGTCATTCATTACCTTTCACTCTAGTTATTCATGAAAAATAATTCCGTCAAAATGATGTCTGTCATTTTGAATGCAGTTTTTTTCTCAACACCTCCATCACAAGGACTAATATCTCTGCATGGATGTTTCCAATTAATTACTAGAATGATTGCATTCTAACATAAGTCCAAATCTATACTTATTTAATACGCTAATGGTTTTTTTGTCTTGAGAACTCCTCCTACAATTTTCAACCGATTTTCAAGTTTTTGGTGTCGTTGGATAGGTAGTAGTGGTGTCGTTGGCTTGGTCTGTAGTTGTTTCCGCCAAAAATTGATGAGAATCGGACTGAAAATAAAGGCGCTATCCAACATTGAAATCTCAAAATTTCCCATTTAGATAACATTGGGGACTGAATAAAGCATTTGAAACATCTGTTAATAATCAGCTGTAAATACGTGTAGTTATTGGCGATTAAAGATATTCACATTATTGGATTGGTTGGATGTCATTGATTTAGAGCTAAAGTAACATTTGTACTGTATTTAAATAAATTGCTCGATTTCGAGCAACACGTATATACTAGTTCAATGGTTATTGACACAGCTCGTAAGGAAAACCCCCATAAAAACCGTTTCTATAATTTTTACAGACATACCATCCATATTATTGTCAATTGTTTCCATGTTTTTTTTTCTTTTTTTAGATTTTGGCAATGTCCCTAGGCCACCCAGGTCTTATCAACCTGTGACTTTTTCCGTGGTGTACCTTCTGTGGGGTGTCTATAATTATGAAATTTGGACTAACTTAAAAATGATCTATGTCATTTTTACGTCATTATTTTTTACAAATTAACTGAAATGACGGGTAATGAGCTTTTGTAAATGAAAATGTATTGGACTCATTTTTAAAATGGCTGAAAATTATTTCATTAAAAACCATCCATCTCCCATTTGTCACCCTAAACAAGTTTTATTTTTTCTCAAATTATTTTCTGATTAGGCCTACCTTCCACTGAAAGTAATTAAAGTAATAACTAAACAACTACATAGTTAAGTTTAGTGCAGGCCCCTATTTTAACATTAATTTTTAAAGCAGCTCCCAAAATAAACTCACATAGGCTACCAACGGTTATTATAAGGATTTTTGTACTTGGTAAAGGAAACCCAAATCTATTGTGTTTGATAAGTGCAAAAGGCTAAGGACACCAGAGTAGGCTAAGAAATTAACCTAAGACCAAGATACAATTTTTACCTAATGTTTTGACAGTACTTTATAGAATTAATGTGGACACAGTATTGAACTTCCTTGGAAAGTAAATAAACAAGAAACTTGTAAATAGTAGAGCTAAGAAAAATCATGCCCAATTGGTGACTAATCGTAAGAGGGATTATTTTAGAAGTAGAATCGTAAAATCAAAGAACATTAGTAAGGAGTCATGGAAGGTTGTACACAGCATAACGAAAGATACTTTTGAGCATAATAATTTAGAACTGAAGGTTAATAGCAAACTGATTTGTGACCCGGTCACAGTGGCAAATACTTTTAATTATTTCCATGAGGAAGTTAAGAAACTAGTGGGAACGGATCCAATTGGCATGGTCGAACCGGAAGAGCATATTGGTATTGAGGATCAATTCTCTCTAAGACCTACAGATGAAAAAGAAATCATGGGAATAAGAAATGATATATGCAAGAAATCTAGTGCAGTTGCGGATGAGATACCATGCGACTTGATCAGGGCCTCAGCTCATATAGTTGCGAAACCACTTTCAATCATAATAAACAAATCATTTGAAGTGGGTAAATTTCCTGAACAAATCAAGACTTCAAAAATTATTCCTATACATAAAAAGAAGGAAAAGAATGTAACGGGTAATTATAGACCGGTAGCGGTACAGTCAGTACTCTCAAAGATAATTGAAGTTGCTTATTTAAATAGGCTATTCCATATTTAGAAAATAATAATTTGTTGATCGACAACCAATTCGGTTTTAGAAGGCATAACGCTACAATAGATGCTATTTTCTCATTACTAACTTCAGTTCATAATAAGGTTGACCACTCAGAAGAAGTCTATGGATTATTTTACGATATGACTAAAGCCTTTGATTGCTTACATCATGGTATATTGAAACAAAAATTGGCAAAATTAGGCATTGTAGACAAACCTTTGAACTGGATTATGACTTTTCCCAAAGTTAGATCACAATTAGTTACTGTAAGACACATGGGTCATGATAATGTTGTAAGACAATATCGTTCAGAAGTTCAACATCAAATCAATACAGGGGTACCACAAGGCTCGCATATGGGACCAGTACTCTTCTTAATATTTATGAACGACCTACCGGATGCAGTACAGGAAGGTGAACTGTGGTTATTTGCAGATGATGTGTGTCAAATGATATCTGACTTGGAAAGAAAGAGCTCAATTGTGAAGACTCAAACTGGTATTAATGAAATGAGCGAATGGTGCTCAATCAATAGGTTAGTTCTAAACCAAGACAAAACTTGTTTGCTACATTTCTTCAACACAAAAATTCATGACTTTTGTCCTCGAATAAAATAGGCGATAAGCATCTAATACCTGAAAATGGAGTCACGTATTTGAGAGTACAGATACTTTATTGTCGTTGGTATTTACATGAAAATACATGACAATAGTAAAATATACATAAAATTAATTTTAAAAGTAATTTATTAATTATCATTATTTCCAGAAATTTTCACTGTATTCCTTCATTGAATATGGACATTTTTTTAATAAAACGTCTTTAATTTTTTCCTTAAACTTTCTGTCTGACAGTAATTTCCAGCTATGGGGCAAATCATTAAATAATTTTATTTCCATGTTTAGTTTTTGATGGCTCTTCATATATTTGACTAATGGCACACTTAATTTTGATTGATTTCTTTTTGAATGACTATGAACTTCCAAATTACATTTAAACTCAGGATGGTTATTTCTTACATACAGGGTTAGGCAAAAGTCTGGATACCCCCAGTTAACTTTTTAACGCGTTGCAGTAGGAAAACCAAACTCGGCACATGTTTACAAAATCAAAAACGGCACTTTTTCATCAACTACACAATTTTGCCCCTGCCCCCAAAATGGGGTATTTTGGGGGCAGCCCCAAATTTTCAAATGTAAACCCCTATCGAGTGACCCCTCATTTTAAACGGTTTATCAAGAGAAATTAAATGGCGCAAACCGGAGGTCGATATCTCACCCCTAACCAAAATGGCAGCCATTTCAAAATTTGACATGGGCAAGCAAGTATAAGTATGGACACCCCCAATTAATTTTTTAACACGTTGCAGTAGGAAAACCAAACTCGGCACATGTTTACAACATCAAAAACTGCACTTTTTCATCAACTACACAACTTTGCCCCTGCCCCCAAAATGGGGTATTTTGGGGGCAGCCCCAAATTTTCAAATGTAAACCCCTATCGAGTGACCCCTCATTTTAAACGGTTTATCAAGAGAAATTGAATGGCACAAATCGGATGTCGATATCTCATCTCTAACCAAAATGGCAGCCATTTTAAAATTCGAGAAGGGTAAATTTACATTTGTTAAAATTAAATCGGAAAATAGCTTTTTGGAATTTATAATTTCTTGAATTATTTTAGAATTGAACCTAATAGCAGAAATGAACTAGTAGGTTCAATTCTAAAATAATTCCAGATATTCTCGATTCTAAAAAAGCTATTTTCTGATTTAATGTAAAGTCAATTTACCTTTCTCGAATTTTAAAATGGCTGCCATTTTGGTTAGAGATGAGATATCGACATCCGGTTTGTGCCATTCAATTTCTCTTGATAAACCGTTTAAAATGAGGGGTCACTCAATAGGGGTTTACATTTGAAAATTTGGGGCTGCCCCCAAAATACCCCATTTTGGGGGCAGGGGCAAAGTTGTGTAGTTGATGAAAAAGTGCAGTTATTGATGTTGTAAACATGTGCCGAGTTTGGTTTTCCTACTGCAACGTGTTAAAAAATTAATTGGGGGTGTCCATACTTATACTTGCTTGCCCATGTCAAATTTTGAAATGGCTGCCATTTTGGTTAGGGGTGAGATATCGACCTCCGGTTTGCGCCATTTAATTTCTCTTGATAAACCGTTTAAAATGAGGGGTCACTCGATAGGGGTTTACATTTGAAAATTTGGGGCTGCCCCCAAAATACCCCATTTTGGGGGCAGGGGCAAAGTTGTGTAGTTGATGAAAAAGTGCAGTTTTTGATGTTGTAAACATGTGCCGAGTTTGGTTTTCCTACTGCAACGCGTTAAAAAGTTAACTGGGGGTATCCAGACTTTTGCCTAACCCTGTATATTAAATTTTGCAGAATGTATCTAGGGATGTTAATGTCATTACTCTATAATATTCAAATAAAGGCTTACCATGTGTTCGTCTTTTTACTCCTCCAATAATTCTTATTGCTTTCTTTTGTAATTTAAATATGTTTTTGGCTTCTGAAGAATTGCCCCATATAATTGATCTATAATTAAAATGACTATGCACATATGCATAATAAGCATTCATTAATACTTCTAAATTTTCATTTCCTTTTAATCTTCTTAAAATTTAGACTCCTTTACAAATTTTCTTAGTTATATGCGTAATGTGGTTTTGCCAATTAAATTTGTTGTCAATGATTATTCCAAGAAATTTTAAAGATGCACAATTCAATCGAAGGTGAAATTTATTTGAAAAGCTAACTTCTAATTTTTGGGTTTTATTCATATTTAAACTGATTTTATTGCTGTTACACCAGTCAAAAACATTTTTTGTAGTGATTTTTATATTTTCTATAAGTTCTTCATGTTTTTTTCCAAATATATTTATCCCCAAATCATCTGCATATAAAAATGACATGTTTTTCTGGCTGGAAATTGTTAATGGTAAGTCATTTACATAAATATTAAATAATAAGGGTCCAAGACATGATCCCTGAGGTACTCCTACTTTAATTTTAATTCCATTTGAAATTTCTTCATTATAATAAACATGCTGTATTCTTTCACCTAGATATGATTCAATTAATTTTATAGAGGAATCCTCAAAACCATAGTAACGTAATTTACTTAATAAAATGTTGTGTGTAACTGAATCAAATGCCTTTGACATGGTCAAAGGATTGAAAACATACTAATTTACCATCTTCTATTTTGTTAATTGTATCCTTTACAAAATTATTAACAGCATCAACAAGTCCTAAATTTTTTCTGAAGCCAAATTGCCTGCTGCTGAATAATGAGTTAGTTTCAAAATAATCATAAATTTGATTGAACATAAGTTTATCAAAAATTTTTGAAATTATTGGTACAATAGAAATTGGCCTAAAGTTATCATATTCTTTATTACCTGATTTATGTATAGGTATTACTTTGATTATTTTAAGACAAGTAGGATATTTTTGCTCTTCAATACACTGATTAAAAAGAATCGTTACAACTTCACAAATTTCTTTTGCTGCTCCTTTTATCATGTTCGTATTTAGTTGATAAATATCTTGACAGTTACTAGATTTAAATTTTTTTACTGTAGAGTATGTTTCTTCCACCGAAACTTGTTTAAATTTAAATGCTGTACATGATTCCAAAACATTTTTATTTAAAAATCTTTTATAACTATCATTTGGCAATGGTGTAATTTGTCTCATTAATTTATCAACATTTTCTGTGAACGCTTTATTAAACCCATTGGAAGTTAAATTTGTATTTATTACATCTATTTTATAATGTCCCATTCCAGTCAGATTTTTAATAACTGTCCATATTCCTTTTGATTTATTATTTATGTGTCTAGATATCTCTTTACTATTATGCTATGCTCCAGCTTAGCTTTTTTTAATTCGGCTTTGTATTTTTTTAAAGCCAATAAATAATCCTTTTTTAATGTACCTGAGCCCTTACACAGTTTATATAGCTGAAGACAATTACCCTTCATGGATTTTAGTTTATCGTCATGATTAATTTTGTTTCAGGACATTTATCTTTATGTGTTTAATTAGAAATACTTCTTCTGCTGCATCCTCAATTTTCTTAAGGAGTTTTCTAAATTTTTCATCTAATACACTAATTGAATAAATATCTATCCAGTTTGTTCTGTATAGACTTTCACTAAACTTAATACATCTTTCAGGGGTTATGATTCTAATAATTTTCTTTTTATTATTTGCTTGTACAGTTGTTTTCAATGGACAGTTAAAGTTTAATATAACAGCATTATGATCAGAAATTAAAGTTGGGATCACCTTTGTTTGTGTTGACTCAGGCTGAAGTGATGTAAATATGTTGTCTATACAACTTCCATCATTGATTTGACACGGTCTTGTGATATCAAACACTGTTCTGTTGATAAGTAACAACCTTAGGTGGTCCGATCATGTGGATCATATAGTGAGCCGGCAGTCTGTAGTATGCTGTCTTGTCTTGTTAGAAGATTACAAAAAATCGTGGATACAGATGTATTGTTAAAGGTCTACTTTGGATGTTTCCACAGTGTGCTAAGTTATTGGATTATTTGTTGGGGAAACAGTCCTGAAGCCCAAAGAGTTTTTCTACTTCAAAAAAGAATCATTAGAATAATTAGTAAGTCTCATTATCTTGAGCACTGTAGACCGTTGTTTAGAAATTATAAAATACTCACCCTATCATCAGTTTTCATACTAGAATCGGCCACAAACGTTTTAAAGTACTCGGAATTTTTGAAGAGAAATCACCATGTTCATCAGTACAATTCACGGCAAACGAATAAGATTCATCTCAAGAGACATCGGACAACTCTTGCACAATCTGGAGCTCAATATACTTGTCAAGTAAAGTTTATAACAATTTTACAGAAGAAATTAGAAATAAAACTAAGTTCCTTGGGTTTAGAAGAGGACTAAAACTTAAAGAATTATTTAATGGAAAAAGCCTATTAAAATTTGGAAGAGTTCTGGGAGGAGAGTATAACATAAAGAAGAAGGAAAACAAAAACGACTGACGACCACGGCTATCATAAGCTTCCAGTGGGATATCTTCTAGTATGACAAGTAAACAGCTTTTTAATGTTGATACCAACTACCATCTCTGTAGAGCATGTGTAAAAATTGAGTTCGGTTTTTAGCGATCTTCATTTTGTGAAATATATCTCAAGGGAAAGAAGACGCAATATGACTTTTGTTGGGAACAACTAACTGTCTTACAATAAAAAATATTAATAGGCCTAAATTAATTTGTAAAACGCCTGTCATCATCAAAATAAGTTATGAAGACAATATCAAAATTAATGTTTTGGCATGCACCATACAACATTTACAAGTACTTGAGTTGTGCAGTTAAATGTGCGCATCAAATTTATATGTTAGGCCTAAAAACAATTTTATTAAAATTGTCCTACAATAATAAAAAAATAAATAGGCCTACTTGTTTTAAGATTATTAGACCAATTCGTATGCGGTATATGAGGTCGAAATTGTGGTTCGGATCCCAGGTTAAACTGTAGGTCCCTAGGTACCATTGGCTGTTGGGCTATTAATTAACAATCCTGTCTAAGGAGAATGTCGGAATTAGTCAGTAACAAGACTACTAGATCACGCCACAATCATCCTACACTCATTTGTCAATCATATTCAGGTGAAAATACCCACTATGTGAGGTCCCTGTCTCAAAATAGTGATATAGTGATTAAAAATAAATAAGTTAACTTAGCACATTTCAACAAATATAACCTTGTAGGCCTAGTTCACATACGTTACAGTAGCCTATTCATTTTTGGATCAAATCATCCAAACAACCTTTCTTAGCTTGAGTTCCTGACTGTCAGTCTGTTTTGCTGACTGTCAGTCTGTTTTGCTGACTTTCCCTGGCCTTCTCTGATTTCTCCTGGCCATAGAAACCCTGATGGAGTCGGAGAACAAAATTAACACCTTGAGTGCGGCATGCGGAAAGGCTACCTTTCCGGGTGCGGATGTATCCCATCGGTTACATATGACATTGTCACGGTAATGCGACTGTTTCTCCTCTAGCGTTTGAGAAGGAAACACATATCAGGGTGTCTACTGATATCTGATTTTGGAATTCCAGTATTTCAAGTACATTTTTTCAAAAAATTCCAGTATTACTCACGAACTATTAACCTGAAAATGGAGTAACAATAACAAAATTTTATACATGTAAACAAATTTAACATGGATCTTTGTATTAAGAGATCGCCACTGGTCAAAATTCTACCAAAAAATCACTTGATTTCGACTCTAATTTATTTAATAAATTACCCTTCTTCCATAACATTGAAAGTTTGAAAGCCTCTAGGGCGTGCCCCTGGAGGCTAATGAGAATTATAATGGCATTCTATTCATCTACAAGATGAATCTTTCTAATAGTATGCATGGATTTCCCCAACGATACACACAGAAAACCGCTGAGAAAAAAATAAGAAAATAAACATGCTTGCCTATTAACTTATAGACTTATTTCTAGGCTTAATCTTTACACAAATGTTTAGATTTCTTAATTGACTACCGGTAGTTAATTATTTGAATAGAACTATAAGTTTTCTGATTTTGGTTTGCAAACATACTTTAACACCAATAATAACAGGTGAAACATTTTTACATCAAAATGTACAGATCAAATGACAAAATCTATATTTTATGCTTAAAAAAACAATTTCCGGATTTTAATAAAATTCAATTATTCTAGTATCTATTTTTAAATTCCAGTATAATTTCAGTATTTCCAGTATGTAAATAAAATTCCAGTATAATTCCAGTATCAGTAGACACCCTGCATATTGTGTATTAGCGTGTAGGTAAGGGTATTGAGATTTTATATTACATGTGATTAGTATATAGTACCAGGGGGACCGAGCTTAAGCTCGGTAAAATTATTACTTTCGTTTCTCACACAAAGCTCGTTCGCTCCGCTCACTCGCCAGGCGGAAGGTTTGCTGCACATTGGTATGATTTTCCTAAAACCACAGGTTAAAGATGTAACACATTGGTTTATTTTATCTACAGTTATCAGCTGATTTTTGTTCAGTTAAAAAATTTCCATAAGGATAACATGGGATCTTTGAAGGGCTCTAGCGCGAAAACCGGATTTTTCCCAGCTATGGGACCAGCTCCAATCGATTTCTGGTGGCCAAAACCCCCATATTCCAAAATTTGAAGGAAATCGTCGGAGCCGTTTTTGAGATAATTGTGCAAGCAAACAAACAAGCAAACATTGCTCGTATAAGAGTATAGGATTCTACAGGTTTTTAATTTCGCGCTATCGTTGGAGGAATGTAAATTTAGTTCAGCGTGGGGGTTGAGTTTTGGCATTTTATGTGCAGCAGCGAACGTGTTAAGCTGTGCTTATATATGTAATAACTTAGCTGATCAACAAAAGGAACAAAGATTACATTATTTTATATCATCCTTCAACTTATTACAGTAAAACTCTTTGATCTAGCAGATTCAAGAGTTAATCCAGACATTTCCTACTGACAAGATAAGCCTAGGAGTATATAAAATAAATTAATTGGCCTTTCATTTCACAATAATTCCAATTGAAAAAATTAAAATAATATTGAGCTAGATAAATTTAACCTTATTGTTACGTCCAGAAACATAAAACAAAAAATTGTTAAGCTTACCTGATTCAGGTTTCTAATCGTGCACAATAATATGCTTGATTCAGTTTGTTGATTTTTAATTTTACTTTTACTAGATGTTGGATTATATTAGACATTACATTGATCGAATTGAATTAAAGGCAAAGGGAAAGATAGTAGTAAATGCAAGATTGCAAGATCAAGATCAAGATAGGTTCTGGTTCTGAATCTGAATTTAGGTTAGGAATTTCCCTGGAATTTCCCGCGCTTTTATCAGTCATTTGTATTTCCATCGTTCCAAATTATTTTGATAAATTATTTGTTATACTATATTCAAGTAAAAAAGTCAAAGTTGACTTTGACTATATGTAGGGTCTCATATCAACTATGCTGAGGAGGGGCCGTCCACATATTACGTAACACTCAATGGGGGAGTGAGGGGTTCGGCTTAACGTTATGCAGCGTTATGAGGGGGTTTTTCAAGACCTTTATGGTGACGTCGCCAAAAAATAATTTTTCCAAAGTACGCCACAACCACAACCTTATTTAAGAAAACGCCTGACAGAGTTACGTAACAATCTAGGAGGTGTTGTACAGAGGAGAAGGGGGGATTTAGGCTTTCGTTACGCAGCGTCACTCACAAGGGGAGGAGAATGGTCAAAAAGATGAAAAATGGGTCACGTAATATGTGGACGGTCCCTCATAGTCAATAAAATTAGAATGTTAACATAGACACTAAAATTACGGCGTCTGTTATTAGCCTTACACTTGGTGGCGCAAATAGAAACTTTCAAATTTTTGTCGTCCATAAAGAGAATGATCTATCCTTTAAGAACATTGATACATTTACTGTTAGATGGGTCAAAAAAATATGATTCTCGTAGCAACAAAAAGCGAAGAGACTTGTAGGCCATACTAATTTCTGTATGTGACTGTTAGCAACTACTCAACATAGCCACTATAAAAGCGAATTTGTAACGTATAGCGCCTACAGAATCATTCGTATTGAATCTATATCTATAAAAGAGGAAGTATGTATATATATTTATATGCATGTTGCCTATAGACTCCGAAACCGCTCAACAGATTGCAACGAAACTTTCAGGCATTATTAAGCATTATTCAAGGATGGTTTGTGTGAAGTTTAGTGCAAATCTGTCCAAAGGGCTCTGGCCCAGAGGGCATACAATGGTGCAGTGTCAGGTTTTAGAAATTTAGTGTTTACAAAATGAACTACTGTAATTAAAAAATTTGAAAGTTTCATTCAAGCAGATGCTTATGCCTATAATTATAGAAGTTACCAAAAATTTCTTTAGGGCTCTACCCCACTGGACTTCAAAATTACTTTAGGGCCACCGGGGTTGAAATTTGATGGACGATGCTCTTTACCCATAGGTACTCACTAAGAAACGATTTTGCAAATATAGTTTTTTAAGCACTTTAGGGCTCCGCCTCACTGGACATTGAAATTACTTTAGGACCTCCGGAGCTGAAATTTGACATGGACGATTCTCTTTGCTCATAGGTACTCACTAGGAAACGGTTTTGCAAATATCGTTTTTTAAGCTCTTTAGGGCTCCACCCCACTTGACTTCAAAATTACTTTAGGGCCACCGGGGTTGAAATTTGATGGACGATGCTCTTTACCAATAGGTACTTACTAATAAACGATTTTGCAAATATAGTTTTTTAAGCACTTTAGGGCTCCGCCTCACTAAACATTAAAATTACTTTAGGACCTCCAGACCTGAAATTTGACATGGACGATTCTCTTTGCTCATAGGTACTCACTAAGAAACGGTTTTGCAAATATAGTTTTTTAAGCTCTTTAGGGCTCCACCCCACTGGACTTCAAAATTACTTTAGGGTGACTGGGGTTGAAATTTGATGGACGATGCTCTTTACCCATAGGTACTCACTAAGAAACGATTTAGCAAATATAGTTTTTTAAGCACTTTAGGGCTCCGCCTTACTGGACATTAAAATTACTTTAGGACCTCCGGACCTGAAATTTGACATGGACGATTCTCTTTGCTCATAGGTACTCACGGTTTTGCAAATATAGTTTTTTAAGCTCTTTAGGGCTACACCCCACTGGACTTCAAAATTACTTTAGGGCCACCGGGGTTGAAATTTGATGGACGATGCTTTTTACCCATAGGTAGTCACTAAGAAACGATTTTGCAAATATAGTTTTTTAAGCACTTTAGGGCTCCGCCTCACTGGACTTCAAAATTACTTTAGGGCCACCAGGGTTGAAATTTGATGGACGATGCTCTTTACCCATAAGTACTCACTAAGAAACAATTTTGCAAATATAGTTTTTGAAGCTTTTTAGGGCTGTGCTCCACTGGACTTTAAAATTAATTTAGGGCCTCCGGGGTTGAAATTTGACATGGACGTGCCTCTTTCCTTATGGGTGCTCTTGCATTTGCAATTACAATCAATAAGATACAAGGCAAACTTTGACTATTCTGGGTTTAAATTTGCAAAATGCCCGTTTATCTTTTGGCCTTACAATAATATTAATATACTTACTTTCTATGCCATTGACTTTTTTGTTATATTAAAAAACTTAAAACTTAACTTATCTTTTTTTTGTTATATTAAAATAGCTTTATTTATGTAAACAACTTAATTTGAGCGCAGCAACGCGCGCCGGGTAACTGCTAGTTGCTAATAATTCATATTACAGTTCTTTTGAAAGACTTCGTTGCCATGACATCTGTAGCCACTTACTAGCGTCGCATGGAGATATAGCATTTTTCCGGCTTTTGGGGGTTTTAAGGGGCTTGCTGGGGTGAGCGGGGAAGGTTAGGAGGTTTTATGGGATTATGTAGGATGAAAACTCAACTGAAATCAGTTCAAAAATTTAATTATGGCAAAAACTGACGACAACTCTATTTATAGGTAGATAAAGATAATCTAACCTTCTCAAACAAAATCATAAACCTCTTGGTCGAGCTGAAAAATCCCGTTTTATCCCTTACGTTTGAGACTATAACAACGTTAGTACAGTATTTTAAAATATTAACAGTTAAAGATCTTTACGTTGTAGCCTATTTTTTCCAAAGCACTTTAGTAAGTCTTTAATTACACCCCACAATCATTATCAAACATCACATTTAGTAAATTCGTTTTTCCCTTATATTAGACCGCTTGTAAAAAATTTTGAAATTCTCTTTAATATACTATAAATCTACAGCACCAAAAATATTTTCAGTTCGGAGGAAATCCCCCGCCATAACTGGCAAAACTAATTGAGTCGTTCACTAGAATTGAATGTAAAGATAATGGATGAATAGCTAAAGATTCGTTCTTTTCCCCACCATTCATTACTATTAGCGCTATCAAGAAACTGAAATGTTCGGTGCTATCGAGGATTTGGGAAATTTAACGACTACCTAAAACCGAAATCGTCTAGTAGAAACTACAGTTTATTGGCTAGGCTATGATATTGTAGGTGCTAACGAGAAAGTTTAATAAATGTCTCAGATTAATAGAGTATTTAAATTTTTTATTTGCCGCCTGTTTGCAGTCGCTAGAAAAGTTGCTACTTCTGTATATTTGCTGTGATGCCCCGCCATTAGTGTAACCATTGACTTTGTAACGTAAGTACACTTCATGGTACACTTGTGAAATAACGTAGCGACGTTGTATTATAAGTTAGCATACTACCAATTTGATCTTGGTGTAAACTAAAACAGTATTTTGTTTTCTTATCAGTTGTAAGAATGCTTATTCTTTAATTTTCTACATACAAATCTTCTTACTCTTATTTACACAACAGTCGATTTTTGTCACTAACTATGTTGCCACTTCAGAATAATCGAAAAATCAGTTTGTGATCAATTAGTTTCTTTCTTGGAAAATAACGCTATTTTATACTCAAGTCAATACATGACACATAGCCTACTCTGTGGTTCTCTGGGGAGCAAGCAAGGGTATCTTGGAAAAAATATTTCTTTGGGAAAAAGGCTATAAGATCCATAGCTAAACTTGCACCTCAAGCTCACTGCAGAGAATTCTATAAGCAACTTAACATATTAACAGTTCCAAACCTTTTTATTCTAGATGAATCAATTTGCTATATAAAACAAAACAGAATCCATGATCCTAAATAGTGGAAAACAATAGTATAACTAAGCATAGATATAATACTAGACATAAAAATCAGTTTGCACAACATAGGCTAGCAATTTATGAGAAAAAAGCAGAATATATAGGTATCAAATTGTACCAGGATTTGCCACTGTCTCTAAAGAATATCGCCTCATTTTATAAATTTAAATTAAAATTAAAATCATTTTTAATAAAAAATAGTTTCCATAACATTGAAGAATATTGGGAGGTATGTTAATCTCACTACTAGGTCTCCAATGGTAGGAGAGTGGTTCTACGTGGAATCCTGCGTGAACGTGACAGATCCTACGCCCATTTTGGGACACAGGACGCCGAATGTAAGTCAAGTAGGCCTAAGTAAAATAATACCATTGACCATAAATACTGATAGTATAGTCAATCTTAATAGTATATCCCATTTTACTTGCCGAAGGCAAGTTTAGGGTAAAAATCACTTTTTCTTAAACTTATATTAATTTATTTGTATTATATTCTAAAATATGCACTGTTTACACGGGCAAACTTTATTCCGATCAAGGATTTTTAAATACATATGCTTTGGAGGTTTTTGCCACCAGAAATTGATTCCAGTTTTGGTCCCATTTACCATTTTACCATTTACCAATGATGTCTTCGGCCGCAGTCCTCAGAGACTGGGGATCCGTCAATAGGTACTATTGAATCAATTGAATAATTGGAAAACGGAAATTAACTGAATAGTAATGGCTAGCATTTTAGATACAGTGATTTGTAGTGCCGCTTTTACTTTAATAGGTCTCCAGTATGAGTAATGAAATAGTTCAAATACCGCAACGAAATTCCGGGGAATGCAATTTTAATTCAGGGGAATTCCGGGGAATCCACCAGTGGATTCCGGGTAATTTGGTCTCGAGCTGTTGCCAACGTTGCCCCGTTGCCGCTGCCAGGCTGCCACGTAGTGATGGGACAAACGACTGGTTTTAACCATCCGATGATTCATCCGATGGTTTTAGCTTTCATCGGATGGTTTTCAGATGGATGATTCCTCCGATGGTTTTATTCCAGGAGTGGGGAGCGCTTGCTGTGTAGATGAAGTAAATGAATTGTTCTGAGTAGACGAATTAAACATCTGTTCGCTGGCATCAGATGGTTTCTGAGAGTTTTAAAACTGGCCCGAACAGTGGATTATTATTGCATTATTAAAATTAGAGTAATCGCCATGTGACCTATTTGGCATAATGGTTTATTTAGTAAAAATTAACAACACAATGAAAATATAATTTTAATTTGTTTTGTGGCTTATACAATTACCAAGATGATTTTAGGGATAAAATAATTTTGGGAATAAAAAAATATAGCTACTTAAATGCCTTGTTGTTTCTTTAACATAATTATTTATACAATGATAGGGGGATAATACTGTAGATTTGAAAAATATTAGTCAAAACATGAAACTCTATTAATAATTTTTTTCTGACTAGGCCTACGTAAATTAAGCCGTAAGATGCCATAAAAGATGGAATTAAAACGACTCATCAAATACTAGAAAAAATACTGTTCAAAAAGAATTCTGACTGAGTGTTTTTTCTACAAACCGTGTATACTAGGAATGGATAATATTTATTCTAAGCAAATGCCTCGGAATAACTTAATTAATCTGAACGGTCAGATAGTTTTCCAAACAGAAAAATTCCATCAGAAGGTTCATCCAGAATAGAAACGAACTGATAGTTCATCTGAAAACGCATGGATTTTTCTAACAGGTGAAAACATTTCATCTGATGGATCCACCTAGTAGAGAAACGAACGGATAGTTCATCTTCAGATGAATGGATGAACCATCCAGATGAAATTCTAAGCTCCCATCGGATGAATAGATTGGCGCACAACAACCGGATGAATCGTTTGTTTTCATCGGATGGTTCCCATCACTATGCCCAGTGTTTCCATTCGCGGGATTTTTATCCCGTTAACGGGATTTTAAGACCCTGAGCGGGATGAAAACGGGATGCGGGATAAAACGGGATTTTTATGAAGAGGAAAACGGGATTTAGCGGGATATTTCAAATTTACAGACAACTTTTATTTTACGTAATACAACTGCAGCACAAACAAAAAAATTACAGGTGATGATTCATTGATTTCTTTACAACATTTACTGCAAAAATGTGCAAACAAACAGAATGTGCTTGTTATACTATTTAAAAAAATTGTGAAATACATATTTCGTACTCTGTGGGAGAGTTTAACTTTCTGACTGGACAGGGAGAAGCCGGTCGGTCAACGAACCAATAGAATGGAATCTACGAATAAGTTTCAAAAAAGCTCTTAGCATCATAGAATCTGTTATCTGTCTAAAAAAAATTGTTTGTCCTAAAATCTTGAATAGATGTAAAGCATGATGTACCGTATAGTATACATCCTGTCCCAAGCACTTCAAGTACACCAGATGCAAGAAATTTAAATAAAAAACGTTTTTGAATATTATACTTTTGAAAGATTAGTCACTCCACTCTACTGTAATCAAATCGTAATAAATATTCCATTCTTTTCTGTGGATTAAATTACCTAATATTTAAATTTTGTATGTTTATATTGTAGCCTATCATGATTTTGAGGGAAATCGATAGTAAATGGTCAGGGAAATTAATGACAAATTTTCTGTGGATAAAGCTTATCCTGGTTACAGTATCATTTGATAGTTTTTTCTATACCTAAGTATTAAAATATTTTTTACATATTTTTCTATTGAATTAAAACCATAAATTCCTTACTTTCCCAATTCTGTACTCATGCTTTATATATTTTTTTAATATGATGAAGGCCTTTTAAAGTTTTTACTCTTAAAAGTTTAGCTTGTGGTTCTTGTTCATTAGGACCTCTATTTTCGCCAATAGTAAAAGGTAAGAAAAGAAATGCAACTAGAAGACCAAAATAGATAAATAAATTTCAAACAATTCATATTTAAATACTTACATTTATGTTATTTTATTATATGAAGTAATATGTTGTTCTTCTGGAAAATCAAAGGATTCTATTTTAGTTGAAAGATATTTGAGTAATTTTATTTGAGCCCATGTATTTTTCTTCTACCTTTGTTTGATGAAATTGATAATGCAGATATTTAGAAAGAGTATAGCTGACATAATATAAAATTCTTTAAAAAGAGTTCTATAGGTAACCGTCATTATTTCATGTATGACTGCAGAATTAGTTATATCATATAAATATTCAGAAATTTAACAAATTTCAAGAGAAGTCATAAATGATCTATGTAGTTAGCAGCATAGCGTTTAAAAGTAGAGATTATTTGCCAACCATAATGACTTTGGTAAACATGAATTACTCTTCAATTATTAACGATATATCATGAAACTTGTGTTCTTTTTATAATGGAAAAGCAAAGAGTAGTTTTCATCACTAGGACGGAAAGTGGCTTTTGTCTGTGCTCAATAAGCACAGAAAAAAAGTAATAAACAACGTTTTTCATCATACTAGAAAAAATAAAATGGATAGCTCATTTTAAAGTAAATTAAATCAAATTTCATTTTCTGTTTAGATCCTACACGTTTTTCAGTTGACTTCCATCTTAATTTAAATCTTCCTTATAAACAGCTGATATATACGTTGAAGTAATGTCAAAATCTTGCATTAAAATTGTAGTCTGCAAGTCGTTTTTTTTTACATTGACCCCAATTGACCCTATATTTGATTTGAATTAGTATGATTTTTGCTTAAGAAAAATAAACAACTCTTTAGGTTAGCGCACGGAAAAAATTAACAGATATTTTTTCGGTGCACTTTTAAAATGCTTCAGAAAACGCCGACTTTGTGGACTAAATACAGGCCAGAAAACGGCTGTTCTACGTGCAGTATAATGAAAACGGGATTTTTCCGGATAAACGGGATATTTTGATGCATATTAGCGGGATAAAACGGGATTTTTTTGATGGGCCAGCGGGATATTATTTTTTGTGGAGTGGAAACACTGACTATGCCACAGCCACAGCCACTACACTACCACAGCTAATAATAGGTTATTGGGAGACAGTCGTGACACTCGTATCGACGCTGTATGTTTGTTGTTGTCCGCCGACAACTAGCGCTTCAAGCGGATGGAACCGGCGTGACTGGAGTCGCGACCGGAACTTTATCCCTGCCTGGATGGGCGGGAACTTTAAAATGTTACTCCAATGAGCGGCAACAAATTCTGAAATATATTTCGGCCTTTATCACTCGATTGGGATTTAATTTGACAATTTCGATTGTTATCAGCATTGTATAGTCAATGGCATTATTGTCAGCCGTGTTAGTGTTGCACTGATGGCTGCTATCGCCTGTGATTGTGTCGTCAACTCGGACGCCAACCACTATGAGCGCAAGTGTGCCCACACTAGCGCTCCAAGCCACGGTTCCGTGCGTAACTGGAGTCGCGCGGTGGTTCCGGCGGACAGCCGAAGTGACGGAGTGTCACGACTGTCTCCCAATAACCTATTATTAGACTGTGACACTACAGTCAGTCACAGTCAGCTGGTGCTGGTAGAGGTCGTTTGGTCGGTTGTGTTGTGTGCCGTTGTGTTGATGTTAACGTGTTGTGCAGTAACTGAATAACATTCCAAAATTTAGGCCTATTCGTGACATCTAATAATTTTCACCCAAATCAACCGGTAAATATAGCTCCTCTTTTCATGGTTATGTATTTCATTTAGCATTTTACTCATTTTGTTGTCTAGGTCTACCTAATCAGTTTATTATTTGTTGTTTATTTTTGTGTTAAACTTAGTAAAGACCTAGGCCTACATAGAACAGGCCATCATCGAGAATGCCTGTTCTATGGTTTAATGAAATGAAAAGTTGCTGATGATAATTTTCTATAATCTTATCGTGCTCCTAATTTTAGAGTTAGGCTACCAGAAAATAGTTTTGTCTACACAAATTTTAGATTAGGTGACACCTATTGGAAATGAGGGGAGCATTAATTTTTCCTCTTAACTTTCTTATTTAACTTAAATCCTATTTAAATAACCCTTAGGGTGCTGGAAAAATATTTAGGCCTACATAAGAGTATTATTCATATTAGCCTAACTTCCGAAAAGTGCTGGGGTTACCAAGAGGGGGAAGATGAGCGGACATGAGAAAAACATAAGTTTTTTACCCTCAGCCTCAAAGTGCCAGAGTACGATATTTCGAATCTCGATCATATGGAGAATCCAAAATCCAAACCCATTGGTGCTTCGAAATAGCAATCAAGACAAATGATATTCCTGCAGTAAGTTATCATCAATGACATCGGCGGCGAGCCGAATTATTGGATCTTGTGACTTTTCGGAAGGGGAGCAAGATCCAGCACTTTTTGTGAATAATCCTTGTTAAGTTACTAATTCAATTAACCAAAAGGAAAATAAGGTTAAAATGAGAAACAATACGATATCAAGCAGATAGCCCACTTAAATTTAACAAATATCATGAACTAAGAAATAAAGTATAAGAGTATAATAATAAAGTATAAGGTATATACTTAAATTAAATTGACAAAAAAATATATCCAACAATTCACGGTATGGTATGCATAGGCGTCATTTCAGCATTCTGATTGGGGGGGGGGGGGCCAAAGATTTTCATAAGGTCTAGAGGAAAGTCCTCCCTCCCCTTCCTACAAATACTCCAAACATCTTAAATTTTGCTAAAACTGTCACAATTAAAGCTAATTAAATTTACATTGTAACACTAAGCTATCCATAGAACTTATAATATTATCTCATGAACCCATGAAAACACATGAAAACAATACCTTAGTGCACGTAAAATTTGATTAAATAAAACGTTTCTATTTGTAGAAGGTCATTATTCTTCGGGAACTGCCAGTGGTTACTGTGATGTAAAACACCTTAAGGAATTCAATTGATTATATTGGATAATGGACGCTACATCGTTGAAATAAAAATACAAGAAACATAGTTTTTTAACCCTTCCCGGGCTATTGACGGATATATCCGTTAAACTTCATTTCTATTCCGGGCTGAAAACGGATATATCCGTTTTAGAAATTTTCTTTTCTGGGATAAAGACGGATATATCCGTCCAACAGAACGAAAAACATATGTTATATATATTTAGATTATAAACATTATTTTGACTTTTTGACGGGTAATTTAGTTTTTACAGTTGGCAAGATTATGTCCCGTGACTTTTTCACCTATTTCATGCCAAAACAACACATGTGTAGCGCGAAACTGTCAGTTTGCACTGGGACCTTCCAGTGAGTGTTTGTTTACATTTTTGTAATGACATACTATGAGTTTTATTTCAAAATTATTATTCCTAATGACTCAAATTTTGCTAAAGATGTTATAAAATGCTAAATAAGAAGTGTATTTGAAGGGGATTTCATATTTGGCAGTCAAAATAACTATAATATGAAAAATAATTCTGGTGAAGAAAGCGAACCAGACGCATGATGTATTGTAATTCTTGCATATTTAGCCTTTGTTTTTTTTTTGTTTTGTTTTTTTTTTTTTTTTTACTGTTTTTAAGAGGAACTGTTTTTAATGTTATATTATGATAGGTAGTAAATAAAACAACAAAATGACATAAACGGATATATCCGTCCTCCGCCCGCAAAAATACTCCAAACTATCAGCAGTTTTCATATATCTCGGTTGTCGTTCTGGGCAGCGGACGGAGATATACGTTTACTTAAGTTTTCTTGCAGGCCAAAGACGGATTTATCCATCTTATCAGATTTTATTTTCTTTATAACATGTGCAAAAAAATTATTCCAACACTGTAAATAGTTTTTTTATAACGTACGAATTATTTGGAACAAATTCATAACAAAAAATTACCACATTATGTTTTGAACTTTTGCTTAAAATAATTTCGTCTCAGCCTGTGATTTAATGTAGCCCGGGAAGGGTTAATACTTTTATATTATTTGCAACTTAAAGATTTTATTATTGGATACATAGACTAAAACTCCATTGGCCTACCTTAAAAGATTGTTATATTTTTATCAAAAATTATTTTTTGACAAAGCACCCTTGGAGTCTGCCATAGAACAAAAATATCACTTAATTATTGTTGGTTAGTATCAGTGCAGCCTTGGTATACATTGCAATATACACTACAATATTGCCCATTACATTACCTAAATTGCTATCGAGGACAAGAAAGGTAAAAAATAACTAAGTAGGCCTAATCAAATAAAGATAAGTAATGTTACAAAAACATCAATCTGTATAATATGTGAAGCCGTTTTTTGTAAACACTACTCCTCCCTTATTTCTGGGCGAAATTCAATAGTTGAGATGTCATAAGATTCGTCTCTATTCGTAGTTTTGCAATAAGGTTTTAGATTTTTTATGTTTATACTCTGAAGGGCATCGGAAGTTCTTAAAGTTCGTTTTTGTCCATAAGATTAACATGGGGAATGATTTGTATTGCATTGCAAAATAAAACAGCTGTTGATAGTAAAACAGACAAACACATGTTAAAAGCTAAATAGAACTTTGAATTTTTTATGCAAAGGGGCAAGGTTTTATTATTACCAGGTAATTGGGTGACATGCATTGTGCTGCACAGGTACCCCTAGCTCATATTTAATACGCGATACCTGTTTTTGTACTTGTGGGCCTTTTTTTTTTTTTTTTTTTTTTTTTTTTTTTTTTAAGGAACTCCTCCCACAGTTTTCACCGATTTTAATGATTCTAGTGTCATTGGATAGAGCTCGACTTGTTGTTTCTAAAGTAAATTGGTAAGTATCCATTTGAAGAGAAGGACCCTACAAGTCCGTAAAGTTTGTTAAGTTATTTTTCCATTTGATTAACATTGGTAAGGAAAATGATCGAGTTTCAAGTAAACAGCTGTAAAGTGTAAACATTGGACATTTCAGCGAGAGTACTATCGGTACTATCTACCTTTTCACACGAAAGAGGTTAATGTTAAACCAAGGCACCTGGTTAACGAATTGCATTTAAATACCTTTTCACACGAAAGAGGTTAATGTTAAACCAAGGCACCTGGTTAACGAATTGCATTTAAATATGCATGTGGAACATATTTGTCACAAAGTTATTGGCTTTTCTCCGTAATTTGTCAAGCGAGGTTAAAAATTCTAAATTCTAAAATACTAATTTGTTTTTTTAAACCTCTAGAGTTGTTGAATTTTGAAAATTGAGGTCCAAAAATGCTAAAACTCCTATTTTAGACCCCTTTGAAATTCCATATACCCCCTTTCCCAAAACCCGAACGTACTGGGCACTGGTTCGCAAACTCATGAAAATTGACCTGGTCTCATATACCTCTATAACAAATTTCATCAAAATCGGAAGTCCCCTTCAAATATTATTAGTACCACGGACACACACACACACACCACATACACATGTATATATAATATATATATCTGGGGACCTCAAAATGAAAAAGTAACATGGTCCCGGACTTCAAAGTCTTACCATGGCTACTACTGTAATATAGCGTATTCCTTATAAAAAATTCGCTAACAAATTACCAAACTGTCTGAAATTACTCCCTGATTCTTAAAATTAATAGTTTTTTTCACGGAAAAAATGGAAAATCGGAAAACCGGATAAAAACAAATTTTCCCTCAACATGGGAACTTGAGTGGTATTCAAACTATCGGGGAAATCCAGCTAAACACAGATATCCAATGATAATTATCAAAATCCGGCCGTAAATAACAATGTTAAGACCAGTCGAGGAAAATTAAAAACTTTTCTTTATCCAACTGTCGAAAATCACTCCCTGAAATGAATTTTCTTAAGTGGAAAAAGTCGGAATTAGTATGGATTTGCCGAATCATTACGGTGTTGTTCTTGCCTGCTCTTTTTTCTGCCAGGCGTGTGGATCCTGTAAACGGCGTGAACATCCCAGGTGTGTTTTAAGTGAATTTCTCTGTAGGGAATACGCTATTACGGTAGTAGCCATGGTAAGACCTAAGACCAGTACCATGTTACTTTTTCATTTTGAGGTCCCCAGAAACCTAAACACCATTCGTTCATTTTCAAGTATGTACTTTTGGTACTGATGAAATTTGGTATGAAGGAGTAAGATCAGGTCTGTTTTCATGAGTTCGCAAACCAGCATGATCAGGTTGTGGGAACGGGGTTTTATAAAATTTCAAAGGTATCAAAAATGGGGTTTTGGCATTTTTGGATCTAAATTTTCAAAATTCAACATTTTAAACTGAAACCACTTAAAAGAGGTAAAAAAACAAACAATTTAGTATTTTGAAATTTTAACTTGGCTCAACAGATTATGGTACGGAGTAACACCAAAATTAGGTAGGTTTGCCATGTTAATCTTATGGGAAATCAACAAAACCCTGTGTATCTCAATTATTATTTATTGACATGATTTGGTAAATTTGGTATGTACATTCACTAGGTAGGGTTTTACTGATTTTAGCTTATACGACACCCATATGGCGGCAAACCTACTGTACATACTCACCTTCATGGGGTTTATGGGGAACAAAAGTGCCGAGTATTGATACAATTCGATACTTACCTTACCTAACCATTACATTTCCTAACAACTAAAATCTTTTAACAATACCCCATGGCATCACACCTACATACTCATTCCCATGGTGTTTGTGGGGAAAATACAAAATCTCAAATTCACTGAGTACGCAGGTCTGCTGCGACGGGGGTATTATGATTATAATACACACCCAGTGAAATAAGTGCAGCAATGAATGCGGATACCATCATCGGAGTGCGTCCCCGGCATGCCGGCACGTCGCGACGGCGCGCGGCGGCGCGACCATCGCAGCACACTCGCAACTCTGCAACTCGCATTAATGACATGCGGGCTGCTTGGGCCGGGCCATCTCTCTTGTCGACGTTTCTTTGTCTAAATTTTTCACTCGAACTGTGCAAGCTCTGACGTTGAATAAAATGTTAGTAAGTTTTCAGTTGGATTGATGTTATACAGTAGGCCTAGTGTTACATTTCCGAAGCAATAGAAAAAAATTTCATCTAATAACGAAATTGAAGAAGCATTGTCAAAGGAGATTCTTTATAGGTATATAGCCTGAATTTACGGTGACATAGCTCCTATACACGTCAGGCTCGTCGCTCGACACATTATGTTGACTGATTGCTGCATCGTGTCGTGAGTCCCGACGGTTTCGTTTCGAGAAGAAAGTTTCCAATTATTTTTGGGGGAAAAATTGAAACCGGAGAACGCCATTGATTACTAGCGATTAGGTGTAACTGAGATTATCATCAAAATCGATCGAGAAGGAAGCTTCGATGGCGTTTCACCGACAATGGGCGACTATGGGGACTTTCGCTGACGACGAGAAAGTGGCCGCAGGAAAGTTGGTCGACGACGACATACTTCGCAAGCAGCAGACACCGACACCACGCCCACCAGTGGCAGGTCCGGACCGGGCTGGGGGTACCTGCGAAAGTAGTCTCGTGGAGGGCAACACACGTCCCTCCTTTGGTTAAATACAAATCTAACCACAGTGTTTAATTTTCATCAGATTCTACCAATTACAATAGTTGGTCTATAAACAGTAGCATTGTGGACCGACATTGTCTGGAGTAGCTTACATAATCATGATATAGTTTTTTTATTAGTCTATTTTTTGTTAGAAAATATGAGATTTTATGAAATAAATGACGTTTAAGTTATTGTTGAAAAATACCATAATCACAAACCGAAATTAAATATAGAGACCACTTCCTTGTTCGTTCTTGGCTCAATCGTCTTTCATCCTTTAACGGTCATAACACAAGGCTTGTCGATTTGACCGTCATTGTAACAACAGAAACCTTTGTAATACTAACCTTTGTATGTAACCTTTGTTACATTATGCTTGGATCTCAGTTTTGGGCCTATATACTTCTAAATTGCTTACCCTTACACTTTGCACCTTGACATAATTGACCAGAATTTCTCGCTTACCTCCGAAACGGTCTCTCACTAAACATTTAATACTTGCGGACATAAATCTTTGTATGCTTATACCATACCGTACATCTCCGTATACTTTTGCGACTTGAAAATGTCCACTTCCCGTCCCTGTCTATAGTCAAAAGTTGTTTATTTGCGTTCAACGATCGATGTCGCAGAAGCCGCGGTTTGTGCTTTCCAGTGTAAATTTACATCATGAGAATGATCTGTTGAGGCCGCTAGAGTGTGGATGTTACACCGGTAAGCTCTACTTTCACCACCGCCCTCACCACCACGGGCCAGAGGATAATAGTGTTGTGGTGGACTTCTTTGCTATACTGTACGCGTTAATTGCATTAATTGGCCTTGTTTATGTTGCATCAATGCTTGGTAGAGAATTAACATGATCATATGCTTGTCAGGCTTTCTGATTCGAAAATTAATCGAATACTTCCGGTAGACAACTTCGACGATCAGTCAGAGACTTGAAATGCGGAAAGAACAACAACGTTATAACGTTACGTTGATTACACCCTCCCCAGACTGGGCATCAACCTCTAGCACATTATGTTATGTGCTTGGGGCTGTAATCAATCTCCCTGGTTGGATTTGAATTCTTTTTCAGTTTTAGGAGGTGCTTTATTTTATCGTAGCATATGCTTATTTTTGTCTTTTCGCAGACACTTAATACCGAGACCAGCAAATTTTTTGGTTAGATCCATTCTAGTTTTCTGGTTCCAATACGCAGTTATCTTTCCGAGATCTTAGTTTTCTTGGTCTATGAAGACGGCGATACCGGTTCATTTACCGGTGTTCCTGTTCAGCCGGCTAGACGCGGACCACAGGGCCAGGGACAGAGTATCAAGTGACCCGTGGGAAGGTGAGGGTGTGATGATGTGGGCCGGAAGTTTACTGGTGGCAGTGAATCAGACACTTCCGGTATGCGGCTGTCCCTTTAATAAACTATTGTGATAAAATACGTGTGTAGCCTACAGCGTTGCCCTTATCCTTTGGATAAACATGCAATGTAGAAAGACCTTCATATAATACTTGTTTATGTTTGTATATTAGGCTTATCTTCACTTAATCACTTTTATCTATCGTAGTAAATGTAGAAGCGCAGACTCTAAACCCGTTGCCACTTGAATCTGCCGCCCCAATAAATTTGTTTCAACAGGCAACTGGCACAGTCGGCCCTATATTCAACACTGTATATATACGTCAAAAGTAGGTGGTTATAGTCATATTGGCTGACTACACGTTTGTGGCTGCACTCTTTTTGGGTGTGCGCATGTGTAATGACGCCCTGAACTAAATACAAAGCTTCTAATAAGAACACATTTTCTTGTAATCACGTTTTGCGCAAATTATTTAATAGCACGGCAACCACTACTGTACCAACGTGGGCGTGCCTCAACGGCCCGGCGCGGCGGCACATGCCTATGCCTAGCGCCGCGCCCCGCCCCTCCCCCAGGCGCGCATTCTGCTGCCGTTCTGTTTTCATAAAGTGAGATTGTCTTTTGTATTTACATTACGAAGTACAGACATCATGTTTTATTAAATATTCTCTAATTTTCGTACGTATAAATAGTCGGACGTCAGCCTATTAAAGTCAATATTTCAATTTTATTAGATCGTTCCCTGATTGACCTTGAAAGTAAAAGCTACGTATAATAAAATCACATTTTCAATAGGGTTTATAGATTTTAAAAAGTCAGACTTATGTAACCTAAATGTTTTGATGGCAAAAGATTATTAGAGCTGTACATTTTCTTTGAAATACCGCATTTTTGTGCTGAGTATATCGGTGTTCCGACGACGCCAAGTATTATCGGATGATATTCAAGTAAACCATCTTGGTTTTTTCCTCTTCTGTCTCATCCATCTTCTTGCCGCGTCTTATGCATTTTTGCCAACTTTTCAAGAATATCAATAACAAGCTTCACCTATGATGGATATGATCGTGTATGAGTTGCTGGTGTTACAGATGTCGGTAATCTATTCACATTGTAAACGAATCCTCTGCTTCCTTCCGCTTCTTTTTAACTCCCACAACATTTTCTAATGCTAAAATTGTTAATAAATCTCAGAAATTAATTAGGCCTATCGATTTTCAAACAAGTTCAATCCAAACAAGTTCAAGCCTCATAATTACATTTTAGACTTCGCATGTTTATCAGTGATATACCGAACGGAAAGGAGAATTATCGTAATATAATGAACTTGAAATTGTATATCAGATAAGCTGATAAGCTTATACATTTCGAATTAAGGTGTAAACAATAGTTATATAAATTAACGCAAATTGGGGTCAAACCTGGATAATGGTTCAATTACATTATTCACATTTTACAAAAAATCAAGAACAGCAGAAAAGTTCTGTAAACTTGAAGTAATTACAAGACCAAATTACCACCAGACCAAATTTAGTGCAAGTTTATTGCCGGCAGGTAAATTTTGGTGTAATAGCAATGGTAATAAGCCGTGTTTCGTAACCAACCCGTGTGTTGCGTCGGCACCGCGTTGCGCCAACCCAGCAGCTGTGTACCGGGGTGTACCGGTGTACCAGTGTACCTCATGGTGTACCGGTGTTCTGCTGGTGCGCTCCTGGCGGCGCTGGGATTCCCCGCCGACCAATCATCTGGTGGAGATTCCCATAACAATTACAGGACTGCAACTTTCGCCTGCAATCACGATTGATCAATTACCCACATTTTGTTACCTTCCTGGTAATCGACCCAAGGTTATCTCCACAATTATGAAGATGTTTTTATTCATTAAAGATATTGTACGTATACTGATCTAGCATATGCCTACGTCTGTGATGAACTAGAGTAAGATAATGTTGGGAAAGTAGGTCAATCCATGATGGTTTCAGGAATTCGAATGCATATTAAATGTATTTTTATATTTTATACTCTGTGCATTCAACAAAAACATCATGAAACCAAAATTCATTGGTCGCCATTTGAAGTTTTCCCCTAATCAATGTGATGCGTCAATATTAACAAATATAAATTGCTCTCATGTGAAACAAACCTTAAATTTATTTTCTCATTTCATAAATGGGTATTCATTATACTAAAAATCTTCCCATTATTCTCATATTCAAATATTCATCGGACTGCGATGTCCGTGATTTATGGTTAAAACATTTTCCTATACGAATTCCCTGTTTATTTATCGTATTTATAATAGTGTGTTCCTTCTGTTCATGAATTTGAATTAAGTAGAAAATCAGTTTCCAGTTTTTAATTTTACTAGCTAAGCTTACAAAGCTTAATTTTACTTAATTAAAGCTTAATTTTAGTTTTTAATTTTACTAGCTAGCTAAACATTACAAAGCTAAGCTTAGTAATGTTTAGTTTGGTTGGCGGCATTTCGGTCGTTTAATTCTCCAGTTCACTTCATTATCAACTCTTACTGAAAAATATTGTCAATCTATTACCAAGAAAATGTATTGTTGTTTCCATCAGCGTAGAAGATTGATGTGTCCCGCATTGGAGAGGCCCTCGGCACGGCGCGACGCGGCGCCTGTATGTTGTGTTTAGTAGGGTGATTGACAAATGGTCCCAACGCCCCAGTTGGTACCACACATCGATCGCTCAGTGATCTGTGATGGCTCAGTACGCAAACCACGCCATTGGGTCTAAACAACTGAAAGGTGGCAAAGAATAAGGTTGTCGAGGCAGTTGGCAAAACGATAACCGTTGATCATGGGGCACATCGCATCGTTCTGGACGACAGACAAGTAAAATAAAGTATCTGAAGTATATACATATACATTCTTTCGGCGTCGTTACTAAAATTTCTATTCTGATGATTTTTTTTACCGCAAAGACTCCACACGGTACTGTGATGAGTAACTACTTCCAACCGGTTCAAAGCTTTATTTGTCCGAATAGTTAACGAGAATTCGTCTAACTGACGTTTCGTCGTCTAACTGGTTAGTTTGGTTGGAGGATTACTTTAATAATGAAAACATAATTTACATGTTTAAAATAGAAAATTCAGATAGGAGCTCTATACGTTTGGGCCCACATCGTAGCTTTCGTATGCATCAATGGCTTAATATAAATTAACCAATATGACGCACTGGTATTTATGGCAAACGTTTGTTCATATTGTATCACTTTTTCCATTACGTACGAGAAATAATTTCGTATGAAATAAATTTCAGGAAGTGTCGACAGACGACGCGCTGATTAGAAACGTTAAATTTGCATCGCAGACACGCTCGTTAACCGAATAACTACAGCGCTGTATGAATGGGCGATAGCGGCTGATAAGATAGAGCAGGCTCTGGAGATAACGCAGAACGCGTCAAACTTTGTGCGGCATTCATGTAACAATAGACGAATAGGAGGGTGACCATATTCTCACTCGATAATGGACGTGAACCTCTGTACACCATACTGACTCCAGAAATCTACTGACTTTCTCACTGGAAAACTTACGACATTTATTTCCATGTAAATGTCCTCCGTCCCTCCGCGTGAATTTTTATTGCTGAGAATTTTATACCATCGACTTTTACATTCAACATTCACTCGTTGACCATACTTTTCTTATTGAATCCAATGAAGACAGGCCCAGCAGTATATGGAAGGAGTTGTCGCCTAAAAATTAATAATTTCGTAAACAGGTTACTTTGTGCTATTGCGTAAGCGCTGAAAGAAGATGTGATAATCGATTGACAACGCTTCGTCCTTTCTTCGACGGTGTACTTTACATGTATGTAGTGTTGAATGTATTTGTGACAATGAATAGGCCTAATAATGTTAACTCGTTCTAATAACCGTTGATTTTTAGACTTAACTGTGATCCTTTGTTCGTATCCAGCTATGCCTACGCGTATGAGTACTCTTTTGATGACATCACACGCCAATAAGTGCATGAGGAATCGAGCTTATTTGATGACTATTCTAAATCCCAAAGAATTGATACACACACATCTTTTGACAAAGGTCCAATAAAACATTTTTGTACCAACATCTGATTAAATCTCAATATGAGAGTAGAAGGGTGAGCGGCCGAGCAGGAAATGAGAGTGCGCAGTCAGTGTGTTGTAGTAGATGCGTAGTCGGTGCGTGTTGTGGTCGCGGTCGGGCCGGAGTTCAAGGGACTCCGGAAACCGGTTAAACCGGAGTCCTTCGCACTTGCACAACACAACCGCGTCGCCAAAACACCGCCGCTGGCTGCTGACCCATATCTGCTGCTGTAGTTGTAGTAGTCCTGCTCAGACCAGTGCAAAAACCTAACCCAACAGTCGGGAGAATCCGAGTAACAACTACCGTGATGGTTAATCACTTTCATGAATGAGTGAATAATGAATGTTTTCACTTTTATGAATGTTTACATTAATAAAAGTCATGTAAAAGTATAAATAAACAACTTATCAATTTGTAAATTGAATCATTAGTTGAATCATTAATGTAAACAGTTAACAAAATTATTAGAATCAACGTGTTATGATTAAACATTTGTTCGAATAAATATACACCTGTGTAGGCCTACATTGAAACAGCCTGAAAGGGGAGTGAGCGGAGCGAACGAGCTTGTCTTGAACCCTTGAACAAGTAATGAGCCTTTTGCACTGTGCATTTCAGCACACTGTCTCTATAAATAAAATTCCTGTTTGAGTTTACCGAGCAAATGCTCGGCACCCAGGTACGGTACGGTACTACGGTATTGCAGCGCGGAGACGTTTCCAGCGATGTGACGTGGACACGCTTGATGCGGGACACGCGGCGGCACACACACGGGCGCTTCAGCGAGATATCTAAATAATTGACGGAAAAATTTCCACCAAATGCAGGAAGTTGAATTAAAGTACAAGATCTCTATACAAAATTTTTAGATGAGCCTTATTTCGGTGTAAACTTACGCATGCTACACTCAATTACCATTCCGCGGACCAAATTTGAAATAACTCAGTGAAGCACTGTATAAAAATGAGTTCATCTGGAGATAAAACACGAGTTTACTCCAAAGTTTCAGTATAATCGGTCAAAACATCAGTTATGTGATCAATGGATGACGGCAATGTTTACAGCACGCCATCGCCACCGACATCGCAGGTCCCGCGATCACGAAGCCACGAGCTATTTGGCTGTGAGTGAGGCGACCATCGCGTGATTATTGCCGCTCACAGAAACTACTGAAAAGACGTCTTTCTTTCCGGCAATTTCTGTAAAAGCCCTAACCAAAATGTATTGGACGGGGTTTATGATGGAAGTGTGTTATGATATAACACTGAAAATTTCAGCTCTTATCCAATTTAAATATTGATATTCTATACTTTAGTTTTTTTATAACTTGATTTTTTATGTTCATTCACTGTAAATCTCAGAGAAATAGACTGACTACAAATATTTCGACCAAGGTTCGACAGCAAAATTTTCGTGTAAAACGGGTCAAACCTCTCTATAGGTAGAGAAGCAGTGAGTAAGATTAGGCGTCGACAATTCCGAATTTCTCCTGTGGGCGAGGTACTGGTGAGTGCACGTTGCCGCAGCGCCCCTGTGTGTGCCGCCGCGTGTCACGCATCACACGTGTGTCCACGTCACATCGCTGGCGCTGCTGGGAACGTCTCCGCGCTGCAGTTCTCCTGCTCTGTTCCCCGTCAGCGTGGAGAAGTGACGTGGTACTCGTGGCACGACGTGTGACCGTGGGGTAACCCCGCAACAATGGCTCATGGCTCACCAGATTTACACGAGGTTTGCTAACTGGGAATTATTGCAAGCAACTTCTGTTCAACTTCTTCGGAGCAATTTCACTGTAATTGTCTCTTTTCATAAGTCCTGAAAATAAGAAATATTGCTAAATGTTTCTCAACTCCCAAATGTGTTTTTACTCATTTTCGTTTCTTGGTTTTCGGCAATTCTTTCTTTTTATGTGAACACAATACTGGCAATCGTTCATCTTTATATTGGTTCTTTTTTTTATACCCAGCATATGTTTGATGGGATTCGTCGAAAAATTTAAATGCACGCCATTCATAATCGTGCTCGCACGGTTTACTCTGAATAGGGTAAAATCTAAATAACCTGTGGGGAATGTTCGTTATGAGAAAGTTAGATGGTACCAAAGTTTATATTCGTACATAGAATTGATAATGTTTTTACAATGTTTCTGTTGTCGCGATGTACTACAATAGTTTGGAAGATGTATGCAAAAGTTGACGTAAAATATATCAACAATTGTTCAGAGCAAAAGTTAATGTAAATAAATTATGCACTGAGAAAACTGGTATGTCGGATACAGTCATACAATGTCTGCAGCTGACTCCAAAAAAACTCACTTATTATATGTCTGGAACGGATGAACGGGGAACATATCCGCAACAAATATAAGCTTATATCCGCAACATGAACAATTTTTTATCGGTCTTTGTATTAGTTGTATCCAATTCTAATATATACTACAACAGATACTCGCAATGTCGGTCTTTCTCTATTATATGTTATCGAGGAAATAGATATAAGCTATACTAACTGCAGACGGAGAAAAGCTCTACACGTATCTTCTTATATCTAATGCAGATATAGAGTATATGAGCTACTGGTAATGTCCTGTCTATCTCTATTATACGTTATTTTTTATACAGATATAAGATAAGCTAACTCCAGACAGAGAAAAGCTCTACACGTATATTCTTAAATCTAATGCAGATATAGAGTATATCAGCTACTGGTAATGTCCTATCTATCTCTATCATACGTTATTTTTTATACAGATATAGGATATGCTAACTCCAGACAAAGAAAATCTCTTCACATAACTTCTTGTATCCAATGCAGATGTAGAGTATATCAGCTACTGGTAATGAATTGCCTATATCTATCATACGTTATTTTTTAAATAGGTATAAAATATGAAAACTCCAGACAAAGATAATCTGTACAAATAGCTACTTCTACCTTCTGCCGATGTAGTGTTTGTTGATTCCCGCCATACTGGAAACCGAATGGTGTATAATGATCTCAGAAACAGATGTAAGCAAAGTCCACCTTAGTAAGTTTACACAATATTTTACTGATGCTTTAGATGTTAAATAACTACCTTGGTGTTAGAGAAGGTACTTTTAAAAAGTAGTATTTATCTAGTGTAGATGTTATAATTTTGGATATTGCCACTTTATTTAAGGTGTAGAAATAAAAGTCCTATACATCGCAATTCAGATATAACCATTTCAATTGCTATCTAGCTGCCCTAGTGGTTAATAATAATCACTCATGACATAAGTCAATATTATAAACCATCCTAAGTTTTGAGGAGCAGTAACATATTAATGTTTTTCAGTTAGTATGTATAAAAGAGAAAATGGACATACACACTGTGCTTATAATTTTTTTTATGAACAAATAAAGATTAAGTTTGGTACCTTCTGTCAGTGCAATTAAGCACTGTTAAGCATAATTTTGTTATTAATTCACTAATGGTCAATGTTTTCAGTAATTAGTAAATTTAATTATTTTTAAAAATTTATTCGTTTTTTCTTTTGCTTGTTTCTTCAGGCAAATCACTGAAAACTGTCACAAATTATAATAAACATTGACAATTGACGATAAGACAATCTAAATGGTAACAAAATTATAGTGGCAGAAAGTGTCAACCCATCAATAATTTCATTACAAAAAATGTGATAAAGAGTATAAATCGCTTTTTTGAGTCAGTTAATCCATGAAAATAATGGACTAATATTACATAAAAATTCCGACTATTTAAAAGCTGATAAATAAATGTACAATAAATTACACAATTCATTTTCATAAAATGTTTTGAAATAATTGATTGAGTTTAGACACAAATATGCAGTACCCATTAATATATTTTTTTATAAATAAATATGTCATGTAATACACTAGGTTAAAAATTCAAATGTTTTTCATTTACTCTCAAAATTTATATTACTTTCCTAAACAAATGTTCATTTTACCATTGATCAAGAAAACTCTGAATTAACAAACTTTAATTCTTATGGGAATTGTTTTGAAAAAAATTGCTGGCAAGAAAACTTACGCTCGTGAATAAATATAGCCCTTTTGTTGGTTAGTGCAATTGTCTTAAATGGCAAAGAAGTAGCACCAGCTCTATAAAACTAAAGTGGCTCAATAATTGATTGATGCATCTAACTACCTGTCTTATGTCTGCAGTGACTGACAAAATATATGATTTTTTTATCAGAACTTTTATGGAAACCAAAGAATTATGCTCCATTCCAATATTGTTCATGATGAATAATAAGCTCAATATTAGACTACTGAAAGAGATTATAAGTTAGAAAGCTTAATATTGTTGTGGACTAAGAAAATAATTTTTACAAATGCCTATTGACTTTATTCACCTAAAAGACTTGGCAAACCATTTTTTATTCTCACATTTATTTTAGATCCATTGGTTATTAAATATTTACCTTTAGGGCTAATGCATTTAAAATGAATAAGAATATGTTATTATGCATAAAATTTTTTCATATGTTATTGTTTTGATTAATACTTTAATATCCTAAAACAGGGAAACTAATATAAATAAACAAATACCAATAAACCTTCTAAATGTCATAAAATTTTAAGACATTTTTAATGACAGAAATTTGCATTAGCCAGCTCTTATGTTGATTCTTCAATTTATACGATATCTTATTTATATCATCAGAATCTATAACCACAATTTGTCTAGCTTTGTTAATATAACATTATTAATGATGAGTGTATGTAAATAAATTTATTTTTATACTTAAGTTTAATAAATAAATATAATAATAAATGGAATAGATATAATTGTATAAAATAGAAGTAGGATTTAAAAAATGAACACTATGATTTGGAGAACCAGGTTTATTGCTTTGTTAAACATACCTACACACAGAAATAATACCTACCAACCCAAAAAATAAAACAAATTACCTATGCATTTATAAAACATAGTAAAAATTGTTAATTACACAATTGTTAATTACACAAATATGTTACAGATATAGCTCTAATGTCTCTAATGTAACACATTAGGTTACATTAATTAAACAGTAAAATCTAAGACTTTTATAAAACAATCTAAAAAAGACTCATATAAAAACAATTTTGTTTAAGTCCATAAAAAAATAAATAAATAATAATAAATTAAGGTTAAGGTAGTTCTCATCTTCACCAGCAAAATCGTGCATATGACAATTTTTCTCAATAAAATACTGTAATGAGTTGTTAAAGGCTGGCATAACATAATTTGAACGAGTGAAAAATCTAAGGCCCGTCAAATTATTAATTAGATAGATTAAACAATAAAATGATTGTGTAGTAATAAAAGTAGGTATCTGTTAAAAAAAGTTTAATATCTAAAAAATTGAGCTCAAATAAAAAAATATATAAAAATTATATAAGCATGAACCATTTTGTTCCTGATAGAACAAACTTAATTAGTAGTTAGATTTGGTTACTTCTGGCTCAGGTCAGCTGCCCCGGAAGCCACGTGCCGGGGCACATAGCTTCCGGTCGTATATTAAATGAGGGGTGAGGAGGTGGGGTGAGCGTTTGAAGTAGATTTGCGCATAAATTAAAAGTTAGTTCAAGACTGAAATTCAACAATTTGGGGTTGAACAAAATGTGCGCATAAATTAACCGGGTTCAACTAAAACTTCGCATAAATTAAAAGTTAGTTCAAAACTGAAATTCAACTTGATAATTGGGTTACGGAAAGTATGTCAAGGTCATCCCGAGTAAGTTTTAAAAAAGCCTATCCCGCTACCACAGGAAATAGTTCTGAGAGTCGAACTACCCGGTGATAGCGGGATAGGTAGATTTAAGTTTTGAACTTTATTCGTAAAAACAAATACAATCAATGTGCAAAAACAAATACAATCAATGTGCAATACAGGTTGAATTTTTGTGATGAAATACGGAGTTGTAAAAGCAAACGCCGACGACGAGGATGAGGTAAAGGCAGAGTCCCCAGATGACGTATTTGACAAGTTTGAAGAAACGTAATATCTCGAGTTGGTTTTCCCGTTCCAATTGCAAACGTTTAATTTCCAATTTCAATTTTTCTTCTTTCATCTTTTCCTCTTCCATCCTTGTGACGAAGGAAACTTCATCCATCATATCCATCTTTAGTGTTGTTTTTTGGTGTTTGAAATTTTGAAACAAGTGATGTTGATAGTTCAAATGTTGGAGACGGAATGAGAAGTGAAAGCGAGGAACGTTAGTTAAACGAAGAAGTGGTGGGGGGAAGTTGAATTACAAAGAGGTGGTGGGGGAAGTTGAATCACAATGAAGTGGTGGGGGAAGGAGGTTGCTCACCATTTGCTTCCGTACTTGTTGTTGTCGTGTCTGATTGTAGAGGTGTAAGTGGAGTAAGATTCAGCAAACTATCTTCATCAGAACTTTCAACCCTATCACAAATAGGACAGGCGTAAGTTATTTCCAGATTCATTTTAACAGTGTTGAATTTACTAACAATTTCGTGTAAAGTATTAAATATTTCTTGCAAATCTTCTTTGGAATTTACTTCGAAACTAGAATTCATTCTTGCCAACGGAGAGTTGTTCATCGTGCGAGAGTCGGTGATTGAATGAAGATCGGCGCTTATTTGTCGGTGAGCATGAGCTTGTGACCAAGTAAATAGCTAAGTTCCTCTTCTTCGTCTTTCAATTCAAATATCTTAGCTGAAGTAGTAGGCGTTGTTTCGTCTTCACTCGATGATGAAGAAAATTGAAATATCCTAGCTGAAGTAGTAGTCGTTGTTTCGTCTTCACTCGATGATGAAGAATCACGAGGACGTAAATAGTGAACATCAAGTCTGATCCATCTCATTGGATATCTATCCATGACAGAAAGCAAATTTTGAAATATTTCCTCCAATTCTTCTCTGTCAGTTATTATATGTTGAAACTTGACGAAAGGCGATCCCATGTTGTTAGTTAGAATGTTGGAAGTGAAATAATGCAAAGGTGGATTCAATAAGATACAAAACTTAAACTAATGGTGGGGGGAAGTCTAAAAACCAATGGTGGGGGAAATCTCAAGGTCATCCAATTGAAGTTTTAAAAAAGAGTGTAAAACTAAAATTACACATTCGATGGTTCTACAGGATCGGAATACCAATCTGATCTGTATTTACATCTTTTTATCATATGTGTACAAAAATCATCTTGATGAGACTTGGTGCGTTGACAATGAGCTAGATCGAGAGGATGAAATTTAAAACATCTTTGAGGACAGCATGTATGAAAATATCTTGATTTGTAAAATTTGAAAGTTCGCAATTCCGGTGGCGGTAGTTGTTTTGTTTTGCACTTGCAGTAACAAGATCCAAAAAATTCACATTTAGTGCAAGCTAACCCGTCCACCATCATTGGTCCTAAATCTGTACACTGTTGTTCACAACAGTAACGAGGTTCGTACTTGTACTTTTGTTCTTCCATGTTGACGCTGCTGAGTCCAGTGAAAGAATAAGAGTGTATAGTGTTGAATAGTCAGTTTTATGTACTACAAAAAGTGGTGGGGGTAATTTCAAGGTCATCCAAACGAAGTTTTAAAAAATTATACCTTACTAATGTAAGGAATATTTATACTTAAGAAGTTTATTTCTGTTTATCTTCTTCAGACTTTGTCTGTTTTTGTTTGTCTTCTTCAGCCTTTTTCTCTCTCTCCGCTTTAGCCATAGCGATAAGTTCTTCAGTCGATAGTGGATGTACTTCAGGAAATTTTAAAATTAATTTAGCTTGATATCCTTCTTTAGTTAATATATTTAAATCTTCAGTCATTTGTTCAACGGTGTTGTAATCTTTTCCATAGATTTTTCCATCAAGTTCGATCATCATTCTGTATAACATCTTTAAAATTAGGTGTTGACGCAGCGAGAGTCGGGAAGCGAATGATTAGTTATACAAGTATCATTCCCTTTTTATCAACTTGACATTGATCACGTGATTCCTTAGTTTTATTTGTTAAAAGTTATTTAACATTGGTAATACTTGTGGAACTTGATGTTATGTTGACCAGTCGGTGATGAAGATGTTGTAGGTTGTGTTGAAAGAAATACTTCATCATCACAGTATTTTGTTTTAGTAAACATCCTTACATTAGTAGCACTAACATCAACAGTTAAGTGATAACCACCGGTAAGTAAAACTCGCATTTCGTTGGTTAAATCTTCAAGTTGTTCAAAACTCGTAATGGTGTTGGTATCGTAAGATGCACACTTGACCTTTAGGGACATGTTGAAGTTTTGTATTTAGTTATAGAGAGCGAGATGTGTACGGTACGAAAGGTAGTCGTAGACTGATGAATTTCACAAGTTGATTTTCACTTTTATTATCACACAAAATTGGGTCAAGGTCATCCCGTGGAATTTTTAAAAAAAGCAACATATTGCTATGTACAAAGACATAACAATATGTTGCTTCTTTTATTTTTTTTTGTTTTATATCATCTTTATTGAGAAACCATTACAAACATATATATTTACAAAGTTATGTACAAACTAGTTAGTAGTAGGTGTTACATGAATAGTTAGTTCAGTTGAGTTGTTTCCACTCGGTCCGTGTGAAACTAAATAGAGTGCGCCAGGTTGAATAACTCGAAGATCTTCATTTTGTAGAAGTTGTACAAACCGTTTCGGTAGGAAGATTTGAAACTTCGGTTCGTCACCAACTGTATACGGCGCCTCGCTCAATGTGCAATTAATAGCATCACCAACTGAAGTGTCCATCTTCTTGATTGTATGTATGATGTAATGTTTTTCTTCTTTTAGTTCAGAACATCTCTTCGTCGGTAAGATTGTTGATTTTGAATGAGCGTTGAATTGATCAACCAAATTTTGAAGAAAGTTCTGCGATGCCATCTTGATGTTATTGTTAATCTTCTTGTTAATAATAATGTCCGTCGGAGATGTTGTCTCTTCGGAGGTTCGAGTAATACTCATGCTGCGTCATGGTAGCGCTCTCACTTTTATTACCGACATTACCCCCACCATTCTGTTGAAGGAAATTATTCAAGCGGTAGGCATTCTTCAAAGCGCACTGTGACCTTCGATGTTTAAAACTCTTTGATGAAATACAAAGTTCATTGAAATAGCATTGGAAATCTCTATCTATTATTGCATTTATCACTTCGTTGCTTGTAAATGATTGTATCCAATTAGCTTTTTCCAATCCTCTTGTGTAGATAGTTTTGAACTCTTTGCAGTAATGATTCATAATGTGCGGCATCATGTTATAATTAATAAAACCTTCATCCCATCTTAAGTTGTGAAAATGTTTGTACAACCATTTGTTTGTAACTTTCGCTTTAGTTGTTAGTCTATTGAATGGTAATGGAGGTTTGAATAAGTAATGATAAACTACAGATGTGTTCATATCCAAAATTACTAATTCTTTTATAATAAAATTTCCATCATTTCCTCGAAAAGCTTGAAATTCAATTATACCTTTTTTAACTTCCATTATATGTGGCGCATTAGAAAACGAAACCCGTTTGTTCATGATGAAGTCTCGTCAGCAACTGACTTGTATTACAAACACGATTGTTCTTCTTTAACTTCTTGCGCTTCTTCGTCGATATTAAAGTTGGTGTGATAGTTGTTCAATTGTCTCCACATATCCACTTCTTGAGGTATTCGATTAAAAATTGAAGTATCCACGGGACCGTATAAAATTGGAACGAAAGGTTGTCTGTCCAATGTATCGATTAGATAGTCTTTGATTATTGCACTTGAAAATATTAGTTGTTTCAAATATCTGGTGACGGGACCGGTAGTACAACTTAAAGTGTAAAATTCTTCTTTAGTCAAATGTAATTTTACATCATGTCTAGTTAAATCTCTGAAGCGAACCATTTGTCCCCCACGATGTTTCACTATATCAACTTCAATATTTGATTCCAATAAACTTAATCTTGTTCTTCTTCCAAATGTGTTGTTACTCAAATAACATTCCAAAAGATGTAAATGTTTCATAAATGATTCCCAAGAAGTTTCAGTGAATGTAACCATTTTATTTCCATGATTTAAAATAACAATCGGTGAATAATCCAATGATTTTAAAATTCCAACTGAAATACTTTTCGTCATGCATGATGAAATGGGGTAGAAAATCCGAAGAAATACTTCTGTTAAAATATTAGTTGTAATGTTAACTTCAACCTTTTTTCTTTTTACTTCTTTTTCAGCTTCTCCTTCTTCTTTTTCTTCTTCTCTCTTCTTATGTTTGTTAAACTTGAGGAACTCGTCCATTTCTCGTTCAACTTGTTTTTCTATATCTGAACTATTCTCATCCATTAGAGGTGTATTTTCTTCTCCGTTAGTAGAACTCATCTTGCGAACGATGTTTCCCATACGACGGTCGAATATAAAATGAACTTTCCACTCATGATTTTCTCTCTTTTATGTTTTTCGTGAAATTCTTGAAATTTATACAATCACATAAATGTTTGTTTTCAACTTGTTTTTCACAAACGAAATTCTAACCTCAAAAATTGAAGCAGATAATTCTAATCTCAAAAATCTGCAGTCGTTGTACTAATTCTTTTTAAAGTACATTCTTCACAATTCCGGTCAGCGGTGTGTAAGTAACTATTTTATCATGTAGAATTAGACAGTATGCTGAAGTTCCATCTGCTACTGGTTCTTCAAATTCCATTTCAATTTTTATATCCACACTTGATGATTTTACCGATTCATTTTGTTTTGAACAATCGATTACAATTATCGGAGCCTTGGAATAATACTGGTCAGGCGATAATAGTGGTGTATTAGTCTTTCCATAATATGACGATTGAAATCTTGCATACATATCGTATAAAATGGAAAAACGTTTTTTGCTGAACATGACATTCAAATTGTCATACGGAAAGAATTGAGAGTTTAAGAAAACTTTACAATTCTTTATTTTACAGTGATCAAATTGACCGGCATTTGCAGTGATAACATCTTTTCGCTTAGTTTGAAAACCGAGTATTATGTACCTTGCCCGTTCCAAATAAGTTGATGTCTTGACGGTCCATGTTTGTCGTTCTGTCTGAGGTAGTGTAGGATATTCATGGAATTCCCAACTTCGGAATGGCATCACAATATCACGGTCAGACTTTAACTTTCTCAATAATACGATTCTATGTTCATCGGCCAATCTTACATGAGGTACTCTCCAAACAACTTTATCCAATTGTAGTTGCCATTCCAGTTTATCTTCCGTAGTTGCAGGGTCTGCAAGTATCAAGTCCTTGTTAGTTGAAGATCTGAGTAATACCAATTCTTGTTTGACATTTATTATTATTCGTTTGTAATCTTCAGCGAATCCCAAAAGCAATCGTAAGGGTACATGAAAATCAAAGTGACCGTTGGAATCCGGTGTTATAGTGTCTTTATCAGGGGCAACCCATCCGGCGGTGACTATTGAATTCTTCTCATGCGGTGTTAATGATGTTAATCCTTTCAATGTCGTTGTTATACCAACCTTTTTTGTCGAATCAACTGTCACCCCTGATATCTCATATCTTATTTCATCAAAAAGATATGCCATCGGGTTATTTATAAAAGGAACTGTTGAAGCAGTTTTTCCATCCAATTTTAATACCCGTCCTTCAATGTACAAATAACTTTCACACGGTAATGTGTAAATATCTTGTTGTTGAATGGGAATCCTTATTTCATCGTTATTGTTTAATTTTGATGAAGTGTAAGGGTTGTGCGTGTGATATTCCTTCTCCCATAGTGTTTCGTCGAATGTCGGTCCTTGAGATATATCCAGGATATCCATCGTTGTTAAGTTTCAATCCAATCTTCTGTAGAAAACGAATGTTGTCCGATGTTAACTCTTCCAATGTCGAGGAGCTACTGAGCTCCCGACTCTTCCGTTGCGGTTTAAATGATAATCCCATGTTGACCTTTATGTTGCCGCTCTGATGTGTATCCGTATAGTTATCGTTTCTCCTCTAAAGTCAACACTAACACCGTCTTGATCCAATATGTTCAGTACGATGTCTGAAATGAAACTGGTGTTTAACGGTAGGTATATCAAGTTTTGTGGCTTCTCAACAATTTTAAAACCAGGAGCCACTGTTGGATAAAATGTATGTAAAATATGCTGATTCACTCCTTCTCTATACGATCCGTGTATAATATTACACGTTACATCGATGCTATTGACTTTCAATATTGTGACAGTTGTATCACCTGAATGAGTAGTTCCAGGAGTTAATATATTCTTTTTTGTATCTGTAAATCCAAGTAAACTGCCAATGGAGTTTTTGAAACTGACATCGATATAATATTTTGAAGTTATTTCTGCTTTTAAAGTATTATTGTTTCCTTTAACGGTGATATTTTCTTCTCCGAGTTGTTTTTGTAGTAATTGGTTTATATCATCGATTTCATAAGCTCCAGTAGGAAATGTAATTATTTTCAATTCTGAGTATTTTCCTGAAGCATCCTTAGTTTCATAATAATGTAGTAAATTGTTCTTTCCTTCCGTAACATTGGGAATTGAGTTGTAGGTAGTTAAATCAAGTAATGCCGCTTCCCATAATCTTTCCTTGGATAGACGCAATGCTGGGAACAGCGTACTTTTCAATGTGGATGAATTTCCACTCAGTGACACTGTATACGATGACATCTTAAAGCTGACTGACACTCTTCGCTAGAAACTCCAAACATAAATGCCCACATATTTCAGTATTGTTAGGTTGTTCTCTTTTGTAATTGTAAAAAATGTTTTTGGAGTTTCGAAAATAATGTTGCAGTTCTTTCGGCGGTGGTAGATTGCCAAAACTGTCAAAGTAGTAAACGGTTTGTCCGAGCTTTTTATAGCATACCCAATGAGTGCCTGGACCATAGGTGGAATCCAAATTTACTATTCCAGTTTCATTTTCCCATATTTTAGTTGGTAATGCATCTTTCATAAAAACTCCTCGAAAAAATGGTATTTTCAAACATTTTACATAATCATTTAACTGATGATTTGTTAAGGCTTTATTTGGAATTATCAATTGATTCTTCTTATTTAGTACACACGGTACGGTCTTAGGTATAAACCTGCTCCGTTTTTTACCATTGACCAAATAGAAGCTTTCTTTACTGTTGCTTTACGAGTTCTACGACGTCTCTTCTTAATGTTTCCACCTCTTTTGGGAGCTCTTCTCTTTGCAGGTCTTCCTCTGCGACGTCGTCTTCCAGCACCAAATTTAGCTTTCGTCTTCATGGCTGTAGTTACTGCCCAAGCCGCTGCTTTTTCTGCAATACTTGCGTCACTTGATTTTACTCTTTGCCAAGCTCTTTCCGCTAGAATTTTATCCGCTATTGATCTATTTGTTGAATCTTTATACTTTGAATATGCTATATCGTGTTCTTTGCAAGCTTGATCTAATTTATTAATTCCAGGATCTCCTCTTGCTAAACGTTTTGACAACTTAGTTCCAGGTCCACAATATTGATAACCTCCGGGCAGATGTAATTCGTATGGTAAAGCGTCTATCGCTCGATTCACAACAGCACCAATTGGAATCCGTCTGAGCAGGGATAATGCAGCTGATGTTAAACCACGTCCTCTCTTGCCGCTGTCTTGACGACGACTGAGCGATACGGTCTTCATTATGCTGTTTTATGTAACCAACGTCTTCACTCTATGAAATACTTTATGATAATGAATCCTTTTTTTGTGTATTCCATACTTAAATATTCATAAGTTTTACTAGTATCTATCAATGATTTCATCTTTAATCCATTGGTTTCTCTGAGAATCTTCGATTTTATTGTGTTTCATCGATGCATTAATCAAATGATTATGCATATCAATAACTACATTACCTACAAGATTCATTACATACTCTACATTAGTAGCATCTTTGTTACGTGTAGGATTATCAAGATTTGTGATACGTTTACCATTACATGTATACACAGATGGATCGTTATTAGAGGTTGCTATAACTTGATTAATAGTAGCAACATCATTCGGAGCTATTCCTGCTGATATGTTAGATATTCTTCTATTTTTTCCATCATATAAGTTATTTATTTTATCTAAAACTATAGTTTGTTTCACAACAACACAATCATTATCATCTTTACCAGATTTTACATGGGTTAATCGTCTACCTCCACATATAAAGTTAACACCAGTAGCTGATAGTTGTGGCACTTGTGTTAAAATAACAGCATCATGTTCTTCCGTGCCTAAACTTATATTTGACAATCTTTTATTTTTTCCATCCCACTTGTTATTTTGTAGTTGTAGTAAGGTAAACTTTTCACTTCCTTGCACAAACTCATCACCTTTCTTTGACACCACCTGATTTTGTTTAACAAAAGCGGATGTTCCTTTCTTCAAGCTTTCATTCATTTGTCTCACAGTAGCAGCATCCGATGGAGTTGAACCATCTTTCAGATTGGACAACACTTTTCCATGACAATCAATAACAGCACCATTATATAAAATACAATTATCTTTAATGTATTTAATATTAACACCATCACTTTCTTCTTTAGGATATCCAATATCGTTTATAGTATATTTATAGAAGGAAAATCCATCTTTTTTCTTTTCTGGTATTACAGAATGCAAATAACGCTTATTGATTGTATCTGTATCCTCGGTTGGATCTGCAACATTAGTTATTTTATAATTTAAAGCATTGTACTTTTTTCCACTTTTAGTCTTTTCCAACAGTAAAGCGTATTCCATCGCAGATAGAAAATAACCTTTATTAACAACATCTCCATTGTTGACTGGTTTTGCAACATTAATAACCCTGTGAGATTTTGCATCATACAGTTGGTTGTTGTCGAGTTTTAAACTTGTAGATGTTTCCTCCTTTACTGTTTTTAAATTTGTTGCATCTCCATCTTCTTCTGGATCCTTAACAAACTTTAAACGTTTATTATTTATGTTATAGTCACCTTCGGGTGTTTGCGGTAATCCACTTCTTTTTCTGTTTTCTCCAACTTGCACTCCTAACGCGGAGTATCGTCCGAACTTGTCGACGCTCATGTTAGAACTGACACATTATACGCCTGCAACTCTTATATATCCGCGGACAATTATACGATTATGCCGCGATTCCTGAGTTCGTCAATCAGAGCTACCCATTCATTATTTAAACCTGTATGACCGGCTTCCATGGCTTCATGCAATAGTCTCATTCTATCAACCAATTTATTGATGTCGTTGTAGTAAATCACATTCGTATTGTATAGATTTTTCATCAATCCTTTGCCAGATGTTGAAGTATCTCCTTTACTCTTTTTACCATGTTGTTCAAGAAGTGATAAATCCATAAGTGATAAAGATTTTCTTTTCAGTGGTTGTCTCACCGCTGGTGCAGTACGTAATGTTGGCAATTTTCGTGGAGGAAACAACTTTTTTATAACAATGTTATATTTTGTTGCACGTGAACGATTAATCATTGCATCCTTTAAGTAGTTTCTTTTATGAGCGTTAGTATTTTGTAGAATTTCCTTAAAAACACTTAAATCTTTGGATGAATATCTTAGTGGTATGTTTTTAAAAATTAATTCATAAAGTCCTTTTGTTCCTTTATATTTATGCTCACCAATAATGATGTAATCGTCTTGTGTTATTTCAAGCTTTGAATCGCCGATCTTTAATTCATTCCCATCAATTCTTGCTCCGTATACGTGTGATCTACTCAAATTCGGGTTTGATTTCATGTCATGTAGCATTTTCATTATATATTTTCTTCCAAGAGGTCCATGTTGTAATATATCGCTACTCAATTTAGTTAAATTTGGAATAGATTGTTCAGCTTCAGGTATTGGCTGTTCTTCTTCCTTTTCAACAATTGGTTCTTCTTCTTCTTTTGTTTCTTCTTGCTCACTAGCACTTGTATATGAATCATCATCTTCTTCTTTTTTTAATGCTTGTACTTCTTGTTTAGAAACTGGTAGTAAAACATCTCCTTCATAACGAGGTTTACCAATAGTTTCTGATATCTGTTTTAAAGGTTCCGTAATAGGTTTAAATGTAGTCTCTAGAAATTCTTCTCTTTCACTTAAACCCATCCTCAATGCACGATTCTTCATCCTAATAGAATCACTGAGTGATTTTATTTCTTTTAATAGTTTTTCTTGATTCACCATGTTTACACTGTGAAGTTCAACGTGTAACTAGATGTAGCATCGGTAGTTCAACGCATAAATACAAATTTATCCAACCCTATACGATATCTACCATTTTTAATATCTTCTTCCTTCATAATAACGAGAAAGCCATATTTCTCATTCCATGCTTTGCCACACATTTCTTTAAATTTCTCAAATGGCATATCCGCATTTACATGATCATTGTATATATGCTTTAAATTTGTTTCATCTTGCTTGAAGATGATCAACATATTTGCATTGTCTCTTATGAGTTGTTTTGGAATCTTACTGTATGTTTGACCAATATAAATGCTATCGATATTATGATGTCTTCCCATAGCGAAGTAATTCCTTATAGTGTCGTGATTTTCACAAGACACATCGTCAAAAATAAAAATAGAAAATGGTTTTGCTTCATTTGGTTGCATAATTGTTTCACTGGCATTAAACTTGTAGAAATGCACTTCAGGTACACTTGCAAGTACTTTATCCAATAATTGATATTTTGGTTGTTGCAATGATTTTGAAAAAATGTATATATTGTTAAAGCGCAATCCTTTAGGATTAGTTATAAGGTTAAAAACAACATTTGTTTTTCCACAATTTGAAGGACCAGTTATTAAACATCTTATTGTATTTGGTAGTAATTCACCATGTTTACCATGATTTAACTTATCATTGTCAACCGTCAATTCATCAATATTATTGATATTAAATCGATCTTTTTGTTGTACAATCTCCATCTTGTGTCAAGGTTAAACACACAATGAGCTATTAAGTTACTATACCAGGTCTTTTGAAGGAATCCAAGAGTCTTCACTTTTATCGAATCCTAACCACCGGACTTTAACCATATCCTTTTTCCTTTGTAAAACCTTCTCAACAAGATATACATCACCGACTGTTGATTTCAACAATTCATGTCCGTAGAATCCACCTTGAAGTAATTCACCCTTGTTATCCTTTAATAAGTAGGTTTCAGGTATAGTTGGTTGCACTTTATAAACTGTAAATACTTCATTAGTCCAATTTGGTAGATATCTTTTACTAAATACACCTTTGTATTTGCTTATACGAACTTTATCGTTGACTTTAAACTTTTTTGGTTGTAACTTTTCCAATTTAGGTGTTGTATTATTTCTGATGCGTTGTAATACAACCTTAGCATTAGCGCTGTTTACCTGGATAGGTTTCATTCCGATGGTACGATGATATTTGTTGTTATACTCTTTTATAAGTTGTGGTAATATGTCATACCACACGTATGATCCTCGTTTTGAAAATTGTTTGTACATCGCTCCTTTTAATGTTCTATTGAATCTTTCAATTATTGAAGCTTTAACTTCAGAATTTGTAGAATAATGATTTATTTGATATTTCTTCATTAAAGCTCCAAAGTCTTTATTAAAATATTCTTTTCCATCATCGGTCTGTAGATGTTTGATTTTGAATTTATTTCTTTGTATCGTTGTTTCCATAGCTTTTGTAACACTTTTACCAGTCTTATCCTTCAATGGTAAAGCGTCAGCTATTTTAGTAAAACAGTCTATAATTGTTAAAATATATTTGAAACCTTTGTTTAATTTACTGTGCGGTATCATTTCAATGAGATCAGCTTGATACAGATCATTCATTCCCTTAATAATTGTACTTCTTCTTGGAAATCTTCTTCTTGCTGGTTTATGTAGTTCATTTACAATCTTGTCCTTCACACTTTCCATCTTCAGGTGTTGCTTGCACATCGCTTGTAAAAATACGGATCCGTACAACAGTTCTTTCTCTTTTATATAGTTTGAATATAGGTCAAGGCCATTTCATATTAGTGTAAAAAAGAGGGAACATGGCATTGGGCTTGCCATGTCCCCTCTTCTTTACGGAAAGGAAAAAAGGAAGAAGGTAGAGGACGAAGAATAGGTTTACTGGTCGATAGGGTTTAGAGAGTAATGTCCAAATGGCAGAGTTCTTATGTTGTCTTCAAGGATGTATCTCTTGTCATCCTTATAGCTCAATGCCGATTTGGTTTGCTTCACACTGAAAAGACGATGGTTGAAGCTTCTTATGGTGTTAAATGTTGCAGTTGTTTCAACATTTTCAAACAAACATCTTTTATAATGTTCAAACTGTACGTTCTTCTTCAGGAAAGAGGTTTTTATTCCTTTGGCTTTCTTCGTGACTTGATGTTCGTTCCTTTCGCTTATGTACAGTTGAAATGAATATAGTTTGGACATTAATGCTACAATTTCCATCATCGGCACACCATTTGTTTCATCTTTAAATTTTCCCAATACTTTCTTGTTTCTGTCGTAGTCGTAATTTGGATGGTCCTTGGGATAATCGGAAAAGTCGAAATCATCTTTATACATAAAAGTGCGTAGATCTTCGTACATGTCATTTGTTTTAATCCAGTAAATTAGTGCATCCGTATCCATATATGCAATACCAATGTTCTCTCTTCCATAATAGTTAACCATCTTCTTATAATGAAACTCGTACATGTGTGTTTTAGAAATATCCAAGATTGACATTCCTAGATACAAAGGACGATCCATTAGAACTGACTTCTTGTTCATGGAAATAACAACTAGATTTTCATTAATAATTACAGATGAACCAAAGTTTGGTTGTTGCACTAATTTCTGTAGTTTTACTGGATCAGTTACCAATTTGATATCCTTATGTTTCCTTTTGTTTTCCAAAGTCTTGCCAAATATTGCGTTGTTCATTAGTTTGAAGAAATCTTTTTGAAAACTTGATGTAGCGGCGGCTCTTCTTCTTGTGTTGTTGTCAATGTACGGTTTTAAATAACAAGATTGAGAGAATTGTAGTACTCGATTAATTTTTGTAATTTTCAATCCCAAGTCTAAGGCCTGTTGTATCATCCAGTAGTGTCCAACATACCGAGACTTGTTGGTTAAAGTCATCAATAATTTCGGCCATCTTCCAGTTGGAGAAATTTCAGTCTTCGGAAGAAGTGGTAAATCATAATGTTCGTCGTGAAGATGTTCGGGATATTCAAAATCGACGTCGAATATATAACCAGTTTCTCCATATTTCGGTATATCCATTATGTTTCCAATTGATTCTGGGTCTATCCATTTGAAATTATCATATGGAAGGGGATTCGACATTGCCCATCCGTACAAGTTATTTGCATCAAAATAACCCAGGAATGTTGTTGGTTTTGATGCATCATAATCGGGCAAATATTTATTGTTCGCCTTGACATGACGTGTTACACTTTGCGTCAATCCTCCTCGAACTCCTGATTCTAACATCAACACCATATCTATATCTGTAAGAAGTTGTATTTTACAATTTGTTTCTTTTAACATGGCTTGCCACGCTAGTCCAGGCGAAGTGTACGAATGAAGAGGGTCTAATCCATATGACGCAAAACATGTATTTCTAAATTCTTCCATCACATCACATAATAAAGTCACATCTAATTTAACGTAGAAATCTGAATATTCCCCCAATGTTCTAAATCCTAATTCGTTCCATACTTTGCATGCATGATCATAATCCTCTTGAGATATATCCATGTCGTACAGTTTACTTTTAAATTCTTCTTTTGGAGGTAGTGATGTTTCATTAAATCTTTCTAAACTGTCTATGTAATCATATGGGAAAACACCTTTTCGAAGTACCAGATCCAGTTTGTCGCTATTTACAATCTTCTTTGTTTCGATTAAATCTTGTTTCCTTAGGTTTTCAGAAAGTTTAGACAAACTCGACGGCAAAAATCGGTAGGAGTCCAAGAATCTTAGTTTGACATTTCCAACTTCTTTGGAAAAACTTATGAACTTCTCTGAAGTTTCAGCTAACACATCGATTTTACCGTCGTCTCTTCCTAATTCAGGTATTATAAAATGAGCGTCGTACCCACTAAGATTATGCAGAACCACAGGGATAAATAGTGGTAAACGATAGCTCAAGTTGCATTTATTACAAGCAGCACCCCTGTAATATCCTGTGAGGTGGTCGTGATCTTTAACTTTATAATTCTCAATAGTAAAATCATTTTTGCACAAGAAACAGTGAGTCGCATTTTCATGTTGAATTTCTTCTTCTTCGTCCATCGGTTTCATTGGTACAATATTTGTATATAATCTTTGTGTATTTCCAGCTATTGAATATAGGTGATCAAGAAATATTTTTTCCGCATTTTCACTACGATATACTAGAGGTTCTGAAGTTAATCCATATCTGTTTAAATGTTCTTCTGATAATGTTGATTTGACCATTAAACAAAAACTGTTTGGTTTGTGCATTTGATACTTTACACTTTTTCTTGCTTCACAATTTTCATCTTCAACTGGAACAAGTGTTGATTCAAAATCCGCATACACAACTAAAGGGATACGGTATTGATGATGAACCTTTTCAAATGTAACGAATGCTCTGTTTTCCGAAGGTAAATTAATCTTTGCTTCATAATTATTGTTACATAATTTTTTGTGTTCTTGTAACCATTCTCTTCCTTGTCTTCCTTCTCGTTGAAAATTAAAACATCTCTTACAAATCAACTTTTTGTTTCGATTTTTTGAAAGTTGCTTATTAACAAGACGATCGAATTGCTTTATGTACACATAGTGAGACACATCTCCTCGCGTTAGTAGTAGTAAATCCGTATGATCTGGTAGCTCTTCTTTTGCAATACGTAAAGGATACACTTTGTTTGAACTATCTAATGCAAAAACATTAATAGACGTGCCGGGATTTTTCTTTTCAAATTTTGATATATCTTTCGTAGAAACGGGATATGTTATTCCTTGAAAATTGTACCTGTGTCTTGCGTCTTCATATTCTTGGTTGGGTCTACATGGATTTTGTGATACAAACTTTGTCGTCATAGCATAGCGAAAACATTCATTATCTTCATTTTGAACATTAATACAAGATTTTGTATTTTCAATTATTTTTGGCAAAGGAATGTAACTAGATCCCATTAGTCCATATCCGTGTTTGTGAACTCTTATATCTAATACTTCAATACTTGTAAGACTCCATCCGGATCCTCTTCCTTCGTGTTCCTGAAGTTTAGTTAATATTTCTTCTATACAATTCTCGACTATTGAATCAATGTTTGAATTTTCCATGATGGTTCGGTTTTTTGTTATGAATCCTCTTGGTGATAATTCTTCTTGTGCATTTATAAACATAGCTTCTAGTAGTAAACCAAATTTAAGAAAGTTCAATCTTTTCAATTCTTCTTTTAAAGTTTTACTTACGATTGGTTTTGCTTCTCTAATAAATTCTTCTAAGTTCAAGTTTTCATTTTGAATCTTATGATGCATTACTACTTTACCGGGTAAAGCAAATACTTGTAGATTCGGTAAAGTAGTTGAAGATGTTGCTGTTATTTCTTCTTGTTCTTCTTGTTCTTCTTGTTCTTCTTGTTCTTCTTGTTGTTCTTGATCTTCTTCTGTGTTGTTGTGAATTAGTTCTTTATGTATATCTAGTAGAATTTCATCGTGAAACGATTCCGAACATTTATCGCAATGATACATGTTGACGATGTTTACTCTTCGAAATTTCGCCGAGAAATGAAATGGGCTCTGACGGTCCCGCTTTTATAACGGTTCCCCCACCACTATTTCATCATCATCATCCTCTTCTTCTTCTTCACTATCCGAGGAAAACAAACGTCTTGGACGAAACATTAATCTTCTACTAACTGATTGTTCATTTGTGTTCTCTATTCCAGTTGGGGTTTCAGTATGTACTTCTTCATATTCAAACGATGATGAAGATTCTGACATTACTACATCCATATCCAAATTTTCATTCTCCACATCATTTACACTTCCTACTTCTGATGTTGTTAGATCTACATCCATATCATTTACACTTTCTACTTCTGATGTTTCACTGTTATTATCATCTTCTTCCATATTAAAATCGTCTAGTTGAATTTTATACAATATTTCAATAAGAGGTTTCCTTGGATAATCGGTGTTGTCCACAGGAGCCATTTCAAGTAAATGAGGAATAACTCTTTGTGATTCGGCTTATATGATATTTTGATAAGTATGTCAAGGTCATTTTAGATTAAGCGAGAACTGGGAATAGATCACTAAGCGGCATGTTATTTCATTACCACAAAGTGATCTATTCCCCATTCTCTAAGAAGTGTTCAATCAATAACCAAAGTCCAAATCCATTTCCTTTTTTTTTTTTGTTTAATTTGAATCTTTTGTTACATAGTTTATTGGTTGACTGTTTGAAATTTCAATGTGTCGTCTTATTATTTGTTCCAATTCTTCTATTTTTGCTTGTTTTATCATTAGTTCTGTATGTAACTCATTAATGTAATCAGCTGCTTTATCCACCGTTCTTGTTCGTATTTCACCTAACATAACACCAGGAATCAATCTCTGTAGTCTGTAAAACTTAAACTTTATTCTAGACTCTCTTGCCTTAGCCATTTCCCGAAGCCTTTGTTTCTTATTGTCTTTACTTGTAGTCAAGTCCATACTCGTGACAAGTTCGCTTTCAGAATAATTCGACTATAGTACACTCGTCTTTTATACACTTTCCCCCACCACTTTCAATTTCCCCCACCCTACTAATATAGGTCAAGGTCATATGGTATTAACGCGAGAACGAGGAATAGAGCACTAAGTGGCATGTTAGTCCATTACCACAAAGTGATCTATTCCTCGCTCTCTATTCTACATCTAATTTTTTTGGGTTTTTGTTATTTTTATCTTTTTTTTTTTGGTTTTTCTGGGGGAATGAGTGTTTGAATATTACTTGGTAGAATGTCCATTTTTCTTCTTCAAATCTTCAATAGTTTCCAACAATTGTAACAAATATACGTTAGTTTTTTCTAAAGTTTTCAGTCTGCTACATCCAACTTGAATGGAAGGCACTATTAGTTGCAATTTTGCAAATTCTATCTTTTCTTTCTTGCACCTTTCTCTCATTTTTAGGTTTTTCCTTAGTCTTGCCGAAGATGGTGTTATAGGCTCGTACATACAATCTGGATATGGTTTTGACATTTTTAACACTGATGTTGAAGTACAATGAGATACTTGCGGCCGTTGAGCTTGATAATAATTTGTTGTTGGAGTATTGCAATACATCTTCGGTTCTAAGTTTTGGTGGCAATCTGTAGTTGAAAGTACTGGTGTTGCAGAAGGATCAGTCATCTTTCACTGTTGTCGTACAGAGTGAACTCTTTTTTTAAGTTTTACTTCTTTTATCACATTTCCCCCACCACCGACTTATAAATTCTTCCCCCCACCATAATTATTTATACTTGTTTTTCCACATTTCAAATTTTATACCATACTTCCAATGTGACATCTGCGTCTTCCTCTTTCAAGTATTGACAAATTCAGGACTCCTCGACGATACATTCGGTCTGTTTAGATAGCTCATCACCTTGTGATGGCTTTCCTCATTTTCTATATAACAATACACTTGCATCAACTTGTTTTTCTTCCTCTTTCGATGATATGAAATTTGCAACAGAGGTCCACTCTTCATATTTAATCTTGAAATGACGCACTTCGAATTCCATTATGTTTCTTCTAATGCGCAACAATAATAAAACTCTCTTCAAACAACCTGCATTTATACACGTTCCCCCACCTAATTATAACCCCCACTCTTTTCCCCCCTCTCCTTTATATGTGGAAGGGGTATTATGGTTTGAATGCACGATACTTAATAAATTCAAACAAACACTGTGCACAAATGTCGCAAGTGTTATTACACGTTTCGAATTTCATTATTTGACCTTTTACAAGATGAACTAACCTACCTCCATCATCTTGGAATTGTTCAAAATCTAAAACAGACGCTTTTCCACAATCATGACACATTTTTGTACCATCTTTAAAAGTATAAGCAAGATAGATAGCAAATCCATAATTGTCTTTCTTAAATTCAATGAGCATTTCACGAATTGCTTTAGGTATTTGACACTCATTTGATCTCATAATGTAATGGTAAAGAAACCCATTATTGATAATTACTTGTAAACACAGAACCAACAACCTATCCATCGTGTTCGACTTATACTGATAGTTACATCTAAAACCTTTTTCTTATATGATTTTCCCCCCACCACTTTTATATAGGTCAAGGTCATTG